>OX328111.1:19698369-20243369 GCA_946811185.2 Hippopus hippopus | reverse complement strand
ATTCGCGTCTTGGAAATCTTCGCAATTTTCGCGTACAGATAAAATTCGCGATTATATGTGCCAGCCAAAATTTAAGCTACATTAAGTTATATTTCATCTCGACAAGGGATCACGTGTAAGCGATTGACTTGGACCGTTGTCCACACCAATGAGTGGGGTTTTTTTAATCAGTTGACCAGAATACCAGTCTAGTGGCGTTTAATATTGCCAATTAAACATGTTTCATCGAAGTAAAAATTAAGATTTAATAAATTGAATTTATAAGTTAGTTTTACAGCAATAGTTCACGCGGAAATTAAAACGCGCGTAACGTCAGTTTTTGGTAATTCGCAAAATTTTGGACCCGCAGTAATATCCACTTTTACAGTACTTGCTATTCTGAAAAGTTGATGGTTGTATCTTGAAGTAATTTAGGGTGTGAACCATTTTCTCTTTTTGCCGTTCCATTTTTAACTCTTTACCAAGCGACAAATTTTAGACTTCCAAATTGAAAGCATCTGCTGAAGCCAATTCTGAAAGTGGTACGAATGAACTGCAAGGTAGACAACATCGCAGGAAAAGTAGAAAATGCTGGTAGCCGGTAATTTGTACTTTTCTAACAATCTTTTCCAGTGGCCTCTACCTCAGCGTCGTTAAAACTCGGGATTGTTTGGTGAAGAGTTAAGACAATTAGATTTGTTATCAGAAAATCCTGGTTCGATCCAATCTTTTGGTGGTAGTCTTGTTGGAGTGTCCTTTGGCAAAGTATGGCAGAGACATAGCCTAGTACAGATGAAACCCAGGAAAGACATAAATAATCAAGCTGTCACCGTGATATGACTGAGGTAGAGTTGAAAAGCGGCGTGAAACTTTAGTTGAATTGGTTGATGGATAAAACCCAGGAAACACAGCTTAATCTCTTTTCTTCTTTGTGTTGACAGGGGTACTTTCAAAAACGGTTTTAAATGCCATTTACTCAAATCAAAGAAGTCTCCAGACAATGACTTTTAATGATTGCATATTTAAGTCAGAAAGCGACCATGAGCTGCCGGCTGCAATTTAGCTTGCTCGAATATTTTACAAGATATTGTAGCCTTGCGGTTTGTTACGGTCCGATCAACGAAAAAGTATTTTATTTCCCAGAGTATAGAATATATCACGAAATAATTTTCTAATTTCATCTATTACTTAGCGTCACAGAAAATAGCCAGCAGTTTCATCGAAACATTTGAAGGAAAATCAACCTTGAACGTCACCACTGTCCCGGTGCCATTCTGAAATTGATTCACGTGACTTCGATGGTTTTCGTAAAAAAATCAATACAACTCGGTTTTTTTTGCGCCAATTTGCAGTCACATGATTTGAAAATCTTGCCACATGACCTAGCAGAAGATCTAAATACGTCATCAGGCAAGTTTTTAAGTAAAACTGCTTGTAATGAAGGATTTTAGAGGGTGGGGTAAATGGTGTTAAGCATGTATGTGCCGATCACATCGTCTTCACTTCTGGTGTATTTTTCTTCCATTCTAATCTTTTATTTTGAACAATGAAGTTGGCTGAGGTAAAGAAATGTCCAAGTCAAGGTATTTACAATCAAAATAGAGACCAGAAAAGCCACTAGAGGGCGCCGATTTTTGTTATGACGGAAAATACTGATTACCTCGAAGCAGTATGTATCGTGAACCTACATGTCGTGACTATATAACGTAGACTTAGGATCCGTGTTCACCAACCATTCTCAGGAACATTCTTAGTCTTCTCCAGAATTTTTCTAAATTTGAGAGTAAAACAATTTCTGATTTGCTCTAGCAAATGGTTTAGCCAATCAGAAATTGTGTTACTTTCAAATTTAGAAAATCTCAGATATAAAGACTCAGAATGTTCTTAAGACTAGTTGGTGAATACGGCACCAAGATTAGCCTGTACTTTCTAGTTTTAGAAATTGCGATGACCCTCAGTCCATATACTAGTCCCTGGGGTCAAGACCATCTGTTAGTTACATCCAAACAAGCTAAGTCATTCTAGTAGGTAGATTGGAATCTATTTGACTGTTTAATGAGCTTTATTATTATTATCATTATTTATTTTGTGTGTCTTTTGATTTATCCGAAACAGAGGAGAAACAACAGGCTGAACATAAAAAATATGTTATATTATATTTCATGTGTCTATTTTTAGAAATGTTATGGGTAAAGAAATGTCGTAATTTAAGCTGGGGGGAATTATTTCACCGTCACAGTGAATATTTTCCTCCTGCCGAAAATCTTGAACTATCTTTTTAAGTTTTTTAAGTTTTTAAGTTTTAAAAGTGGCATTCGTTGACAAAATAATCAGAGGAAATATAATATATAATTTATTTCATCAGCTTGTGGTTAATATGGGGAAATATTTGCCTCAAAAGGGAAAGGTCCGCGAAAATAACTCGTGCCTTACGGCACTCGTTATTTTCGCATACCTGTCCCTTTTTCGGCAAATATTTCCCCATATTAACCATAAGCTGATGAAATAAACTCTATAGAATTCTCGTAGGGGCATATTGTACATGGGAAGAAGGTACTTTTTGTTTTCTTTTTTTTTTTGTCAAAGTCAGGATATACAGCACGGCGCAAGAATTGTATGACATGCGATCGGTATCTCTCGAGATCCTATTTCACCGATAGTATTGAATTGGTTTTTGATTCTAAAATTACAAATAAAGTCAAAATCTGATTTGCTAAACCATTTGGTTCAACCAATTAAAAACTGCGATACTCTGAAATATAGAAAAAAACTTTTGGGAATCATTCCCATGGTTAATCGGCAAAAGTGGCGCAGACGGGGTCAGATGCCCTATTACTCTAGTGGTTGTTCAAAGACCATGTTTGCCCCACTCTTCCTTTAATTTTGAGCAAATTTTCATTGTCTTTTTCAATAGATATACCCTCTCTCGTTTGTGAGAATAGGTATTAGAAGTATTGCCGCCAAAGTATTGCAAAGCTTCTCATCTCAATGCCATGTAACCGAGAGAGTAGATGTACAACTTGATTGACATACTCCGCTACTTACATATGAGCTATGCTGTCGAAGGTATTGACCCAGGACAGCCTGCGCTGTCCGTGCATGCTGACCTCGGTCGAAACTTGTTTGCTTTTGGGTTGATTCCCCGTAGCGCAGTCGGTAGAGTGCAGGACTTGAGAATAGGAGATCACTGGTTCGAATCCCCAATTCGGCCAATTTCCTTCCGAGGATTGATAATATTCATTGGGACAGAATCGGGACAAAATCCCCATTAAACAAGCAACCAAGTATATTAACTTGTCCATAAGGGAAGCCCTTTGAAAACATTGTATGAAAGGAGAAAACGGTTGTAACGAGCAATTTTCCTCTCCCCATAATGTGTTCTCTCCTACCAGGGAACATATGCTCATTTAGTTTTCACAAATTTCGAATTTTTGATCTGCAAAATCTATGCTTTCTATTTGAAAGCGTATGAAAAACCGTCGTTTGGGAAGGACGAAAAAGTTGAGAGAACAAAAATCGAGGTTTCATAATTATCACATCAAGATTTTGTCAACAAATATAATAATTCTCAGAATTTGCATTTATTGTCTAATAGATTAAATTAACCGAATAATGTGGAAATTACAAAAAAAAAAGAAAGTTAAACTTAAACAGAAGCTCACACAAATGAACTATAACGAAAATCAAACGATTTAGAATTGTTTGTTGATGACGTCATCGTCACATGGTCGAGGACATTGGAGATCAACTGGCAACAAGGAACTTTTCACTGTGTCTTGGTGAATAAAAACGGGGCACCTGCAATTCAAACAAAAATTACGTATACCATAGTCAACAACTGTTTGAGCTGTGCTCTGTAAAAAGGGGGCTTTATGCATCTGCGAAAAGTATCGACTCAGGTCAGCCTGCGCAGTCCGCGCAGGCTGACCTGGGCCGAAACTTTTCGATATTGGTCAATTTTCTCTAAGTCAAGGGACAAGTCTACCTCCTGATTTAGTCAGTTGTTCAAAAAGTTGCTATTATGGATCCATAATTATGTGATGACTTGGGCTGGTATCATGAATCACGGAGATGCATTAAGCCCCCTTTTGCCAGAGCATGGCTCATTTATAAATGAGAGGTAGTCTAGCAAAAGGGGGTTTAATGCATGTCCGTGATGCATTATACCAAGCAAGTCATTACATAATTATCAATCCCATAATTACGGATCCATAAAATTTATATTGTCCAACAACCAATTGAATCATGAGGTAAACTGGTCCTTTAA
Source organism: Hippopus hippopus (assembly GCA_946811185.2). Classification (NCBI taxonomy): domain Eukaryota; kingdom Metazoa; phylum Mollusca; class Bivalvia; order Cardiida; family Cardiidae; genus Hippopus; species Hippopus hippopus. The sequence goes on along the minus strand of OX328111.1, from coordinate 20,239,123 downwards.
CATGCAGAAATTTGACCTACGGCAAAAAGTTACGACTCGGGTCAGCCATCGGGTTAGCTCTTTAAAAGACAATCTCAAGTTTTAACGACCCTTAAGAAAACACTTCTGATAAACTTCATTATTTTCCTTTTCTTACTACGCTCTCCGCCCTTCCTAAGACAATTCTCAATTTTTGAGTCATTTTTTATTTATCGTTTGCCATTTCTTTCGAAATGGACCAGTCTAAAATCTTATCATCTTGTTCAAAGGTATTTTTGCCCAGTTTTGCAATAAAAGGAATTTTAAAACTAAATGAAAAGTTGCCAGTTCGCTCTATCATTTGTTTACTTTTTACCCGGTTTCAAGATTCCTTTTTTTCTGCCAGCGAGTAAAACTTGGACCAACCGTACAATAACAGATTGTCATCTTCACAATAATTTCTATACTGTTAAATGGTATGATTTGAATCTAAATGCATTTGAACAATCGCTTTGTTTACATTTGGGTGCTACCGTGTCCTTAACAATTCTGATAGAGAGGGCTATTGAAAACATTCTAAAAAAAAGGAGAAAAAAACTGGTAAGTAGCATTTTCTCCTTTTTTCCCCAGAATGCTTTCTGTAATTTATAATAATCGCCACCGTTTGAATCACAATTAATTTTGTTTTTTCTGCAAATGCTTTCAATATCTACCATTACAAAAATTTGTTGTCAGGTTAAAAGTGAAACTGGGTAACCGTAAAAATACTACTTTACCAGAAACTAAAATTTTAGAGTAAAATTTTACACTAATTTCTATACTTTTAAACAGTATGATTTAAATTTTAAATGCTTTTAACACCCTTGTTGTTAACTTTTTTGCCGCAACTGGGCCTTTTTAACTCAGAATTGCGTGGTAAAAGATAAACTTTTTACCAGTCAACACAGTTTCCGGGGTAAAAAAGACGAAGCGCTTGTTGCCAGCGTTTCCTGCTTTTTTTCCAAGACTGGTGTCAAAAGCCCTCTCTATTAGGAAATTTATTTATTTTTTTGTACTTGTATTTTGTATTGAAGTTTAACGCCAATTTAAAAAAAGCCTAGGTCATATCATTGCGGTCAGTGATGCACCCATGTGTTTCCTCACACCAGTACTGATACAACTGTCTTTCCAAAGCCAGTGACTACTTTATCTCACATGCAACAGAGGTCAGAGGCGGAAAATCGCCGGAAAGAAAGTTCGCCGCAACCGGGTATCGAACTCACAACCTCCAGGTCACGAGTCAGATATGCTAACCACTGAGCTACCCGGCCGGGCAGGAAGTTTAAAACCATGGATTGTGTGGTACATGGTTAACTTTTTACCAGGCTGATCCACTTTGAAAGCATTTGTAGACGTCAAAATTAATTGTGGTTCAAACGATGGCGATTTGTTTGAAATAGTAGAAAGCATTCTGGGAAAAAAAAGGAGAAAATGCTGGTTACCAGCATTTTCTCCTTTTTGCCCAGAATGCTTTCAAAAGCCTTCTCTATCAGGATCGTTAAAACTTGGGATAATGCGGTAAAAGGTTGAAAAAAAAAACAGGTCAAGCACTGTGTATTGTCACTTACTTAAAAATTATCGCTTATTACCGCCTTTATTGTCCGCATGCTCAAATTGCCGCAGTTGATAATCACTGATCAGTTTGCTAATGGCTCGCAAAGTCATCTGTGCGTCAAGCTGCCTGTCAACCATTCCGGGGACGTTACCTTCCAGTAGCTGGAACAATGTGTCGTCAACTTTGTCCCCTGAAATGATAGAGAACAATTGGGTGGATGGATGGATGGATGGATGGATGGATGGACGGACGGACGAATCAATAGTGAATTATGTTGCATCGACAGCTTAAGTCAAAAAGCATTCCAGGAAATGTGTGTGTGTGTGGTTTTTTTATCGGCGTACCAGAAGAAGCTGAGGTTTGACCTACTTCTTGTTAATGTGTTACGGGAGACCATTCCTTCGTGCATGGCTTCATCCCGATTTAAATACAATACCTAACAACTACGTCAGGGAGAATTCTCTTCAGCTCAGTGGTTATGGTATTGGCCTTTCGTCCGGGCGTTCTAGGTTCGAATCCTGCCGGTCCCTGTATTTCTGCTATGCATTTGTTCATTTGTTTCTTTGTTACGGACTTTGTTCGTAAGAATTGGTACACGGATATGAATATTTTGTAATTTGCGATTGGTCAAAAATATGGACATATTTAATCTGCTGGCCCCTGCATGCCTGTTTTTCGAGCACATTTATTCCCAAGGTATTCAAGGGTTGTTTCCGCTAATCGACAGCCCGTGTTGCTCATTGACATCACTGAACAAAATGATATCATTTGGGATTATCCTTTTCATGTACTCATTAGAAATTCATACTTTTAAGCAAGGTACTACATGTATATCCCTTTACTCTAAATCTACATATGGGCCATGCTCTGGCAAAAAAGGGGTTAAATGCATTTGGTAAAAGTATCGACCCGGTCAGCCTGCGCAGTCCGCGCAGTCTGACCTGGGTCGAAACTTTTCGATGTTGATCCTTTTTCTGCATACCAAAGGACCACTCTACCTCAGAATTCAGCCGGTCGTTGGATAAAATGGATTTTATTGGTCCATTTTAAATTATGGGTATTAGTATGAGACTGACGATGATTGTGTTACTGTACTGTACTAGACTAAATTCGCCTGCATTTGGATTCCTGACTTTTTTATGTTTGGCTGCTAGTGGGCCTTTAATAATCATGAAGGTATAACCTGTTGTTCACAGTCCCTTAAACTCTTTGCCGAAATGACGAATTCTAGACTCTCCCAAGTTGAAAGCTTCTGCTGACGACAAATTCGAAAGTGATAAAAATGAACCAAGGTTTTTTGACTTGGTAGAAAACATGGTTGGAAAGAAGAAAATGCTGGTTACCAGCATTTTCTCCTTTTCCAACAATGTTTGCATTAGCTTTCTGCTTTAGGGTTATTAAAACTAGGGATTGTGTGTTAAAAGGTCCGTCCGTCCGCCTGTCCGACCGTTCGTAGCTTTTTGATATTCAGGTTAGGGAAAAAAATAAATAGAGTAAATACATATACACGGTGATATTAAACCTGAAGTTAAAACATTTTGATACTTTTGAATATATGAGTTTGTGTCGGATTTATGTGAAAATTTACCTCAAAGAAACCATTGGGTAGAGTGTTGTTTTGCGAGGTACTCTAAACAAAACTCCAGGTGTACCTTTCACTAAACTCCGTAGATTTACGCATGTCTTTTTTTTTTGGGGGGGGGGGGGATTGAATATGCGTACATACGATCCCTGCTGTACCCGAAGCTATGAGCTGGCTTAAAGTTATGCAACTATTTACTCAAATCGTAAAGTTATGCAGGTCAGTGAAACTTGTTTTCAGATCTGATGCTTGCTTACCTAAACTGCGTAAGCAAATTTCGTGCCTACGCAGTTTAGAGAAAGGTAGCCCAGAGTTCAACCCTTTTTAAGCCTTTCACTACTATAGTTGCCTTTACGGCGAGTGAGGATGAAGATAAGACTGCACAAAACGTGCAGGTTTACTTATAATTCTACACTGCCAGTTTTACTGAAATGCTAGCATAGGCAACCATTTGAAACTAGTTATTGAGGTCCGTTTCCATTCTGAAAATGTCTGATGGTTGACAGCAAAGACATCATACTAAACGAGAGTAATTCTCCATTCCCAAAAACCTTTGCGGGATTCTTGCAACTCATCTGAAAATACCCGTAGAGGCTATGTAGCCCATCACGGAAATACCATTGGGGGAAAAAAAACATAAATTTCAATTTGTCATTTTTTTTGCATATGGTTTGCCAGCAATCGCCTTACTATATTTAGTGATGTTTCTTTTCTGTATTTTGTTGAGATATAAAGAATCTAAAAGGCTCCCCCTTAAACGTGCATCTCGGAGATTTTCTGCCATTGATTGATTGATTGATTTTATGATGTTTAACGCCGTTTTCAACATTATTTCATTTATATCGCGGCCGCCAGTGCACCTATCTATGCTTTCCTGAATTTTATTTTACCAGCACTTCGCACAATATTCTTTCCAAGCCAGTGGCTGCTTTCCCACACAACCATCGTCGAGACAATGGTCAGCAGTGAGAGAGGAATGAATCCTGTCGCAATGACTATCATCAATCCTCCGAAAGAGATTGAGCGAGCCGTGGATCGAACCAGCGACCCCCTGTTCTGAAGTCCTGCACGATACCGTCTGAGCTACCGGGGCTCGGCTTTTCTGCAATTTCAAATACACAAATATTTATGTAAAAAAATGGAACTTTGGAACAATGTCCCTGGTATCGGTTATAACCCTTATAGGCTGCCATACGAAGCTCAGTGCCTTTTTGCGGACAGTTTGGATCAAGATGAGACTGAACAAAACATGGGATCTGATCTTGTTTCAATATCCCCCCCCCCCGCCCCCCCCCCCCACCCCCCGAGACATGTCGAGATATTCTTCAGTGAGAAGAACTTTACAAGAGCAGTATTTTCGCATTTTGCAATTGGCTGATTAATTTATCAGTTTAACTCTTTACCAAACAACCGTGTGTTTTCACGACCACTAAACCGATGGCATTTGAAAAGATTGCGGAAAGAGGAATGGTGGTTATTAGCACTTTGTCCTTTTCCACCGATGTTTTCAGCTCTTTCAAAGAGATATCCCACAATTTTGCCAGAATTATTGTTTCTTCGGCAAAATACTTCAATATGGAGGTGAGGATATTTTTTTTTTATTTTTTATTTGAGATAAGGGTGAATGCACTCGAACGACTCGACAGTTTTGAGTAAATTAGCTCAATATGGAACTGTCGATAGGAATCCATTCTAGGGCGTTATATTTGTATGATGATTGATAAACTTAATTTAACGTTCTACCAAATAATCACGTAGTTTTAACTTTCTCCCCCTTTTTTTTAAGGAAGGCTTTTGAAATACATGGTGAGAAAAGGAGAGGGTGCTGGTTACCAGCATTGTCTCTTTTTCACACACTGCTTTCTACACATCTCAAAGATTGATACCATCATTGTTATCAGCCAAATATAATTAATTTTGTCGTCGACAAATGAGCCATACGCTGACAAAAGGGAACTTAATGCATCTCCGTGAAACATAATATCAAGCGAACCACCACATAATCATGGATCTATAATAGCCACTTTTTTGTGACAACCAACTTAATCATCAGGTAGACTGGTCCTTGGACAGACGGAAAATTGACCAATAGCGAAAAGTATCGATCCAGGTCAGCCTGCGCGGACTGCGCAGGCTGACCTGGGTCGATACTTTTCGCAAATTAAGCCCCCTTTCCCCAGAGTATGGCTGAAACACTTTTAGTGCTAACAAGTCTAATGTTTTTGTCATTTGGCAAAGAGGGAAATATTTCTCATGAAACTGTGTCTTGTGTTTTTTTTTTAACGAAAAGCAGCTGACTTCGAGACACCTTTTATGGTTTCACGCGGATTCAGAGCTTGCCGGATGTCGTCAGGAATTCTAAATAAATGAGCCGTGCGCCGTGGAGTTAAATGCAACTGCAAAAAGTATATCGAGCCAGGTCAGTCTGTGCGGTCCGCGCAGGCTGACCTAGATCAAAACTTTTTGCTATTGATCAAATTTATGCATGTCCAAGGACTAGTCTACTTCAAGATTCATTCGGTTGTTAGACAAAATGGGTTTTATGGATTGATAATTATGTGATGACTCGCTTGGTTTATTGCATAATGAAGATTTATTAAACCCGCCCTTGCCAGTGCATATATATGTACTAGTTGGCCAAATAAATGCTCTTTTTTAATCAGATTTTCATATTACTAAATCGAGACGCCGTCTTCTTAAAGATCGTGAAAACAGGGGCTTGTTACTGTAAGTATAAGTTTTAATCTGGGCTTCAGTAGCCAAAATTGAGTTTGATTACGTAAATTTAAAACATTTACAGGCGACAAAATAATCATAACTAAAAAAAAAAAAATACATTTAATCTAGGAAGAGTAGAAACCATTGTGGGAAAAGGAGAAAATACTGGTAACCAGCAGTTTGTCCTTTTCTCTCAATGTTTTCAAAAGGTTTCTTTCTCAAGGTCGTTAAAAGTCGAGATTGTGCGTAAAGGGTTAAATCGAGACTAGACCAAAAAAAAAAAAAAACTTTCAAGTTTCAATTTTGAGACAGAAGCTTGATAGATCTAATAGATTTTGAAATGTCATCAATACTCTTTGAGAAACAAATTAATTCCTAACGAGCTACAGAGGGATTTCAAGTCACATCATCAAAACTGACATGAGTTTCACGTTGATTAACAACATATTGGAAAAAGCAGCCTTTGTATTATCATAGAAACTGTTAAAGCTCTTCTGTCTTCGAAGAAAACGTCGTGGGTATTGTCATGGCCCCGTCGTAATCGTCATCGACGTCGTTGTCGTCGACGTCGTCGTCATCATCGTCATCGACGTCATCGTCATCATCGTCGTCGTCATCTTCGTCGTCCAGCGAAAACTAACTTTGACATTTCTTTTTTCTCTATTATAAATGAAGAATTATGTTCTATCATGTTTATTTCCATTTTACCAATCAATTCTTCCATAACCCCTATCGACAGCTGAAAATTCGATTCACCAAAACAGAGATTTTAGCTCAAAGGCTTGTTTAGAAAAGCGTTAATTGTAGATATATGTATAAGATCAGACTGCACGCTCTTTACGATGTGATCTTGATCAACACTGTACGAAAAGGTCTTTATTTTCGTCCATGATGCTGGAAAGGTTAAACTTTTTTTTTTTATTACATGTAGTGTGTCTGTACGAGTAGCCATATTAGCTGAGCTGTTTTTGAAAAATAAAACGTCGAGATATTGTCATAGTCCTATCACCGCCTGCGTCGTCGTAGTCTGCGTCGCCATAGTGCAAAAACTTTGACATTTCATAGCCCTGTCACCGCCTGCATCATTGTCGTCTGCGTCTTTGTCGTCTGCGAAAGGGTAACCATACAACAAGGGCAGGTAACTATCAAAATATTTTGACACAGGTACGCTCTTTTTTTCCACAACTTTCACTGAAAACCACTCTATTCCCGAGAGGAACTACAGCCAAGTGCTGACACCCGGCTGCGGTGCTCTTGTTTTAAGATCTTCTGATTGTATGTCGTCTAATTAGAAATAAGTAACATTTCGAGATATTTTTGGTTTTAAATTCTGAAAATCAACAGTACAGTTGATAACTTAGAGAGATAATAAGAGGAAGAGAGGAGAGAGAGAGACAGACAGACAGGCAGACAGATAGACAGACAGACAGACAGGTGGGAAAATTGCAAGCTTTTAGAGATAGGGTGGAGACATGGTAGCGTAATAAGTCGCAATAACTATCATCAATCCTCGGAAAGAACTTGGCCGAGGTGGGAAATGGAACCAGCGACCGCCTGGAAACATGTCCTGTACGCTATCGACTGCGTTAAAAGGCTCGGAGTGTTGTTCAGGAAGGTCTTTAAATGCTGATTATGAGGGAACAAGTACAAACATTGAAATTTGTGGACAAAAGCGTTGTGTAACTCGTACTCAAGTTTCCTTATAACGATATATTTTGACGTTTAAAGACAATGCAGACAATTTATTTGTCTAGCTGTTTTAATGTAGAGCTTAAATTGTTGTCATTATATGTAAATATGTACATATTTGCATTGTTGAAGAAGTTGAGCTAGAGAGAAAGAACGACAGAGAGAGAGAGAGAGAGAGAGAGAGAGAGTGAGAGAGAGAGGCAGACAGACAGACAGACAGGGAGGGATTTTTTAGTGTATCGGATGGTGTGGATCACCGATCAGACTGTATGTTCTGTGCAGTCTGATCTTGATCTACTCTGTCCATAACAGCAATATAGTCATGGTTAGCAGGATTTTGCCATTTTTTTTGGGGGGGGGGGGGATCACAGTATCGACTGCCGTAATGTCAATAATTTAAGTTTCAAGCTTCTGATTCTTACAGAACACCCACTTAACCCTTAGGCTGCTAGGCGCGACCCAGGGACCTTTTGCGGACAGTTTAGATCAAAATCAGACTGCACAGAACGTGCAGTCTGATCTTGGATCTACACTGTCCGATAATAAGGAGATATCTTTTCCCAAAAAATACCTTTGAAATAGCAAAATTTGAGTTTTTACTATCGGTTGGAAAGTTTCATTTCACTTATTTAGCAGGGTAAGTATTAAAAGTGTATATTATATTTCATGTGTCTATTTTTAGAAATGTTATGGGTAAAGAAATGTCGTAATTTAAGCTGGGGGGAATTATTTCCCCGTCACAGTGAATATTTTCCTCCTGCCGAAAATCTGGAACTACTTTTTTAAGTTTTTTAAGTTTTTAAGTTTTAAAAGTGGCATTCGTTGACAAAATAATCAGAGGAAATATAATATATAATTTTTTTCATCAGCTTGTGGTTAATATGGGGAAATATTTGCCTCAAAAGGGAAAGGTCTGCGAAAATAAGTCGTGCCTTACGGCACTCGTTATTTTCGCATACCTTTCCCTTTTTCGACAAATATTTCCCCATATTAACCACAAGCTGATGAAATAAACTCTATTTATTACTAATTAAAGTCAACATGGATAATTACAAATGAGCCATGCTCTGGCAAAAGGGGGCTTAATGCATCTCCGTGATTCATGGTACCAAGCAAGCCATTAAATACTTATGGATCCATAATAGCCACTTTTTTTAATAACAGACTTAGTAATTAGATAGACTGGTCCTTGTATATATAGAAAACTGACCAATAACGAAAAGTATCGGCCGAGGTCAGCCTGCGCGGACTGCGCAGGCTGACCTGGGTCGATACTTTTTGCAGATGCATTAAGCCCCCTTTTCACAGAGCATGGCTCAAATATTTTTCAGTGCAGCTGATTACGCTAGCTTTTGACCTACATCTTGGTATTGATTTACTGGAATAAATAAACTCCAATTTTCTATTGGTCAAAAATGTTGAGATGTTCATTCTGCGGGACATGGAGGCCTATTCGCGGGCAATTCTAGCAGTAACTGCTCCTTTACCATCAATAATTTTGATTAACATCTTATGTTAAAAAATATATCTAATTGAAAATTTCATCCTTCAACAAGATGCAATACAATGAAGAAAAAGAGGCAATTACTGGTGGGGATACTTGTCATTACATGTATTTATCATTATCATTTTTATTATTTTATTATATTGAAGCAAAACAGAGTTTCAAGATTCAAATTCCAGTACCTCTGACATTATCCATCTTTTTAAAAGACATTCCTCGTTATTAATTGATTTATATAGAAAAAACATTAAAAGGGTACGAACCACTTTAATAAGGTCCGTCATTTCATTGCATCTATACAGCTATGACAGAAAATAATAGAAACTTTTATTCGTAAAAATTAGTGTTAAGTAGAAACGAAACAGGATATTTCAATCAAAACAGAAAAGAATGTCAAAATTTTAATACCTCATTTTAAGTCTTAACCATATGATAAAACTCTAGTCTGATCTAAACTGGGACTATTTTCAGACGTCAGAATAAATTGGTCTCACTTGCTTGGATTTGTTCTCAATGGGGGGAAATCATTGTGGGAAAAGGAGAAAATGCTGGCTACCAGCAAAAGTTTTCTCACGGTATTTCAATATCCTATTCTTTCCATGATCGTTAAAACATCGGATTGTTCTGTACAGGATTGGCAGATAACAGGATTAATTAGTTCAAAAAAGAAAACTCTTTTCCGTCTAATATCTTATATCAGTTTTGTGGTCAGACATCAGAAATATCTACGGATATATAAGGATGTCATATCTGTGTCTATTTCAATTCCTTCCCTTCCATTAAATGACTTTCATGAATAACATTCTACATTAAGTAGCGTATATGGTCGTCATAAATGACTTTTCCCGTTTAGTAGCGTATATGGTCGTCATCAACCCTTAGGCTGCTAAGCGCGATCCACTGACCTTTCGCGGACAGTGTAAATCCAAACCAGACTGCACAGAACGTGCAGTCTGATCTTGGATCTACATTGTCCGATAAAGAGATATTTTTCTCCAGAAAATAAGTTTTCAAATATGATCATTTGGGTTTTTACTATTGCCTTGAAAGTTTTATTTGACTTTTTCAGGATAAGGGTTAAGTAACGTATATGGTCGTCAGTAACCTTTAGGCTGCTAAGCGCCACCCACTGACCTTTTGCTGACGGTGTAGATCAAGATCAGACTGCACAGAACGTGTAACCTGATCTTGGATCTACAATGTCCGATAAGAAGTTTTTTTTTTTTAAAATAAGGTTGAAATAGCATCATTCAGGTTTTTACTATTTGCTTGAAAGTTTCATTTGACTTATTCAGCAGGTTAAGGGTTAATGACTTTTTACATTATGTAGCGTATATGGTCGTCATTAATGACTGTTTTACGTTATGTAGCGTATATGGTCGTCATTAATGACTGTTTACGTTATGTAGCGTTTATGGTCGTCATTAATGAATGTTTACGTTATGTAGCGTATATGGTCGTCATTAATGACTGTTTACGTTATGTAGCGTATATGGTCGTCATTAATGACTGTTTTACGTTATGCAGCGTATATGGTCGTCATTAATGACTGTTTTACGTTATGTAGCGTATATGGTCGTCATTAATGACTGTTTACGTTATGTAGCGTATATGGTCGTCATTAATGACTGTTTTACGTTATGTAGCGTATATGGTCGTTGTTAATGACTTTTTACGTATGCAGCGTATATGGTCGTCATTAATGACTGTTTTACGTTATGCAGCGTATATGGTCGTCATTAATGACTGTTTTACGTTATGCAGCTTATATGGTCCTCATTAATGACTGTTTTACGTTACGTAGCGTATATGGTCCTCATTAATGACTGTTTTACGTAATGTAGAGTATATGGTCGTCATTAATGACTGTTTTACGTTATGCAGCGTATATGGTCGTTATTAATTACTGTTTTACGTTATGCAGCGTATATGGTCGTCATGAATGACTGTTTTACGTTATGTAGCGTATATGCTCGTCATTAATGACTGTTTTACGTTATATAGCGTATATGGTCGTCATTAATAACTGTTTTATGTTATGCAGCGTATATGGTCGGCATCAATGACTTTTTACGTTATGTAGCGTATATGGTCAACGGGATTGATTCTTTTCATTTTGTACTGTACATGATTGTCATGTTTGTTCCTTTCCGTTATGTATCGTATAATGGTCACCATAAATCACTTTCTCCGTAATGTAGCGTGTGTGGTCGCCATAAATCTTTCTGTTATGTAGGGTATTTGGTCGTCATGAATGACTATTTCTGTTTTAAACATTTATTTACATAATTGTCGTTGATGACTTTTTTACGTTATGTGGTCGTTGTATATGAATCTTTCCTTTATCTACCGTACTTGACCGTAATGAACTGTTTTTTACGCTATGTACAGCGGTCGTCATGAATGACATTTTTCAGTTATACACATGTACGTATGCGACCATCATGAATGACACTTTGTTACGCACCTTACATTATCATCATGAAGAGCATCTAGTGTTACATACTGTGCATGAACGTCATGCCGAACCTTTTCCGTTATGTACTATACATGACCGTCATGAATGACTCTCTGTTACGCACCTTCCATTATCATCATGAATAGTTTAACATCTTGGGTTACGTACTGTGCATGAACGTCGTGTTGAACCTTTTTGTTACGTACCATACATTACTTTTTCGTTTAGTTACCGTATTTGATCGTTATGAATGAATTATCGTGTTATGCGCCGTACATGTATGTATGACTGTCTGTTATGTATTGTATTAATGGTATTGGATGACTTTCGATCCTGTACCATCTGTGATAGTCATTTTCAACTTTTTCCCGTGAAGCACCATATACGATCGTCATGAATGACTTTTCCGTCAAGTACCGTTCATTATCATCACGAAGGACTTTTTTCGTTGTATCGTATATCAAGGCGTGACTGTTTCCGTTATGTACCGTACATGTGGTGGATTAATATTTCTGTAATAAACCGAATTTGATCGTTATGAATTTCATTTTCCGTAATACACTGTTTTTGTTTTAGTAATAATGAATGGCTTTTTTCCGTCATATTTCGTAAACGATTTTCACAAAGTAACACTTCGATACACTGACCTGTAGTGAACTTTGTCTTCACTTACGAAACCAAATTAGCCACCATTGAAAATAAAAAGGAAATATCTCTCTCTCTCTCTCTCTCTCTCTCTCTCTTTCTCTCTTACGCTCGTTCGCTCGCTCGCTCGCTCTCTCCCTCTCTTGCTTATTTTTCACTGTAAGCAGTCTATTTGGCGATCTTTTGGATTCCTTGTTTTCCCTACGTTTTTTGTATCATGGAAAGACCAGGAAGGATACCTACAAGATAATTTTTTTTTTTTTTTCAAAAAAAACCGTTTTGGTACACTGATAGGGGAGGCAGTCTAAAGTAAAAATGCGTTGCTGTTACCCTATAGGCTGCTAAGCAATACTCAATGTGCTTTTGTGGACAGTGCAGATCGAGATCAGAGTGCACAGAACGTGCAGTCTGATCTTGGATCTACAATGTCCGATACTCTAAGCTTTTTCCGACAGAAAGAGCTTCAAACTTACTGAAATGAACATTTAACAATTAGACTGAAAGGTTATCATTTTAAGTTTTTAGCGAATTATCGTTTTAGTTGGTCTTGCAGTGGCACGCAGAACGGAAATGAATGGAAATCTTGAGTTGAACGTGCATTTGGTATAACTCTTCATTCTTTTAGCCCTAGAGCTCTAATTAAACAAAACTTGCAGCATTGCATTTTCAAAGATGTCTTTTTTTAAACATTTCATGAAAAAGTTGATACTATATACAGACTGCACGTGCTGTTACTTAAACACTGTATACGGAACGCGACTCACCGGTTCTTGTGGACAGTGTATACATGTAGATCGCAATCAGACTGTAAAAAAAAAAAATACAGTCTAATCTTACTCCTAACCTTTGCGATATTTCGCAAGATATTTTGGTGAAATTATCCCTATTTTTTTCGGAGGGGGGAGTGAAGGGAATACGTAAGTACTGAAAATGTCCATTTTTTACGTATCAATCTATGTATTACGTTATTAAATAAAAAAAAATGATAGGTAAAGAAATATTGCAGATATAAGATATTTTTTGTAGATCTGAAAGTTTAGATTCTAGATCAGACTGCATGTTCTGTGCTGTCTAATCTTCGACCTAAACTCTGCGCAAAGGCCTACTGAGTCGCGAGTAGAACGCAAAAATGGTTTCAAACTATCAACACGGAAGGGAAGGATCGATTGATTGATTGTATGGTGTTTAACGCCGTTTTCAACATTATTTCAGTTATATCGCGGCGGCCAGTGCACCTATCCATGCTTTCCTGGAGTCTCTTTTACCAGTACTCCGCACAATTTTTCTTTCCAAGCCACTGGCTGCTTTCCCACATAATCATCGTCGAGACAGTGGTCAGCGGTGCGGAAGGGAAGGAAACTGGCATATAAATGTTTTAAGAAAATATGATTCCCTTGCTTGACAAAGATGGCAAAAATAAGAGAGCCATGCTCTAGCAAAAAGAGGCTTAATGGATCTCCTTGATGCATTATCCAAAGCAAGTCATTACATAATTAGGGATCCATAAAATCCTTTTATTCGAACGATTGGCTGAATCTGCAGGAAGAGTGGTCCTTGGACACGCACAAAATTTACAAATAGCATAAAGCATCGACCCATGTCAGTCTGCGCGGACTGCGCAGACTGACATGGGGCGATACTTTTTGCTGATGCATTAAACCCCCTTTTCATAGAAGATGGCTCAAATAGACGTGTACAGTTCGGTCATACGTTTCGTCTGACGGTAGTTTTATACAGACGGCTTTAACACTTTTCCATATAATCCCCAATTTTTGACTACCTCGAGAAAGAAAGCTTTTGAAAACATCGTGGGAAAAAGAGAAAATGCTGGTAACCAGCATTTTCTCCTTTTCCCACAATGTTTTCTACCCTTCCCAAAACAAATTTGAATTTTTGGTTATTTTATTGTCTGCAAAGGCTTTCATTCTGGACCGATCTAAAAATTTGTTGTTTGGTAGAATTAAATTGATCCTTGTAAAAAAACGTGGATAATATACAATACTTAAAGGAACAGTGGCGGTCAAAAATAAACAATGCAGGTTTTAAAATGCATTTAGATTTAAATCATAACCTTTAAAATTATGGAAATTACTGTGGAGATGACAATATGTTATTGTACGGTAGGTCCATGTGTCAGTCGTTGGCAGAAAAATGAATATCAAAACTAGGTAAAAAGCAAATAAAAGATAAAGCGACTGCCATGTGCAGTCCAATCTTTATCTACGGTTTCTGTCTGTTAAAGCAACTGAACTTTTAGTGGGTGTTCTGAATGTTAAAAAAAATGTAGATATGCAAATATTTCATGCATGGCTGCCAAGAGCCAGATTTTTTTCCACACTGGTATTATTTTGTTAAATGTTTCCTGTATTACAACCGCTTTTTACGCTCCTGCAGTCGACATATGTATTTGAAACACATGCAATCGCTTCTTTTCCCATGGTGATGGTTAGAATGGTCTACATTTATCAATTTTCATCCCAGACGATTAGGTTTAATGCTCGCCCAAATTCAAAGAATTTGCAGATGACAGGTTGAATATGGCTAAAAAACAATAAGTTTTTTCTTTGAAGTGCCAAAAAAACAACGTTGGAAAAGTGAAAATATTTGTCACGAGAATTTTCTCCTTTTCCTGCAATTTTTTTCGACCCTTTTACAGATAATGCCGATAAATTTATATCTTCTGCATTGGCTTTAAATGTGGACAAATGCATTTTTCTCTTTTAATCCTTAACACAAATTCCGATTTTAAACGACCCTGAAAGAGAAGGCTTTTGAATTATTGTGGAAAAGGGATAAAATGCTGGTAAGCAGCGTTTTCTGTTTTACCGTCAATGTTTTCTATCCTATCAAAGACAGAAATCATTATTTGAGTTTCATTTAATTTGTCGTCTGCAAACGCTTTCAGTAGCTTGGTCAAAACCAAAATCGTATCGTTTGGTAAAGGTCTAACCTGCCATATTTGCGAAGGACTTTTTACTCGGTGAAAATATCTAAAAAGTATTTTATAAAACTAGAAGTCTTAATTTTATAATACTATAAGCATTCAAAACAAATCTATGTAGAAAGACTAAATAAGTACTTTAAACATAAAATAGAAAAAAAAAAAAAATACCTAGATTTATTAAGAGGGAATAAAATTCTATACATATCATTTTTCTGGTACACAAATGGCAAATATGGAGTGCGTTTGAAATGAGAAAAAAGTGAGTATCAGATAAGGGAAGGAGACAGAAACATACCTCTTTTTCCAAACCAATTTGCTTCTGTTTGCACAAAAACTGTCAAAATCACAACGAAGATTGTTAAAAATAGTCCGGAGTTTCGGCAGCGGATTTTCATCGTTGGGTTTTCAAAATCTATTTATGTTTCGCTAAATGAAAGCCAATAAAAGTTTTTGCTAAACAAAGGTGTCTCGTTCTACAAGTATTATTTCGTGGACCCTTTGATGTCTCTTATATATTGGTGGTCAATAATGCAAACTCGGACAGAACTACGTTTGAAATGGACTTTCCAATGAACGCTATCCGTTTTTATTCTACCTTCTCTTCAAAACTAATGACGTCACAGTGTATGAATGCGCGGGCGACAAAGTATCGAATGGTACGTGAGATTCTCTCCATTCTTAAAATGTATTGATGGAATTCATATATTGTGCAAAGCTTCAAGCGGTTAATTAACTCGTTTTGCTTCAACTATCATCACCTCGTTCGTTCTTTCGTTCGTTCGTTCGTCCGTTCGCTCGTTCATGCGTTCGTTCGTTCGCTCGTAAGTTCGTTCGTTCGTTCGTTCGTCCGTCCGTCCCTCCGTCCTTCCGTTCGTAATATCGTTATTTCGTTCGTTCGTTAGTAAGTTCGTAAGTTCATTCGTCCGTCCGTTCCTTCGTTCATAAGTTCGTTCTTAAATAAGTGAGCTATTGAATTAATTATTTTATTCAGACACTTGGTCGGTAGGTCAGTTATTAGTTTACTATTGTTTTTCTTTCGGGGAAAGGGTTAATTGTTTTCTTTTTTTTTTTAACGCTTTACCAATTCCGAGTTTTAACGACCCTGGTGGAGACGGCATTTAAAAGCAATGTGGAAAAAGTAGAAAATGCTGGTAACCATCATTTTCTACTTTACCCACAATATTTTCTAGCTTTTCAAAGACAAAATCTATCACTGGAGTCATGGTCAATTCCTCGTCAGCAAATGCTTTTTATATAAATGAGTTTAAAATTTTGTCGTCTTGAAAAAAGTTAACCGTATTGGGATAGGGCTTCGATGCACAGCTGTAATATATGATAGAAATACAGAGGTTTGAATTTCAGTCATAGAGTTTTAGTAGTTCAGTAGAAAGATGAATGAATAAATAAGTAGATTTATGAATGAATATATAAAGTAGCAGAGACGTAAATGGTTTATAAATAAAAAAAAATGAGTAAACATATCATTAAATACACAAATAAGTCGGTTTATTTCATGCTTTCCGGTAGGTTATCGAGAAATATCGGTGAAATATTTCATGGTGATATTTCATGGTTACGACCAGTGAAAATACCGATTTTTATATTCTAGTTACCTAGGTAAAATGCGCGTGACTCACAACCAGATGGAAATATGACGTCATTTACCTTACATTTCTCGCGCTTGACTTAATATTGTAATGCGTTGCTATGCGCAGGGGGTACGCCACGGGGAATAACTGGAAAGAACTGTACTGAATTCTGATAAAGTTCCTCCCAGAAAGGGTTAAATGCATGAAATATATAGAGGATATTTGTTTTTTTCGTTTAAAGATCGCAATTTATTTCATCTCGTGAACACCATCGGTAATATTTTCACGAGTGGCTGCGCCACTCGTGAAAATATTACCGATGATGTTCACTCGATGAAATAAATTTCGATCTTTAACCGAAAAAAATAAATATCCTCTATATATTCATTAATAAATGAATAAAGATAATAAATAGATAAATAAATAAATGAATAAATAAATAAATAAATAAAAATCATAGGCTTGTCATTATAAACCCTAAACGCTTTAAATGAAGATATATACAAGATAGGTAAATAAAACATTTAAAAAAAAAAACAACAACAGAAAAAGTTGAAACTGTAAAACATGAAGGAGTCTTCAGCGGTGTTATCAGAGGACAAAATTTAAGTCTTGTCCAACTTAAATAAAAGACAATCGCAGATAATACATGAGATTATGTTGGCTTTTTAATGAAGATTCTAGTTATACAGATAAGAAATTACGTTTATGAACGAAATCGAAAGAAAAGGAGTCTTTTCCAATAGACTAAAAGGAAATTGCAGATCGAAGCCCGACCGGGTAGCTCAGTGGTTAGCGTATCTGACTCGTGACCTGGAGGTTGCGGGTTCGATACCAGGTTGCGGCGATTTTTCACCTCTCACCTCTGATGCATGTGAGAAAAGCAGTCAGTGGCTTTGAAAAGAAAATTGTGTCAGTACTGATGTGAGAAAGCCGGGAAACCCATGGGTGCGTCAATGACCGCCATGATATGAGCTAAGCTGTTAAAATGGCTTTAAACTCCAATACAAACCAAAACAAGCAGATCAAAAAGGATATTACATTAGCTTTGTGTGTTTTTAGATGTAATCAAATTTGATAACATATTTATGTCTATTTACAGAGTCGTCGATTACCATTTGGTTACAAATGAAACTCAAAGATTCACTGTGAAACACATCTCAACCGATGAATTTTGTTTTGTTTTACTGCGGATCGTATTCGAAAACTATTGAAAATAATGTTGGAAAAGGAGAAATTGACTTGAGGAGCATGCATTATTACAGTCAATTATTGGTATTTAGTCAGAAGTTGAAAATTCACTGTGACTCGTTTCTAGCTATAAATATTTTTTATCGTTTTCGGACTGCTTTTGAAAACATTGTGGGAAAAGGAGAAAATCCTCGTGAAGAGCAATTTTTCCTTTTTCCACAATGTTTTAACATGTATTTATGTATTAGATTTCATTTCATGATAATTATCCATCATTTTACCCGGTATATTGCGATCTTGGTGTGACGAGTTTAAATGATAAGTGGATAAAACTTTAAGAACATGTTACTGATTTTAAAATGTATATGATACAGCATAGGCTGTCAGGCCTCAAATGCTGTTTTAGTTGTTTTTTTTCAGGTCAGTGTAGTAAAGGATCAGACTGAGCAGAAAGTGTTTCCGAATCTTGGCTTGATTTTCCCCTTTTTTTTTTTGAAGTTTAACACGGTTGCGACATTATTCCAATTTTATCGCGCGGGCCACGCACCTAACCATGCTTTCCGGGAGTTTCTTTTACCAGGACATACCACAATATTCTTTTCAACGCACCGGTTGCTTACTTACATAAATATTATCCAAACAACATTCAACGGCGACAGAGGAATGAATGCTGCTGCAACAACTGTTATCGATCACCAGAATGGTTTCGGTCATATTTGGGACCCAATGCAGCGAACCCTCGGTTTAAAGCCATGTACGTTGTAGAAGGGGGCAACAGCTATTTGTTCGAAAAGCATCATGTTCGTAGTACCATTGAAAGAAGCTCAAGGGAAAAAGCAAGGATATGTGTAATAGCCGCCGTGGTATAACTAATAAGACTTGTTGAAGATGGCCTAAACGATAAGTCAATAGATTGATCGATCGATCGATGAATGAATGAATGATTGATCGATTGTATGGTGCTTAGCACCGTTTTCAACATTATTTCAGTTATATTGAGACGGTCAGTGCACTTATTCATGAATTCCTGGAGTTTCTATTACCTGTACTTCACTCAATATTGTTTCTGCTTTCCTGCAAAGCCATCCCCAAAATAATGATCGGTGTTAGAGAGAAATGTTCCCCAGCCACTGAGTGCTTCTCCACATAACCATCGTCGAAACAATGATCGGCGGTAAGAGAGAAATGAATAAATTGATCGATCGATCGATATCATCAATCAATCAATCTATCAACCAACCAACCAACCAACCAAATAAAAACCAACCTATCAACCCACCAACCAACCTATCAATCAATCAATCAATTAAATACTTTCCGTTTTTGCAGCACGGGTCCCAGCCATACGCCACATATGACTGTATGACAGCGGATTACCCAAGGTACCCAGATATGGTGGACATTTCCAATAATCGAACATTTGACTCAAGATACATCCTCGTAAGTATACCATTGAATAGTCTGCATTTTGACGTTCATGAGGAAGACGGCCTTTGAAAACATTGTGGGAAAAGGAGAAAATGCTGGTAACCAGCATTTTCTCCTTTTCCCACAATGTTTTCTATCGTTTCGAAGACACATCTCTATATTTTAGCCACATCTTATTCGTCGACTACAAAAGCTTTTAATTTGAACGAGTCAAAAACTTTGCTACTTGGTACAGGTTTAAAACCTATACTAACTAATCCTGTGATTTAGCGACGGAGAGGAAGGGTGTTGAAAAAGTTGTTGAAAAGGGAGAAATGGCGACGTTTTCTACTATTTCGAAGACAAATCATATCAGTTACATAAGGAATAATTGATTTTGACGAGTCAAAAACTTTTTTGGTTGGTTATAGGTTTAAAACCTTTACCAAACTATCCTCTGTTTTAGCAACCCTGAGGAAGAAGAGTTTTCAAAATGTTCTGGGAAAAGGAGAAATGACGAAGTTTTCTAGGATTTCAAAGACAATTCACACCAATTAAAGGAACACGTGATTTGTCGTCTGATACAGCTTTTGAAACGAACAAGTCTAAAATTTTGTTGTTTGGTAAAGACTAATGGCGAGGGATACTAAGTGAACGGCTAGTGTACAGCCAGTGACCATGAATAATTCATCAAAGTCCCATTCCCCGTGGACTTCGATGTATTTCCAACTTAACTTTTCATTTATTGTGACTTTAAAAATGAAGGTATTGTTATGAAACTTGTATGAATGAAAAAGCAAAGTAAATTTAACGTAGGAGTATACATTTTTAGACTCTATTCATTGTACTTGTAATATAATTGGAGCTGTTTAAAACGGGATTAGTATTTTTTGAAAAAAATAAATTGATGTCACTTGCAACGTCATTAAAAATAAGCGAAACACCAGCTGTTTGTACAGAGTTATGTAGTCGTCTTTGATGTAAAGCGACGAACTATGAAACAGGGTTTTAGCGTTTTAAGGAGGACGTTTTCTATAGTTTTGTTTCTTTTACAGAAATTTTCTGTTTTCACATAAAGCTCGTTCCCATGCACACTGGGTCCTTAATGTAAATAACTGTTGACAATAATCTCGCTTTTAATCAGTATAGTTTGCTTTATGATTATTTAATTATCTTGCACTCGGAAAAAATGCATGTTGGTCAGTGGGAAGTCTGAACTTGATGATTATATTTAGGGCCACTGTCTGTTGTTTCGCACTGAATTCAGTGAAATTGTAAATCTAATTCTTATATTTATGTTAACATAAAGGACACGACAAATATTTCTTGAGTGTGTAAAGGATAAGTAAAACACATCCAATCATTTAACAACACTTGATTCGTCCCGTGTGCGTGTTTCCACTATTCCTATGGACCAGTCTTAAGGATAGGGCACCCTAATGGGATTCGTGTAACATCGCCTTTCATCGCCAATATCGTACGGATTCGGCTAAGACTCGGGTAATCCGTAATCGATGCGGTGAAGCAGCGTCTATCGGCCGATCGATTACGGATTACCCGAGTCTTAGCTGAATCCGTACGTTTTTTCGGCGGTGAAAGGAGATGTTACACCAATCCCATTAGGGTGCCCTATCCTTAAGTTTCGTTGTATGGTTTACAATTATGTCAGGGATTCATGACCATAGGCTGGTATCGTCTTCGCACTGAATTCGGAAGAATTGCAAATATAAACTCAGGCTTACCAACCATTCTACACTGCATGCTTACTCGTATCCTAGATTTAACGATGTATATCACAAATGTTCGTGCGCATCCTACGGCGCATGCGTTTTTTGTCATGGATAGTAAATCAAAAGTGCTTGTACGTATTTTTCGCCAAAAGCAGGAAATTAAAAGCTGTGTAAGTATAGCTATTTCCACTCTGAAAAATATTATTGGGAAAGGAGAAATCGCTCCTAATGAGCAATTTCTCCTTTTCCAACTATGTCTGCTGAGCTTTTATCCTATTTTTTCCTTGAAAAAATTAACTTCCACAGTGACCTTCAACCTTGTTTTCTGACGAAATAAGCACGAATAGGTGCCATTTTTATTTTTTCTTATTGTTTAGAATTGTAAATATTATAAGTGTAGAATTTTAAGAAAAATCTGTCCGTTAGAAAATATGTATTTATTAAAGATTAACCCTTAATTCGCTCAAATTATCTCCCTTTTTAACTATATTGTACATTTACCATGCTCAAAACCAGGCTTTTATATATTTTTTGTGCAAAACTAAATGAATGTTCATTAAAGTAATGTAGATTTGTATATTCTTCCGATAATTTTCCTGTTTAACTGACTATTAAAGAAAAACATGTTTAATCCCTTATAAGCTGAATTTTGGGACTGTATATCCTTTTTCACAGGCAAATTTCTCAGAAACGAGCACGGTGACCCATATCTTTTTTTACTGTAATCTCCTAGAGACATGATGAGTTTTGTTTGTGCAAAGTTTTAAAAAAATCTGTCCGTTAGAAAAAATAGTGATATACGTCGTTAAAGAGTAACGCAATTTCTGATTGGCTAAACCAGATGTTTTAGCCAATCAGAAATCGAATTACTTTGGAATTTTGAAAATTCTAGAGAATATTATTAAGGCCCTTATTAGGACTGCCTGGTGATTACGGGCCCTGACATTACCGACACCATGGGTGCGGTTACAAGAAGTAATCTTTGTATTAGGAAAGGATAGGTAAAAAAAAGACATCATCAATTGCCACCTTCCTATAATTACTGACCAGTGAGTGTAATGTAGGTGTCATAAACATGACGCATCCTCGTTACAAAACAATAAAACAAAACCTATATCAGAAAGAAAACATTATTGTGGAAACCAAGAACTTAGTTATAACTACAATTAATTCTTTTGCACACTAAAAAATTGAACTCTTAACCTTCTAAATAATAAAAATGAAACTTTTAAGTCGATAGTAAAAACCTTAATATTGCTATTTTAAAGTAATGTGTTTTCTTTTTTTATGGGGGGTGGCGATATCTCATTATCGGACGGTGTAGATCCAAGATCAGACTTCACATTCTGTGCAGTCTGATCTTGATCGACACTGTCCGCAAAAGGTCTTTGAGTCACGCTTAGCAGCCTAAGGGTAAAAACTCTTTGCTATTGCAGACTATAAATCAAATTTGGATCGAATTATGATATTTATGTTTGAAATGGTAGAAACATTTGTTGAAAAATGATAAAATGCTGGTTTCCAGCGTTTTCCCCTTTTCCAGCAATGTTTCTTAAATGAGATTTGTAATAAGGAAATACTAGATTGATCGTAGGATGCCATGTTCAAGTTCCCTTGGACAAGGCACCGCAGTGTCCCAGTCTTGCATTTATTAAAGCTGGGAAAGTCATAAATAAGTGATCAGTCGCAGTGACAGGACTGAAATGTGGTTGTAGGCGGCATACTGGACTCCCAAACAAGCCAAACTGTAGGCGTAACTATTTTTATGAAATGTTTCCTGTTTTCAACAAGGATGTAAGACCCACATGAATGGTATATCCCGAATTTCCGGTACTACGGTTGATTTACCACTCACACCGAGCTTTAACGACTCCGGCGGAGAAGGCTTTTAAAAAAAGTCACACACAAAGGAGCAAGCCCTTGTGGCGAGCATTCTCTCCTTTTCGAAGAGTGTTTTCTACATTTTCACTGATAAATCCCATGATTTGAACCACAATTGGTTTTTGGTCTGCAGATACTTTCGAAACAGACAATGATAAATTATTTCATTCTTTCCGGTAGTTTTTCCAGAAATAACGGTGAAGTACTTTTCGATATTCATGGTTACGACCAGTGAAAAATACCGATTTTTATACTCTAACTCTTCAATTGAAGGCAGAAACAGTTTTTCCCGCGCACTAGTTACCTAGGTAAAATGCGCGTGCCTCTCAATCAGGTGGAAAAATGACGTCATTTGCTCTACATTTCTCGCGCTTTCTCGCGTAATATTGTAATGCGTTGCTATGCGGAGGGGGTACGCCACGGGGAATAACCGAAAAGAATGTGCTGGATTTTTATGTAAGTTCCCCCATAAAAGGGTTTAAGGTCTTAGACCCCTAAAGGAAAACATCTATTTCCACTATAATATTATCCTACAAAATTTGCTATGATTAAAAATGAGTATTATTGTACTACTTTAACCAAGCCACTTTTTCCCTTTCTTTTTTTCGTTCTTAGAATCATCATTTATAAATCTAAAACCACTATAGTCTCATTACAATGGGAGGTAATTATTACCTCCATTTCAGGAAACTAACAATAGTATCAACAAATAATCTCAAGATAGACATCAAAGGAATTTCTGGTCGGTTTAAAATATGCAAAAGTATTACATCAGTATAAATCCTTATTTATCAACTAACAAGAAATTTTATTCCATGTTGCACTAGAAGCGTTAGGGGTCTAAGACCTTAAAGCATGAAATAAATAAAATATTTGTTTTTTTTCGGTGAAAGATCAAAATTTATTTCATCGAGTGAACATCATCGGTAATATTTTCACGAGTGGCGCTGAAAATATTACCGATGATGTTCACTCGATGAAATGAATTTCGATCTTTCACCGAAAAATACAAATACTCTATGTATTTCATGCTTCTAACCCTTTTTGTGTGTGTGTGTGGGGGGGGGGTACTTACATCAAAATCCAGTACAGTTCTTTCCGGTAATTCCCCGTGGCGTACCCCAACGCATTACAATATTACGTCAAGCGCGAGAAACGTAGAATAGATTACGTCATCTGTCCATCTGTTTGAGTAGTACGCGCATTTTACCTAGGTAACTAGTGCGCGGGAACTACTGTTTCCGCGTTCAATTAAAGAGTTGGAGAATAAAATCGGTATTTTTCACTGGTCGTAACCATGAAATATCGAAAAATATTTCACCGTTATTTCTCAATAAACTACCGTAAAGCATGAAATAATGATAAAATATTTGTTTCGATGTATGGAATATCTGCAATCTCTTATTTTTTGGATAGTTTCCTTATGCGTCTGTTCTCAAACAGCAACATTTTGCCGGGTATCATTGACTCCAAAATATTCGCCGCATATGGTAATAGCCTAATAGATTTACCAGTAATGTCTCGAATCATTTTATTTATAACGCTGACAAATACTACATAATAGATTTGAGCCATGCTCTGTGAAAAGGGGGCTTAATGCATCTCTGTGATGCAGGATTCTACGCTAGTCATCACATAACTATAGATCCATTAAATCCATATTTTCTAGAAATCAACTGATCTGGAGGTAGAATGGTCCTTTGCCAATGGCAAAACGTTTCGACCCACGTAAGCCTGCACAAACTGCACAGGCTGACATGGGTCGATACTTTTTGCAGATGTATTAAGCCCCCTGTTCACATACTGGTAGCATGGCTCATTTATCTTTTTATAATTGGATGGTTTCATTCAGCAAACAGGTACAATTTTGGTGATAACGTATAACTGGGCGATGGTTTTACAGAGGAGAATTGTGTCTTTCATAATGACATCAGATGTGACGTCACCGTAGTCGTACCTTTTTGATTACAATCTCACAAATAAAGCATTTGCGAAATTCCTGCTCGAAATCTTAAAATACCTTAACCCTTTACCACATAATTCCGAGTTTTAACGACTCTAAATAAAAGAGCTTTTGAAAATATTGCGGAAAAAGGAGAAAATGCTGGTAACCAGAATTTTCTCCTTTTAACACAATATTTTCTATCCTTTGAACGTTTTTCAGTCATATTTGGTTTGTCATCTGAATAAATACTTTGAATTTTAACCAGTCTAAAATTTTGTCGATTGGTAAAGAGTTAAAGGGTTTGATATCATTGTAAGGAAATGCAATTTGCGTTTCTATTGTTTTCTTTGTTTGTTTGTTTGTTCTTATAATTTGTTTCTTATCTATTTACATTTTGCATTTTATAGCCATACTAGATATAGTGATATGACCCTTTTAAAATATTGTATGTTATAAATCTGTTTAGTAAGGTGGCATATTTCTGCCACGAGATACGAGATAGCTATCGTGATAATTTTAGAAAATCTATCGCCATAAATTAAAGTTTCCTGGAAATTTTATTGAGAGATGAAAAGTTTCCTGAAAAAAATATCACGATAAACTTAACAATTTAAAGCAAAATTTCTCAATCGTGCACGAAGCTGACATTGAGATAAAAATATCGTGATAGCTCTATCTGTTTTTCGATATCTATAAATAGAAAATTCATCATTTGGATGAACTCGGTAGTTTTTGACTTCACAAGATTGCAGTAAGTAAAACTTCGAATCATTAACAATTGTAGCTTAATCGGTAAATTTTGACAAGACTCGAAATGAACAGAAGCCTGTAAAACCACAAAGACGACTCGAAATGCCTACTACGAACAACTTTAAAACCATTCAGGGAAAAGGAGAATTCATAAGGTTGTAGACGAAAATGTTCCGAAACCGTATCTAATTAAAGATACCATGAATGTCAGTTATGGGCACGAAATCAAAAAAAAATAACAATCATGATAACAGTTAGAATTATCGCGATATTTTTATCGTGAAATTTTTTATTACCTAGATAATATTTCCAGGAAACTTTGTTGTATCACGATAGTTCTCTTAAATTATCGCAATAGCTATCTCGTATCTCGCGGCAGATATATAGCCACCATAGTTTTGCCACTTGTAATGCATTGTCTTTCTCCATGTTACAGGATGTGAGACCCTACATGAATGTGACACCTTACACGGTGTATCCAGAAACACCTGTCCCACAGGTGTTTAACCTATTTCGAAGTATGGGACTCCGACACTTACCAGTTGTCGATCACTTTGGCCAGGTGAGCAATCTTTTCGAAATTTTAATCTAATCCATTTCCGGCGTATCACGTCTTCCTCGCACTCATCACATCTCGGCCTATTCCGTATTTGCATCTAACGTCGTCCGTATCGCGGGGTTTCCATCCAGTCACATCATCTTAAACATGGTGGCACCCTGTAAATCGATTAGCAACGGCATTAACAGCCGCGGTGATATGCAAAAAATATGCTGAAAAATACCAACGTAATTGATAGGCCTAGATACAAAATAAATGTACAAACTGTTTGTCATCTGAAATGTATTTAGAAAGATTCCCACGGAAAATTGTGACTAGTATTTGCTTTCTAAGTGGAGTGTTACAACTTTAAGAAAGATGAAGCGGTGTACTCCCTGCGAAGAAATGTACTGCGTAGGTGCATATGAAGCTACGTGATACTGCAGAGGGACTTGATAAGCGCATTTGTGATTACGGCCCCTGATATTGACGAATGGTATTCCTCGGTAATCCGAATGCGCTTCAAAGCTGTAGAGAGTAACACAATTCCAGATTGGACAATAGACAATACTTTACTGACTGAAATATTACAGTTTCTCGTCATACATTATGAAATAATAACATGCAATTAAATAGCTGTATAGAATTCATGAAATTCAGTTATTAGTATTATCGACATAATCTTTGGCCATTTACATAAATTTTATGAATAGAAATACAGATCGCGATGATAATTGTTGTAATGAAAGCAAACAGAGATAGGCTTTTGGAGAAATTAATAATAATAATATAAATAATAATAATAATAAGAAGAAGAAGAAGAAGCACGTGATTGGACAGTATAGAAATTGCCTCACACGAGACTAGAAGATTTTTTTTTTACTATGTTTTATTGCCGTTTTGGAACTACTTTAAAATATTGGACGGATAATGAGTTTGAGTTTAGGACTGGCAAGGTCAATAAGTTTATCTGTACAGACCGGAATTTACATCATGACGAATCTGTCTTTTTTTTATCATCACGTGGCCGAAATAGAAAACTAAATCGGTAAATCCTTTACCAGATAATCCCGAGTTTTAACGACCCTGGGGAAGACGGCTTTTGAAAACATTGTGGGAAAAGGAGAAAATGCTGGTAACCAGCATTTTGTCCTTATCCCGCAATGTTTTCTATTTCTTTTTAGGACAAATTTCATGTTTTGAGTAACATTTCATTTGTCGTCTGCAAATGGTTTCAAATCAGAAAGTTTAAAATTTTGTCGTCTGATAACGATTTAAACAAAGACAAGCGGTAATTTTTAGCGCCAATTGATAAATAGTGGGCAGTAGAAGCATAATTAAATCCGAACTTTTGTTATTGATAACAAGGCCTGCAACAGGCGAAAAGGGACATTCGGACATTTGCTTAAAGTGTCGTCTCGGATTAGCCTGCGCAGTCCGCGCAGGCTAATCCGAGACCACACTTTCCGCTCGTGTGTGATTTTCTGTTTCACGCAAGCCTACTGTGGGACAAAATCTAATATTGACGCAAAGTGCCGTCTCGGATTAGCCTGCGCGGAATGCACAGGCTGAACCGAGGCGACAATTTACGCAAATGTCCAAAAGCCCCTTTTCGCATGCTGCAGACCAGTTATATGGTACCTTGTAGAATCACATAAATACGTCATACAAGAAAAATCGCTGTGAATTTTGTCATTACTAATAGGGTTTCGTATGTTCACTTTTCTCGATAGTTCTCCGATTGTTCAATCTAAAGCGGTCGTAAATTCTATACAGTGTGCTCAATAAAGAATGATAAATGTATTTTTGAAACCAACTTAGCGGTCAGAAATTATTTTTGTGCGTAACTGGAGACCAACTAAGTGTACATAAATTTGTTCAAAGCAAACAAGGTGTTGTACGCGCTACTCGTTAATCGTAGAAATATCTGTCTTGCTTAATTTACTATCTGTTGTGAAATTATCATTATTTTATTTTTTTTTACCTCCATTACCAAGCCTTTCCTTTGTTTGGTTTATGCTTTAAATATATGATCCATGCTCTGGCAGAAGGGAGCTTAATGCATCTCCATGGTACAAAGCAAGCCATCACATACTTATGAATCCGTATTATCCACTTTTTGTAACAAACGACTTAATCTTGACGTAGACTGATCCTTGGGCATACAGAAAATTGACAAATAACGAAAAGTTTCGGCCCAGGTCAGCCTGCGCGGACTGCGCAGGCTGACATGGGTCGATACTTTTCGCAGATGCATTAAGCCCCCTTTTCACAAAGCATGGTTCCTGTGATTCATGCTCTGGCAAAATGCGGTTTAATGCATTTCTGTGATGCATTGTACTAAGTAAGTCTTTAAGAATATATGATTATGGATCCACAAGTCCATTTTGTTTAACAATCGACTGAATCATGAGGTAGACAGGTCTTTTGAGTGCATAAAATTGACCAATATCAAAAAGTTTCGACCGAAATCAGCCTGTGCGGACTGCACACGCTGGCCAGAGTCGACAGATACTTTTTGCAGAAGTATTCAAACGCCTTTTCACAGAGCATTGTTCATATAATTCGCTGAAATGAAAATGGACAATATGTGCAAGACAGTCCTAAAATGTCGGTTTCCAAAAATGCGCACGAATCTATGATTTAGTTCGTTGTTGAACCCCTTACCAAACAATTCCGTACTTTAGAGACCTTGAAGAAGACGTCTTTTGAAAACACTGTGGGAAAGGGAGAAAATGCTTGTAACAAGCATTTTCTACCTTTCCTACAATGTTTTCTACCCTTTCATAGATAGAAATGATTAGTATGGTTACTTCCTATTTGTCGTCTGCAGTTGCTTTCCATTTGGACAAGTCGTTTTGGTAAAGAGGTCAGGATGATATTTTGATATTTCAAAGTTTTCTCGAGAGCTGTCACTTAAATCCTGTACCAGACAATAAAATATAGACTTGTCAAAAATCAAAGCATTCGCGGAATTTAAAATCAAATTCGTCAAAATGGTGATATGTCTGTTTAAAAGAGTAGACATCATTGTTGGAAAAGGAGGAAGTACTGGAAACCAACCTTTTTGCTTCTCCCACAACGTTTTCAAAAGTCTTTATCTTTAGGGTCGTTATAACAAGGGATTGTTTGGTAAAGGCCTAACTTAACCTTTTTTCTGCTAAATAACATGAAACATTTAAGCCGATAGTAAAAACCCAAATTTTAATATTTCAAATGTATTTTTTTTTGGGGGGGGGGGGGGAAACATGTCTTTATCGGACAGTGTAGATTAAAGATCAGACTGCACGTTCAGTGCAGTCTGATCTTGATCTACACTATCCGCAAAAGGTCAGTGAGTCGCGCTTAGCAGCCTAAGAGTTGATATTCAAAGAATATAAGAGGGCGTGTTTTATGGGTATTTCGTTCGAACAGACCAACAAAACGCCTTTTGTGTTCATATCTGATTGTTTCTCCTGTGTAAATATTATTTAAAGATATCTATTCTTTAAATAGATGTAAAGGCCGAAAATAAACCTTCCTTCCCAAAACAAATTTTTTATAGATATTCCCACAAAGAATGGACATGCATGCACGAGTAAACAGGTAAAACGGGTATTCCTTATGCAGGAATCAAACTTAATTCTACATCATGAAAAATTTCAATCAGTTATTCTGGGCGAATAAGAGTGCGAAAATAAAAAAAAATACGGTTGCGATTTAAATTGAAAATCTCGAATTTAGCGACCCTATCATTAGTTTTACACCCCTCGACTCATTCGGCAAACGTCGGGTGAAACGTTGATCAAATCCCTCGGCTATGCCTCTACACGGTACATTTCTTCGCCGGAAATACGCCGCTTTACCGTTCTTCAAGTTGTAAGGCCCCTCGTAAAAAAAACACACACGAGTCACAACTTGCTATCGAAATCATTTTAATTGCATTTCCGTTTACAAACAGTTCGTACATTCAATTTTTAATGTGGTTTAGTAATTCCGCAGGCAGATTCCAGCGTTAGGCTGATAGATGTTAATAACTTTCCATTGGTTGTTTATGTGGTGGCTAACCGATTTATATGGGCGCCGTCATCATGGCCATGTTTAAGATCATGTGTCTGACACTAACTCAAAATAGATCCTTTAATATGGACGAGGTTACATGTAGTTATGGAATCGGCCGATTTGTGACAAATGTCCTGCAATGGGCTTAATTGCTTAAAAATAGTGCATTTGTGTCTAAGTGTTTATGTTATATGTACAGGAATAGGCCTAAAGTTATATGTTATCGACATATCACATATTTAATGATATGGCACTTTCGAATTTGTGCCCGTGGTTGTAACGATTACTATTCTTCTGGTAGTCATAATTGATTTCATTTTTTCCCAAGGGTACCTTTAAATGTTTGGCTGATACTTCGTTACAATTTCATGATGGTATCTTGGAAACCTTTAGGGGTCATTTATTGTCATTGTGGTTTCAAGTTAGAGTTTTAACCGGTTAATACTATCTTACTGTGCATTTTATATAGCTACTAATTTGATAATCTATCTATGAATGTACATTCTCTTATATAATTATTATTATTAATAGTAGTAGTAGTAGTAACAGCAGTAGAAGCGGTGGTACTATTGGCAATAATGCAAAGAGAGAAAGTCGCCAGTTACCCAGTAAAATCTCAGAGACAAACAAGCCAAACAGTGGTATCTATGGGTTTCTGTCGCACACAAATTATATCATGGGGCTTGTAATGCAATTGTTTACGGTCAAATATTTTTAGGCAAAATATAAGTTTTCTCAAACAATAGTCTTGGCACACATGGTTGCCATGGGACAAGGGAAGTTAAAAATTTGCTTAGCAACAACCTTGACATTTATCATTTCAGGTTCAAGGCATCATTACACGACATAACCTAACACACGAGTACCTGGAGGAATGTTTAAACGAACAACGTGAAATGGAGGATATGTCTATTTTCCAAAGACTTGGTTAACCCTTCACCAGACGACAAAATCTTAGACTCTACCAATTTGAGAGTATTTGCAGACGACAAAATAACTGTGGCTCAAAAAGGAAAAACGAAATTTGTATTTGACAGGGTAAAAAACATTGTTGGTAAAAGGAGAAATGCTGGTTACCAGCATTTTCTCCTTTTACCCACAATGTTTTCAAAAGCTTTCTTTTCAGGGTCGTTAGACACGGTATTGTTTGGTAAAGGGTAAATGTTTGAGAATACAATTTTACAGCCGTGGGAGAAAATGAGTTAATCATATAACTACCTTTGTTTTCAGTGTAATACAGCCATTACGAATTTTCTTATCTTTGAGTTTCAGAAAAGCAAATAGTGCTCTATTCGGTCAACGCCATGTATTCATACGCTTCATTTTTAAGACATTGCTGTCCCAGATTTCTTGGCAAAATTAACGGTCAAAAATGGTAATCGTGACAAAGCTGTTAATTTTATCATATTTAGATTCAAAACAAAATCACTATATGCAAGTTTCTCTGGAACTTCTTTCAGCTTAGCTGAATGTACTGGATTTTTACCTACTTTTTGGTACTGATAACAAATGAATAAACAGAAAGTTGTGATTTTAAAAAAAATGTAGACATTTTTATTCTAAGGGCCCCTGCCTATTTGCTGGCAAATTTTAGCCGTTTATTTTTTTTAAAGATATTTCTTGTTTGTTGATAGTGTACCTGTCAAATATGCGAATAGGCTTCATGTACATTTCAATACAAATGCACACTGAAGGCCTGTGTTTAAGCACATCATAAACTACAATTCGTGATTAATAGTCATGTGAAAAAAAAAAGAATCTGACATTGGTTGGCTTTTGAGGTAAAATTCATCAAACGAGTGTAAAAAATGTTATTCAGCTCATCAAATGCTCGCTTGATAACATTTTTTTCTGGACTCGTTTAATAAAATTTTATCTCAAATGCCAACTGAAGTTAGACCCTACATATGCAGACGATATAGATCAAGATCAGACTGCTGAGAACGTGCAGTTAGATCCTTAAACTACACCGTCTGCGGGTCTAAGATTTCGCGAATTACCAAATACTGACCTTACGCGTGTTTTAATTTCCACGAAAACTGCAACAAACGATCTTACATAAGAGTCGTTTTTGTGCCAGCGTCCTGTACCTACATACTGCAACCCGTTTAATTGACAGTAGTTATCGCCACTAGACCGCTTTTCTGGTCAACTTTGATGATAAAGGCACCCATTGATGTCGACAAGGGTCCTAGTCAACCGCTCCCACCTGTCTAGGTTAAATACAGTCTAATGTAGCTTTAATTTACGCTGGCGGATATGTGTGTGGTTTAATCAATACGCGAAAATCGCGAAGATTTCCACGACGCGAACATTTCCCGTTTTAAAGTATCTTTTTCTAGACTTTGACGGAAAAAAAAATGTCTTTGTTTGCATTGGAATTGACTTTTCTTACCTATAACCTACAGAGATAACCTTGGATATTTCATTATAAGCATTTTCTGTAAAATTCAAGCTTTAGTTTAAAGTTAAGGATAACATTTTGCAGCACCTCCGATTCATCAAGAGAAGATACCAGCCAGCACTGACCTTGTGTTTTCTATGAAAACATTTTATTCGCATTTATCAAAGGCCTTGTGGATCTAATAAAATATGCATTGACTTTATGAACTTGATTGACTGATGGATTGATGGATCTATGGATCGATCGATGGATCGGTGGATGGATGGATCAATGGATCGATCGATGGATGGGTGAGTGAGAGAGTACATTGACCTGTCGATCAATCGATCGATTTATCGATTGAATAGATAATATAGATAGACTTTTACGCAGCCTGCATTATTTCAGTCTAATTCCGGCTTCCTTTTTCATGTCTGTCCTGGGTTTCACCATTACTAGGATGCAGTAATCAAGAGTCTCGCTAAAGGACAGTCCAAATGAGGGTCCAAGGTTTTGATAATGGATTCGGGGCTTCCGAATTAAGAATCCTACGTGTTCACCATCAAGTCACGCAGGAACCTAAGCAGCGCAAGAATACGGATATATATCGGTTGGCATTGTTAACCCTTAGGCTGCTAGGCGCGACTTACAGACCTTTTGCATACTGCGTAGATCAAGGTCAGACTGTACAGAACGTGCAGTCTGATCTGCAATCTACACTGTCTGGTAAGGAGATTATTTTCTTCAAAAAATAAGTTTGAAGGAGCATTATTCGGGGTTTTTACTATCGGCTTAAAAGTTTTATCTAACATCTCTCTTATCAGCAGGACAAGGGTTAAATATGCAATACACAATAGATTTAGTAACATTTCAACTGAGACATTAGCCGATCGTTTAACATGGTCCCAACTGCGTCACAACCCGGTCACCAACACAAACGTTGCTCAGGACTACAGATGAGTAAGAATTTCATTTAAACCTTCGGCTGTTAAGCGTGACTCACTGACCTTTATCAGACAGTGTAGATCAAGATCAGACTGCACAGAACGTGCAGGTTTTATTTGATTTATTTAGCTGGATGAGGGTTAAACTCTCTACAAAAACATTCCGGTGTTTTAACAATCTTGAAGAAGAAGGCTTTTTGAAAATACCGTGGTTAAAAAAAAAAAAGAAAATGCTGAACAACAGCAATTTCTCCCTTTTCCGCAATATTTTTCAATTTTCGCGAATAACCCTCGTCTACATGTAGAAGCCTCAATTTTCTTGAATTTCTTTAATTTTAGCGAGTCCAAAACTGTATCCGATGTTGAAGAGTTTACCCTTTGAACTCTAAATACGAGTAATAAAGTAAATGGACTTGATCCAGCCTTGAACGAAGACTAATACCCTGTGATTAACTCATTATACCCCTGCATTCCATGCGTGTTTTTTTGTCAGAATAATCTTACAAAGCAATGGACAGTTTAGATGATAGATAAGACAGCACGTTCTTTGCAGTCTGATCTTAATTTACAGTCCTTAATCTTGATCAAAATTTTCTGCAAAACAACGAAAATGTTTATTTTGTTGTTTGCAAATACTTTCATTTTCGACTTGTCTTATTTCGTTTGGTGAAGAGTTATGGGTTAAAAACACCACAAAATAACTTCACAACCAATTCGTACGTAACTCTCTCGCTATCGTATGTGACCATGAATTTGTTTCGCGGAGAGTGCAGAAAAGACAAAGATTTGCCTTTACAAAAGAGCAGTCTGATCTTCGTGCACACTCCCCGCTTCAATACTAATTGCTTATAGTCATCTTTTTGCCATTAAAATTACAAATAAGATTAGCGACACTACTTTTCGTGGTGGTCAACAAGATTAATATGGAGAGATATAGTGTAAAGCATACAGCGACAGATGAACAAAACGGACAAGGTTTTTTTTTTTTTCTTTTTTCATCAAAAAATGATGCAATTTAGAGGCTGTGTTGTCCATTAAGTTTTCTATGATAATTGTGACCAGTGTAGATACTCATTCCGACTGCATGTCAGTACAGACTGATCTTGGAATTATACTGGTCTTAAAAAATACTTAAGATGTGAAATGCACTTTAGGGCTAAGGGCCCGGTCTCACGAAAAATCTTAAGTCTCCTATTTCGCTCAAATCCGCCAATAGACTCACTTTCTGACATAACCTGAGCTCGTCAAGAAGAAATTTCACTTACATTAACAAACTTAACAAATGCTCTCAAATCCTAAATTGGCACAACGTTTCAAACTCAACTCAGCAAAATAAGGGGCTTTTAAAAGTCGGTTAACTGAGCTAAGTCTGTTTATTTTGCAGAATTGACTCTAAAACGTTGTGTCAACGCAGGATTTAAGAACGTCACTTAAGTCTGTTAATGCTAGTGAAATGCTTCTTAAATAAAAACAAACTCAACTTAAGTCAGAAACCGGGTTCGTTTGCAGATTTAAGCAATATAAGAGACTTAAGTTTTTTCGTGAAACTGAGCCTAGGTACCCGTTTTGACTGAAAGTAAAGCCAATAGTCCACGAGGGATTTATTTCAAATGTACAGTTTAAATAATTCATTAGTAGGACGTATTGATAGAATTGGACTTTGTCATCCAACTCCGGGTGATCGACAATTCACCCTTAAGCTGCATTGCGCGATTCAAGGCAGGTTTTGCGGACAGTGTAGATCAAGATCAGACTGCAAAGAACGTGCAGTCTGATCTTGGATCTACTCTGTCCGATACGGTGAGATTTTTTTCCCACCTGAAAGAACTGAAATCACAATACTTGCTAATTATGGCGCAATTTACCTGCTAAGTGAAATTTTGCGGAATTTTACGAGAATGGCCGAATCTAAGTTGTGAGAACTTGTGGCGAGACCCTTCTGCCTGACTTGTATCTCTTTTCGTGTAATATATGTATATTGTATGATTTGTATAAAGGTTGCAAAAACATATGCTTAAAATGAACTAAGTGAAATTTTTCAGGAATTGTAAGACAATAGCAGACTGCACAGAACGTGCATTTTGATCTTGATCTATATTGTTTGTAACGACAATTTGACTTTTGAAAACGTAATAACGTACCGGATAGAAATTTTCATTCAATGTATCTGGCCATTTCAGTCTATGACTGCCCTGCAACTGAACCTCAAGTTTTCAACTTTTCACTATTGAATGGAAATTCAAAGTTATATACTTTGTTTGTTTGTTTGTTTGTTTGTTTGTTTGATTTAAACGCATTATTTCAATTATGTTGCAGCGGCCATTGCACCTACCCATTCTTTCCTGGAGATTCTCTTTACCAGTACTGCGCACAAGATTCTTCCCTAGCAACTGGCTACTATCCCACATAACAATCGTCGAAACAATGACCGGTGATGAGAGAGGAATGAATCCTGTCCCAAGGGCTATCATCATTTCTGGGAATGAAATTTGTCGAGCTGGGGATTCGAACCAGCGACCCTCTGAACCCAAACTCTGTTGGTTGCTGACTATTCGGCCTCAAATTATAAAGAAGAATGAAGCGATAAGAGAGCAAAGATCCGGGTATTTCCCGGGAAAAACCTGCATGTTACGACCACCGGTCGAAGCAAATGCTTTGTAGGATGATTCAACTACCGCGTTCAGCGACCGAACTTAAAGTCTTTGGACGGAAACTTTTGGTTCATTTAGTCTATTTGGGACTGCTCAAACATTCTGAACTCCTATTTCTTTTGAAAACTCTTGAAAATGGACTCGTTCTACGATGACAAATTGAGGATTTTGTCACTAAAATTTGAGAATTTGTTTCTTTGACCAGCGAAGTCCTTCGTAAAGGTGATTTGTAACGTATCATTTAATTGGTCGAGATAAACGCAAAGTGCGCGTACAGAAGCAATAAGTTGCACCCTTGATTTTCATGAGAATCCGATTTTGTCAGCCGAAAAAAAAATATTTGTTATGTATAATATCGGTGAAAATTTACGCAAATCAATGAAATGCTCAATAATTAAACAAGGAGAACGAGATTATGTCGGCCAAATAATAAGAGCGTAAAGGAATCAAAGAATGATTAGGTAACTGACAATTCTCTTATCTATCTACCAAACGACAAATTTTCAAACTTGTCTATATTGAGAAAATATGCACATGGCAAATGAAATGTTATTCAAATGATGGTATCTGTCTTTGAAAGAGCTGAAAAAAATGTGGGAAAGCAGTAAATACTGGTTACTATTATGTCCTCCCTTTTCCAAAAGGTTTCTAAGGCCTTCTACTTCAGGGTTATTAAAACAATGGTTCATCTGGTAAGTTTTTATGCCTTTGCATTTTCTTTAAGTCACCCAATAATGACCTAGTGAAGTCTTTGGTGAGTGTAGGTCGCTGGAAACTATCAGGACTTTGAGACGAAATAGCCATGGCTTCTATGAATTCCCCATAACCATTTGCGACTCTTTATCATTGGTTATTCTTGCTATTAGTCGTGTTACCTGTGGTGTATAAGCTTTTAAATGGAAAATACGTATGCTATTGTAGTTGATATTAAAAAAACTCTTGGTAAAAATTAAACAATACATACCAAAATTTGCCGATGAAACATTTAAATAACAGTACAAGTGATAAAAATAGATAGAGAGGTTCGTGTAAATTCAAACCAATATGAACTCGTTATTTTTTTTTTTCTTTCAATAATGAAAATAACAATAACGATGCCATAGAATAATATGGTCGCACGTGTTAATTACGACCTTATAATTATGGTGCATACATATTTGGAAATGACATTTCAAGCTCTTCCAGTTTAGTTTTGTGGTAATTTTATTGAAATCTGACCCTGTAATGGACACAGTGGCATAACACACTGAAACAGGTTATTTATCAAAGGCTACTGAAATGTTTTTATTTTAGTTTTGTCAAATTAGAACTCTCTTCACTTATGGTCGTGTTAATCCATCGCATTGTAATCATACAAGTCGTGTTCTAGCAAAAAGGGGTTTCATGGAGATGAATCTCCGTAATGCATCGTACCAAGCAAGACACCACATAATTACGGGTCCGTAAAAATCTATTTTGTCTAACAACCGACTGATTCATGAGGTATACCGGTCCTTTTGACATGCTGCAAAATTGACCACAAGCAAAAAGTTTCGACCCATGTCAGCCTGCGCGGACTGCGCAGGCTGACATGGTTCGATACTTTTTAAGATGCTAACAATTAAACCCCTTTCCAAAGAGATGGCTGATATCTCTCAGCGTCCTATATATAAACTCGACCTCTTTCGAGAGGGGCTCAAACTACAATCTACTGAAATTCAGAAAACATTTCATCATATCGGCTGGACTAAGCAAGCGGGTTTACGTTCTGTGCAGTTTAATCTTGATCTATGCCGTACGCAAAATCAACAATTTTTGCCTATTGCGTTGAAAAGGTTACATACACCCGGTATACAATTAACTAATGCCTGAGTAGGTGTAGACGAACTGACGCCGACGTTTTCAAAGTAAGTCCCACATGCGTGTCAAATAAGTGGTAGACCTTTACATAATGGTTTCCATTATTTGATCATTCAAATAGGTTATATTCGGCCCCTTACCTTGTCATACTCTTGCCTATCTGCTGTTGAGAGCTTTTGAAACTATTGTGATAAAAGGAATATTTACTGCATCAAGTAAATTCACAGTTACAACGACGTGATCAAGCCACTATATCTTTATAATCCACCACTATGTATTTTCCTTAATGTTTTTATCTTTAATTTTAAAAGAATGTCTAAAGTTCCGTCGTAAAGTAATGGTTGAGACCATTACAGTGATTTTCTAGACAGTGTAGATTTAGATCAGACCGTACACGAAGTGCAACCTTATCTTGGAACTGTTATGACCAATCTCCTTTGAGATAATCTTGCACGTATGGCCTCAGGTTCCAGCACTTTATGTGTTAAAGCTATACTTTCTTCAGCATTGTAAGAGTTCATTCCGTTACCTGATTATTAGTACTTTTTATGCTGAAATGTAAAATTTTGGAAATCATTGAAGGAAAAAGAGCAACTGGTTTTGGCAAAGAATTCCTCGTTTTCCCATAATGTGTTCCATGCAGTTTAAAAAAAAACTCAAAAAAAAAATACTTTCCTTTAGTTACTAGTATTTGTCCTGTGTAAAAGTTTCATTTTCCCAAATTTTTTAGCGTTTTGTATATATGATCTGTGCTCTGCCAAAAAAAGGGGTATACTACATCACAATATTATGGACCTATAAAAACCCATTTTGTCTAACAAACAACTGACTGAATTATGAGGTAGAATGGTCCTTCGACATGCAAAAAAAATTTACAAATAGCAAAAAAATTCTACCCATAATAGCTTGTGCTGCCTGCATAGGCTGAAATAGGTCGATAATTTCGGCAGTTGAATTAGGCTCCTTTTTCTAAGAACATGGCTAATATTAAGCTGGCCTGTATTATATGTTAATAATGGCGTAAAAGGCTTTGCACGCACGATTGTGACCGCTTCGTCGGTCCCAAAAGTACAATTATACAACTTCAATGAATAACTGTTATAAACTCTAATTGCAGTTTAACCTTTAGTATGCTAAGGCCGACTCAAGGACCTTTTGCGGACAGTGTAGATCCAAGATCAGACTGCACGTTCTGTGCAGTCTGATCTTGGATCTACACTGTCCGATAAAGAGATATCATTTTTTCCAAGAATACCTTTGAAATAGCAAAAATTGAGTTTTTTACTTTCGGTTTTGAAAGTTTCGTTTCATTTATTTAGCAGAATAACGGTTAAAATCTTGACTCTTTTACCAGAAGAAAAAATTTTGAACTTGTCCATATTGAAAGCACTTGCAGATCACAGATCAAAGCAGCATTTTCTCCTTTTCCCACATTATTTTTAACAACGGTTCTCTCCTGACTCGTTCCAGTACGGAAGTGTTTTGAAAACGGGTTAAAAATAAACGTCTAAGTTAAACCATATTGCGTTACGACAAGTGCGTGAGCAAGAAGAACATTTAAATAGAAAAAAAAAACCTTCGTATTCGTTTGGTTGAAAAAAAAAACGCTCTCAGAAAATAACCAAATACAAGCGCTGTATCTTTTTGTTTGTAATGTTATCTTAAAGGGAGCTATTCAAATTTTCATAACCTCACCAGACTTAAACATCACCGAATCCAAGCAGGGCTAGCTAGCTAGCTAAGAGTTAATGAACGAGAAAGACAAAAGCAAGAAAAGTCAGTGGTATTTCTTAACTGAGCTACGTACCCTCTTCGGGTAATTTTAGATTTCGAGCCAGAGTTTCTCAATTATTTGTTGGAATGCCGTATGATCAATAACACGCGTTGATGAGGATTCATATCCCCAATCAGTATGATGACGTCATATCTGGTGTAATAAAAATAGATTGCGAAACCACAGGGTTTCAAACGCGCCAAGTTGCCTCTTTATATTAGATTTCACCGCACAATTTATGCAATTGCAAAGAAAAAAATATCTAGTTTTATTTCAGTATGATGACGTCATATCTGGTGTAATAAAAATAGATTGCGAAACCACAAGGTTTCAAACGCGCCAAGTTGCCTCTTTATATTAGATTTCACCGCACAATTTATGCAATTGCAAAGAAAAAAATATCTAGTTTTATTTCAGCGAGTGAACATCATCGGTAATATTTTCACTCGTGGCTGAGCCACTCGTGAAAATATTACCGGTGATGTTCACTCGCTGAAATAAATTTTGATCTTTCAACAAATAAAAAAACAAATTAGGATGATATTGATTACTTTATGATTCCGCAGCTGTATTGTCCAAGGCAGTAGGTTACTTATCCAAGCCTAAGACAAGTATGGTACATTCGTTAGCCTCCAAGGAAAAAAAAAAGTCATCAAATGTCATCACTGGAAACCATCGTCGCAAGCATGGCTGGATTTAAGGACTTTCTCTCCGTGACAAAAGATTTGCATATCGTTTATTTATTTATTTATTTAATTATTTATTATCCCCCACCGCACACATCTCTCTTGCAGTCAACGAAATCTTACTTAAACTCTTTTCCAGATAACAAAAAAATAGATCTATTTAAGTTGAAAGCTTTTACAGAAGACAAATCAAATGCCACCTGAAAGACAGTAATCTTAAGGCTGGGAAACATTGTGGGACAGGGAGATGTTGCTTCATTTTTCACACGTTTTTGAAATCTTTCTTCCTCAAAATCGTGTTATATAAACTAATATAAAGCTAGTATGTATGAAACAAACACAGAGGCTATCGGAGGTTGCTGGTATTTTGAAATGGATCATTTATAAAAGGTAGCACCAAGTTCAGACCTGTTCGTGATACCATATAAGCACACATTTGGGAAAATCTGTCATGTGCCCACTATTTAACAGTGATGGATAGATAACGGTCTTTGCATTCATTTGCATCCCTTAACAATGAGAACTTGCAGCACTTCGACAGTCGTAGAATTGAACAAAACTTTAAAGACCAAGTATCGCCCAAAATTAATAATGTGGGTATTGAAATGCATTTAAATTTAAAAGTTAGAAAGGATTGTTACGATGACAATTTGTCATCGTACGGTCGATCCTTGTGCTAGCCTCTGGCAGAAAAATGAACTTTAAAACCAGGTAAAAGTAAACAAAAGACTGATCGACCTGGCAACTTTTGAAATTCATTGTTTTGCTAGCGACTAACATTTGGACCGACCGCACAATAACAGATTGTCGTCACAATAATTCCATATTCTGAATAGTATGATTTGAATTTAAAATCATTTTATCACAAATATTGTTTACTTTTGGCGACAACTGGGCCTTTAAGAAAGAAATGGTTGTGCCTTCAATTTAGTTCTGTGTACACAAATTCTTTTTCAAAAATTGGTTAAACTGGGTACTCATTTTTTTTTTTTAACCCTACAGACAATACCGTGTTTTAGCCAACCCCAGGTAGAAGGCTTTAAGAAAACATTGTTGTAAAAGGAAAAAGATGCTGGTAACCAGCATTTTTTCCCTTTTCCTACAATATTTTTTAGCCGTATCAATGATGAATAGTTTCGTTTGAAACGCATTTGATTTGGCGTCCTCAGATGCTGTCATTATGAGCCCGTCTAAAATTTTGTCCCCAAGTAAAGACTTGATATAATGCCAAAATTCTGCAGCGTTTTCCACTAACACTTTAATTTTTTTTTTTTTTTCTTAAAAATTGAAAGATGATTCATGAGATATTTGGAGACATAACCTCTCAGCCAATCAGAATGCTAGTTTTAAAGTAAAGATTTTGAAAAGAATTAAAAAAGGTTAGTATGTTTTATATTGTATTTGCTACCAACGTGGTAGGTTGTTATGTGCAGACCAAGTCAATAAAGAAAAGAAAAGAGTTTTATACTGAATAATTTAAGGCGATAGTTAAAGCAATCTTATTATTTTAAATACTTTTAATCACGAAAAGATAATATGACCCTGGGTGGTACAAACAGACGCTTCAAAGCGCAACATCCATTGAAGACATTCCAATAGAATGACGCACTGTATCCCTATCTCTAACGTTTTAATACTACAACTTCTGCTTGCTACTTTCAAGGCAGTTTCTGACGATGTAGATCACGATCGGACTTGCTCAGAACATGCAGTCTGATCTTTGATTTACATTGTCTAGTATGGTGTGAGCTATTGTGATAGATAACTCTGGCTTAAAATGGTTTGAAGTAGCCAGGTCTGCATCATTTCTTTCGATCGTATATATCCATTTTATTTACATAGCAGTCTAAGGGTTAGCTAGACTTCAGTCAGCCATTGTTACTGTGTTCAACAGGAACCGGAAGTGAATGACGCATAACCGCTGATATCATGTACTTCCGTGATAAAATGTAGATCTATAGCACCATTTATACGCACGTGAATAATTCCATAGTCCGCTTCCTGCGTATTGTACGCCCCCTATTCGTGTTCGCAAACTTTGAAATAAAGGTCTTTTTCAATTGCGTTGTACAATAGATTTAGATCATGGGAATAAAATATATTCCAACTAAACTAACACCATTCGTGGAACAGTTGACAGTCAAGCTTTCTACAAAACGTGTTGTTTTTCTTTTCACAGTAGGTGAAACAGACATACACGTACTCACAGTTTCTAAAAATAAAATGTTATGACAATTCCATTTTTTTTTACATTTGCGACACAGTATCTGAGAAAGAAAATAACATAGTCTTTTTGGAGGTACTAAGAAGAAAACAGCCTTGAAATATCCTGGTACCTTTTCCTTGTCGAATACGCCCTTTCATCTATTGCGTTTATCAGGTTATTACTATACTGGCTATTTCAGACCGATTACTGAATTACGCAAGTCCTACAAAAGAGAAGTATTAACCATTAGACTGCTAAGCCCGACTCAACGATCTTTTGCGGACAGTGTAGATCAAGATCAGACTGCACAGAACGTGCAGTCTGATCTTGGATCTACACTGTCCGATATGGAGATATCTTTACCGAAAAAAAAAAAAAACTTTGAAATAGCAAAAATTTGGGTTTTAACCATCGGTTTGAAAGTTTCAATTCACTTTTGAAGCAGGATAATAGTTAAGAGGGAAAGAAAATTCTTATCATCACTGACTCATGGCAAAAAAAAAAAGTTAAAGACGAAGGAACAGTTCGTAACTAGAGTCAGCGGCTCCCGTACCTTTAATGTGTCGAGCCTCGGTAGCTCAGTAGGTAGCATACAGGACTTAAGAACAAGGGGTTGCTGGTTCGAACCCCGGCTTGGCCAATTTCTTTCCGAGGATTGATGATAGTCATTGCGACAGGATTCATTCCTCTCTCACCGCTGATCATTTTTTTTTTTTTTTACGACGATGGTTATGTGGGAAAGCAGCCAGTGGCCCGAAAAGAATATTGTTCGGAGTACTTGTAAAAGACACTTCGGGAAAGCATGGATAGGTGCACTGGCCGCCGTGATATAACTGAAATAATGTTAAAAGCGGCGTTAAACACCATACAATAAATCAATCAATCTTACCTTAAATGTTCTGGAGTAGTGTGAAAAGCACTACAGTTTAGCATTAAAGGGGTTGAAAAGCAAACTGTTGCGTTATGGTCGCACTTGAAGAGAATGTCAAACACATGAGTGATAAATTAATATCAAATTTTATTGGTTTAGGGATTTGTATTTACTTTAATTGTTATTGATCATCAAAGTAACAGAAATAAACCAATCAAACAACAATACAATTATCACGTGACGTAGAGTACTTATAGAGAGCAGAAATCAGAACTCTTTTTTTTATAGATTAAAGTAACATTAAAGGCCAAATGTAAACAAAGCGGGCGTTTAAATGCATTTGAATTTATATCATACCATTTAAAAGTATGGAAATTATTGTGAAGATGATAATCTGTCATTGTACGGTTGGTCCAAATGTTAGTTGCTGACAGAGAAATTAATTTCAAAACTAGGTTAAAACCTGCCAGGTAGCTGTGTCTTTTGTTTACTTTTTGCCTGATTTTAGAATTCTTTTTTCTGCCAGCAACTAACATATGGCCTGA
Source organism: Hippopus hippopus (assembly GCA_946811185.2). Classification (NCBI taxonomy): domain Eukaryota; kingdom Metazoa; phylum Mollusca; class Bivalvia; order Cardiida; family Cardiidae; genus Hippopus; species Hippopus hippopus. The sequence continues at coordinate 20,195,060 of OX328111.1, read as the reverse complement.
CCACACGATAACAGACTGTCTTCTCCAAAATATTTTCCATACCTTTAAATGGTATGATTTAAATTTAAATGTATTATAACACCTGCTTTGATATTTTGGCCTTTACTGGGCGTTTAAAAAAAAAAGAGTTTAGTCAAACATTAAAAATCGATAAGCGAAGTAAATCGGGTACTTCTGATTTTTTTTTACTGGAAAAAGCAATTATATTGAACATTTTATGGCTAAAACTTCACAGAGGTACTTTCGTTTGTAAATAAATCTAATCTAAACACGACGGCGATCGTCAGGCAACAAGCAATTTGGTATTTCTCTCGAGATTTAGACCTAATGACTTGTTTGACCCCAGGGTGAGATTTTATTCGTTTGGTAAAAGTTTCAGCCGTACCTGAAGGGCTAGGGTATGTCTTTGACTGCAATTATCAAATCAACAATGAACGCTTTACCTCCTGCAGACTTTGGTTTGAGCCTCAGACAAGACGTATTTTGAAAACAATGTGAAAAAAGGAGAAATTGCTCGGTACGAGCAATTTCTCCTTTTTTCACAATGTTTTCACTTCTTTTTATGTATTAAATCGTAATTTACTGATCATTATTTTTTCGAAGATTTTTTTTTTTTATCAATGTTGTCTGCTAGAAATTTGTCGAAGGATGGAATGAGTTAACGGATTTTTGCCGGAGACAGCATCTCTTTAATGAATTACTCTTGTTTACTCCGGGGCTTGCCTATTTAGTCTGGCTTGCTGAGATTTTTATCCGTTTTATATACAAAAACAACATGTTCATCTCATGTTGACTTATCATGCTGAAATATAATTTTTGCCTAATCTTTTCGCCTCTAGGGGCCCTGTGTACCTCAGTTTTGCGATAAGGATGTTTAGGTTCGATCCTGGCTGGGGGCGAAAGCTGGTCAAGTGGGAATTTCGTTTCTGATTTTGTGTCGAACAATGCTAAATACTGTACAGATGTATAAATTCTTTTGCATGAGGGAAAAGATTAGCTCAATTCATAGGATGGCCTTATTTGATGGCTGTCCATCTCTCTGCCCAGTAATTGAATAAGAAAACACCCAGATATAGAAGGGCACTCCAGTCCCCTCCCCCCGAAAAATGAATGAATAAATAAAAGATGAATAAATGAAAGATAAATAAAATAGATAGATAAATAAATAAATAAGTAAATAAATATGAGAAAAATTAACTTTTGATTAGAGTGAAGCCTTGTCTTGCATTGCACTTTATAAGATGGTTATGTGGAAATATAAATAAAAATAAATAAAAGATGAATAAAAATACATAGATAAATAAATAAATATGAGAAAAATTTAACTTTTGATTAAAGTGAAGCCTTGTCTTGCATTGCACTTTATAAGATGGATGTGTGGAAAAGCAGTCAGTGGCCTGGAAAGAATACTATGTAGAGTACTGGTAAAAGAAATTCCAGGAAAGCATGGATAGGTGCACTGGCCGCCGTGAAATAACTGAAATAATGTTGAAAACGGCGCTAAACACCATAAAATCAGTCAAGCACCCTATAATTCAAAAGGCGTACATGGAAAAATTGAATCGTTAATGTTGACACATACCTAAATCGCTTACTGATCTTTTTACTCTTAGATAAATGGGTCATGGTCTGGCGAAAGGGTTGTTTTTTTTTTTGCAAATCCGTGATGCATTGGACCAACCGAAGCATTACATAATTATGAATCAATAAAATCCATTTTCTATAACAACCGGCTGAATCATGAGGTAAACTGGTCCTTTGAAATGCAGAAAATTGACCAATTTGCAAAAAGTTTCAATTCAGGCCAGCCTGCGCGGACTGCGCAGGCTGACCCGAGTCGATACTTTTTGCAGATGCATTAAACCCCATTTTCACAGAGCATGGCTATTATGGAATCGGAAGGATATATGGATACTGTCCATGAAATATAGGATAGATCTGACATAAGTTTGCATTTCAGATGAAATGCTTTGAATGAGTTTAGAAAAATAATTTAAGGATAGGGCACCCTAATGGGATTTGTGTAACATTCGTGCAACGCCTTTCATCGTACGGATTCGGCTAAGACTCGGGTAATCCGTAAGCGATGCGGGGAACCAGCATCTATCGTTCGATCGATTACGGATTACCCGAGTCTTAGCCGAATCCGAACGTTTTTAGGCGATAAAAGGAGATGTTACAGGAATCCGCAATAGGGTGCCCTTTCCTTAAAGCTATAAAGCGAGCCTATGGCGATCTCAATAGCATTTTTGAAGATAACCTTAATAAGATTTTATCTTAAAAGCCAACAAATGTGATTTCCACGTATAGAAATCCGATTCACTTTTTGAAGAAAAATATAATAACAACGTCACACATGACGTCATTCAGTGCTTTTCTCAAACGTGCGTCAGATAAGGTAATTCGTAATTGATCTAGGTTTAAATTTACACTGAAAACAATAAAGGTTATGCAATAAAACTAATGAAGCACAGCGATTTGAGAAAAATTTAAAATGAAATTGGCATAAATCATTTACGAATGGGTAATGATTTTTTATTTATTTTCATATGTAATTTCATTTCAAGGACAATTTGATTTCATTCACCATGACCTACATCGTCATCTGCCCTTGGAGCCTCGTTTTCATGTTTCTGTTCTGTACTACGTGAGAAGCTAGACTCTTTCTGAACTGGTGATAGAACTTCTGGCGGCACGTCCGCTTCCGATAAAATCTGATTTGAAGAGAAGAGATTAGGATCGTATTTACCAACAGTTTTTACTTTTTTCTGCTCTAGATTCTAAGAATTGACATTTGAATGGCTGAGACATTTTATCCCAGCCAATCAGAATAAAATAATGGTTTAGGTGTTGCCATCCAATCTTCTGTTACGACCAGCAAATAGATACTAAGAGCAACTGGGAAAACCCAAAAGACTATATAGAGGGCGCCAATCTTGGGCATCTAATGCATAGAAACAGACTGAGGCATTCGTCATTTCAATCATTATCTCCCGCTAGATGGCATTCTATAAAATTTAATACCAAAAAGTAGGTCAAAAGCCAGTGCATTCACTGTGGTGATGCAGAGTGAGTTCGATAAGCGTTTCAACATGACAGATTTATTTGTACTTCATATTTACCTTATCCGATCGTTCCACCCCCCCCAACCCCCCCCCCCACACACACACACACAAGCCGAATGCATGTACCCATCAAATTCCACATCTTCATGCATCGTAAGTAAAATTCTTTCAGAGATTGTCGTAGGAAAAAGAGCTATGGACTGTTAATTTACCTTGTGGGCGGAGAGATACGATATTTACCTACACTCTGGAGATGCAGACAGGGCAAGCAGGATAACCGTCTTGATCTGATAGATTTACACCCTACTTCATATTTACCTCCCCTGATCACTTCCCTAGACCAAATACTCATCGAAGTCGAAGCTTAAGTGCATCTGCAGTAGAATACTTTCAGGAAATATTTTACAAAAACGCAGAAACACCTGTAATATACATGTACCTTGTGGGTTGCGAGTTGTGATATACTCACTTGTATTTCGTGATGTGGATGGGGTTGGTGGGATAACCGCTTCGATGTCAGATTTACATTTGATTGTACTTTATATTTACCTCCCGAACTTGACACCCCCTTCATAAACGAATACTTACCAAACTCGATGCTTTCACAAACCCGCGGTATTATGCTTTCACAAAATATTGTTGCAAAGGGCGCAAATATTAGTACTGCACCTTGTCGGTAGATAGCCGAAATATTTATTTACACGTGAAATCTATCTGAAGATAAGACACAGGATCAGCCCTCCACCTACTTTTCCATAAAATATTGTATTTCACGTATCCGAAGTAGACTTCTTTCAGGAAATATTGTAGAAAAAAGAGCATGTTTTGTAATTTGCCTGAGGGGTGAGAAATTAGTTTATATTTACCTGTACTCTTGAAATACAGACAGGGTGGTGGGGTATAGCTGATTGTACGCTCTTTAGCGGCATCCAGATTACTTCTTCCTCACTGTCGGTATGAAAGTCTATCTCAGACTCAGAACTAAAACAACAGAAAGTAAAAATGTGATTTAACTCCTTTCTCAAAGACAAAATCTTGGGCAACACCAGTTGAAATCAATTGGAGGCGACAAAATAAAGGATGCCCAAGTGATAATTCTTGTATTAGATAGGGTATAAAAAACATTGTGGAGAAAAGGAGAAAATGCTGGTTACCAGCATTTTCTCCTTTTCCCACAATGTTTTCGAAAGCTTTCTTTCTCAGAGTCGTCACAACTCGGAATTGTGTAGTAAAGTGTTACGTTACTACCTGCGGAGGATTCTCACAACTGTCTTACAGCAGTCAATTTAAACAAACAAATAAATAAACAAATAAACAAACAAACTAACAAGACATATAGGCAAAACGAGAAATTACTCATAACGATTTTGGTGGATTACCCAGTACAAATAACAGTTCTCAATGTATTGTATAATACACAGCGGCCTAAATCTTGTCACGCTCAATGCGTTTTACGTCCCTTTGTATATGGCTCATAGGGCTCTTCGCATGCAGCCAACAAATGGTGTCACACGGATAACTTTTCGTTCAAACGAAAAAAACAGAGTGACCTTTTCTTAATGACTCTCTTTGGCCCTCTGTCTATCTTTCCGTGACAAAACCGGAGTTTTCATGGTCATGTCTCTGTAATTTTTTTCACAAAGACCTCCACAGAAAGATAGAGGAATCGGCATCATTAGCAATGGTGACAGCATTTCCGCCTTTCACCACGGTGTTTTCAATAGAATTTTTCGTGAAAACACGGGATTGTTCTGTCTATATCTATAATAGTTTCTGATTTTTAAAGTAACACATTCTCTGATTGGCCAAAGCATTTGAGCCTTGCTCTTGCAAAAGGTGATTTAATGTATCTTTCAGTCATCACATTGGTATGGATCCATAAAATCTATTTCGTCTACCGTTCAACTTAATCATGAATTAGACTAATGCTTTGACATACAGAAAATTGACCAATAGCACAAAGTTTCGACCCAGGTCAGCTTGCGCGGATTTGCGCAGGCTGACCTGGGTTGACACTTTTTGCGGGTGTATTAAACCCCCTTTTCACAGAGCATGAATCATTTATTTGCTTAACCAAATGTAGTTTAAAGGGCAAATCCTAAAATATTTTGACCAGACTGTTTTTTTCCTTTAATCAGCTGGAAATGATGTCAGTTAAACATGTGTCCGTCATTTTTCATAAATACCACCCTGTAACATGCCATAAACCACGGCCGAATTGTCACGCTGATATACGGCCCTAAAAATGGTACATGGCTTACTTCCCCTGATTCGCTTATCTCCCGTGCATGTGTGACGTCATTGTCGAGTCACTCTGTGTATACCATCAGTAGACATAAAGTAGGAACGCGGATGATTGTATGCAGATATCTGAGTATTAACTGAGAATTGAGCCGAAAAATGGTGAATTGTGCAGCCTATGGCTGCAACGTCGATTCGGGAACTCATAGAATTAGTATTTTCAAATTTTCGAAGGAATTAAAAAGGAGGAAACTATGGATTTAAACCGGGGCCGGACAGTAGCGACGGATTTTTTGCCATCGGTTCATTCGAAATTGTGTCTGAAATACTTCGATGACAGTCAGTTCTTAATAAGTCCAAAACTCGCAAAAGAAGTTGGTTATAGGAATTTTAGGCTGCGTTTAAAACCTGACGCTGTGCCGACATTATTCTAAACTCCGAGTCGAAAGGAGATAGGCCTTAAACCGAAACTCCGAAAGACAGACATTCCGCAACGGCAATTTCCAAAAAGAAAATCCAACATGAAGTAGGTAATTTCTTTTTTTCTTGAAATTGGAATACATGAATTGTTATTCGTACTATTTTACCCTTTTCTACATTATCGCTTCATTCTGAACAAAGGAGAAATTGCTGCCGTTTTCTCCCTTTTTCCAAAGGATTTCAATATTTAACAAAATTATAGATTCATCCAAATTCATAACATAAATTTTGCAAATAACAAAGTCGACATTGTTCAAATGATGTAAACTTTCAAGGGATAATAATCATTCTTTGAACAGCAAACATCATTTTCTTCCCACACTGTTTTTCAAACACTCTTTCTTTGGGTATTGGAAACTAGATCTAGGGTTTGTATGGTAAAGGGTGAAGTCAGCATCTGGCTACCCCTACTCATGGTCATAAATGTAAATCCATCACCGACCAGTTGAAACAATACAGGAAATGATTACATAACATTTGCATATCTCACCCCTTTACACTGTAATGTTTGTTTGTGACAGTAAACCTATGTTACAGCTTTTATCCCATACACTACTTCTCTTTGACATTTCACTCTTAAAAATGATTTGACAACTTACATGCATTTTGAACAAATTTTGAATTATATCTATACAATTTTGATTTGTGGATATTTCCTTTTCCTATTCATATTATGTCTTCTAGACAGGCTACTGAGAAAAATGTTTTGAACATGTCAGTTTGAAAATTTTGAAAATGCACATTTGACACAAGTCATTTTCTCTGATAATCAGACAAAAGTGAGAAAATTAAAAACAACACTTTTTTTTTTTTAAATTAGGAAACAGAATGTTTTTGACCAGGCTCACACACCAATTCTTTTATCTCAAAATTCTGGCCTTCAACCACCCTAATGGAGAAGGCTTTTGAGGACAGGGTGAAAAAAGGAATAAGTCCTGATACCCAGAGTTATCTTCTTTTCCGACAATATTTTCTACCCTCAAACCTATTGTCAAGGCCTCATTTGATCTGTGGTCTGCAAATACTTTCGGTGTGCAGTGGACAAGTCTAAAGTTTTGCCATCTGTGTAGGGGTTTAGCCTAACCCTAACCCAAATGATAAAAAATTAGAATATTTCAAATCCAAAGCATTTAAATATGACCGATAAAATGTGACTGTTTATTGGAATTTAGTTTAACTTAGTTTAACCCTTTACCAAACAATCCTTTGTTTTAACGACCCTAGTGAAAAAAAAAAAAAAACTTGAAAACATTCTGGTAAAGAAGAAAATGCTGGTAACCAGTATTTTTTCCTTTTTCTACAATGTTTTCTACCCCATCAAAGACAAGTCCAAACATGTGAGTAAAATTTTATTTGTTGACTCCAAATGCTTTCAATTCGGTTGAGTCAATAAATTTGACGTTTGGTAACGATTTAAACATGTATTTTACATCTCTTGAGAAACAAGTTCATACAACTCGTACTAATCTCTTCGGATACTGCTTCCTGGGAACCAAAGCAAAACTCGTGCCCAATGTGTGGGATTTATATTTAACCCTTTACCAATCAATCCCTAGTTTTTACGACCCTGAGACAGAAGCCTTTTAAAAACATTGTAGGAAAAGGAGATAATGCTGGTAGCCAGCATTTTGTCCTTTAACCACAATGTTTTCTACTCTGCTGGAAACAAATTTCAATTTTTGAAATATTTAACTTTATTTTGTCGTCTGCAAGTAATTTCAATTTGGACCTGTTTAATATTTTGTCGTTTGGTAAAGAGTTAAAAATAGAAAATATTGTGGATAAAGGACCAATTGATAGTTACCAGCTCTTTCTATGTTTTTGCAATGAATCTGAAGTCGTCTATACTGCAATTTGACCGGAATGTCAGTATTAACCGCTCAGTCCCTAGTAGACGGTAGACCAATTTGAGACTTACCCAAATTGAAACAGTTTGCATAAGACAAACAAGAACTGAACAAATTACAATTCAGAGTTTAAGACTTTTACAGAGAAGCTCTATATGGAACATACAATAGCTATACATGTATGATAAATTTTTGCATTGAATGGATCATGTGGACAAGGTAAACAGCAAAAAAGTATTTCACACAGGTAGATCCCCTCTCACTCTCTCTGATGTTCATGTATTTCTGTATGGTAAGAAATACAACTAAAATAATTTTCAAAATAATTTTGAGAATTAACTCTTAATAATCTCGGAACAAATTCTTTTATCAAATTTCATGCTGGTTAACAGCATTTCAAAATATTCTTATTCTCATGAAAATCGTGATTTATTGTGTAACCCTTCACCCACGAGAGAATAAACTTGTACCCGTCAATGTTTACAGAATTCTTTACAAGGTAAAAATATCAACAAGGACCCATCAACAAATAGTTAGAACATCTCACGATTATCGGTCGTAAAAGTCAAGAAAAGGGTTATTTGACATGAAACTAAAGTATCGGGGAAATGTCTTCATAAGTGTCGGGGAACTGTCTTCTCGTGGAACTGTCTTGAAACCGTATTTCTTTTTTTTTTTTTTTTTTTGTTTAATTCCGCCCGTTAATCTACTGAAAATGCTTCACGTGAAACAAAGTTTATGCCATACACTTAATTTTATCATGTATAGAATAATATTTCTGTCAGCGATGTTCGCCCCGTAATAGACGTATTTCAATAGCGCGCAATACTCAACACTTTGAAAAGTCCGGCACAACATCGTCATTTTCGTCATCAGTGGGCGAAAAGTTACTTTTATCCTCATCAGCAGAAACTAATAAGTTTCTTTAAAAATTGGCTCGTACATGTACGGCCTTACCGGCCCAGAATCGTCTATTTCTTCGTCTTCAATGTCGCCCAGTTCACTATCGTAAACAACGTCCATATTGAAACAAGCTCTCCTATGACGTCACAAATCAAGGGACGCAACAATAAGTAAGGGAGATAAGCGATGCAATAAAAATTAATAAGCAGAAATATGAATTCAAAAAAAAGTACTTTTACTAATTTATTTTCCTAATTACAACATTACCAGGTTACCATTTGATAAGTGTAGATTTGAAAATTAACCATATCTGAAACTTGTTGATTTGCCCTTTAAGGATAGGGCTCCCTAATGGGAGGTATTAGGTATTCGTGTAACATCGCTTTTCATCGCCAAAATCGTGCGGATTCCACTAAGACTTGGGTAATCCGTAATCGATGCTAGGAACCAGCGTCTATCGGCCGATTGATTACGGACTACCCGAGTCTTAGCCGAATCCGTACGCTTTTCGGCGATGAAAGGCGATGTTATACGAAACCCATTAGGGTGCCCTATTCTTAACCAATCAGAAGTAGTCTAACTGTCACGTGAGATTCAACGGTTGGTGTACACGGACCTTGGTATCAAAGGAAAATCAATTCTTACCTTAATAGACATTCGCTGTCCTCTCTGGACAGCTTTCGGCATTTTCCTTGCTTCTTCTGTATAAGTCTTTGTATTAATATATATCAAGTGTTAAGGACAACTATCTGTGCAAATATCTGTGAAAACGGCGTTCAATACATCTGCAAAAAGTATCGACCTAGGCCAGCCTGCGCATCCGCGCAGGCTGACCTAGGTCGAAACTTTTTGCCATTGGTCAATTTTCAGGATGTCAAAGGACCAGTCTACCATATGATTCATTAGGTTGTGAAACAAAAAAGATTTTATGGATCCAGATTTATATGATGACTTACTTGATATAATGCATCACAGAGATGCATATAGCCCCCCTGCCAGAGTCTCGCTCATATCTAATGTTAACCCGTATTCCCCTAAATAAGTTAAATGCTACTTTAAAGCCGATAGTAAAAAACAGAAAAATGCTATTGCAAACTTACTTTTTAGGAGAAAAATATCTCCTTATCGGACAGTGTAGACCCAAGATCAGACTGCACGTTTTGTGCAGTCTGATCTTGGATCTACACTGTCCGTAGTTCGCGCTTAGGATTTTAGCAAGACATTATGTATGATCATCTGTAATACAATTCACCGAACTAGCTTATGTCTATAGACGACGTTCTCTGTCTTACAACAAACGGATTTGGTGAACGTTGTGGTAAAAAGAATAAACGCTGGAAAAAAAAAAAGAAAAAAAGTTACTGAAAGGATACTCCAATATTCAATCCAGCTGCTACCAACCTGTAAATGAAAACACACATATATATATATCAAAAATTGATGCTGCTGATGATGTTGAAGGTGTTGAAAATGCTGTTGTTGTTGGTGGTAGTGGTAATGGTGGTGGCGGTGATGATGATAATGGTGATGATGGTATTGATAATGTTGAAGGTGATGAAAATGTGTTGTTGTTATTGTTGTTGTTGATGATGATAATGATGATGATGACGACGACGATGATGATGATGATGGTAAAGGCTTTTGAAAACATTACGGAAAAGGCAAAAAACGCTGATGACCAGCATCTTCTCCTTTTCCCCACAATGTTTTATTCCCAATGAAAGACAGAAATCATCATATTAGTAACATTTACTTTGCCATCTGCAAATGATTTGAATTCGGTCCGCTCCAAAAATTCGTCGTTAGGTAAAGAGTTGGTAGTTGGTTTAGAGTTCTGATAATTCAGCTCATTGCCATCTGAGACAAGGTTGTAGTTGGCGATCGTAAAAACTTCTTCAGTATGAAATACGGACAATAAAGATGAGCCGTGCTCTGGCAAAGAGGGTTTATTGCTTCTTCGTGATGCATTATACCAAACCATTTATCACATAATTATGGAGCAATAAAATCCATTTTGTCTAACAACCAACTGAATCCTGAGGTGGAATGGTCCTCGGACATGTAGAAAATATAGCAAAAGCAAAACGTTTTGACCCATGTCAGCCTGCGCGGTCTGCGCAGGCTGACATGGGTCAATACTTTTTGCAGATGCATTAAACCCCATTTTAACAGAACATAAATCAATTGAAGATTAACGCATAAAACAACTTAAAAATATTGCAACAAATAGAAGAAAGTGCTCGTTACGTACCACAATCTTTTCAAAGTATGACCCGCAACTATGAGAAAATCAGTCGTTTCCTTGTAGTTATTTTTCATTCCAATAGTAAAATAGAGGATAATCAACTGGTTGTGTGTAATATTAAAAATCTGTCACTAGAATAGGGTGTGATGCGGTTGAAAAAAAAAAACTGAGTCAAAAGGACGACTTTTTTTAACCGCATCAAACCCCATTTTAAGGATAGGGCACCCTAACGGGATTCGACTAAGACTCGGGTAATCCGTAATCGATCAGCCGATGGACGCTGCTTACCCGCATCGATTGCGGATTACCCGAGTCTTATCTGAATCCGTACAATTTGGGCAATGAAAGGCGATGTTACACGAATCCCATTAGGGTGCCCTATCCTTAACCGCATCAAACCCAATTCTATTTATTACATTCTTAATTTGTCTTTTTTTACTTCTAATAATTATCAAGACCGGCACAATATCAGCAATATAGGAAAAAAGTAGTTCCGGCAAACATTCTAAAACCATATCATCACTAATGATGATACCATATTAATCATCACTAGTGGTGAAATCCCAATAATTCACCGATAAGAATATAATAAACAAGTTTATTGTCACAAACCTCGGAATCGTCCAGGGCAAAGTATGAATGTGATGATAGAACGTTGTGTTCTGAAGCAATACGCTGGTATAGTAGGTACAGTCGCCAGTGATTCTCAAGAAATATGCAAATATAAGGCATGCACTGGACTCCACTGTTATATACTGAAACAAAAAAATGTGCCGACGGTTAACTCTTTGCGAAACAACAATTTCTTGCCTTGTCAAAGTAAATGAGCCATGCTCTGTGAAAAGAGGGCTTGTGGATCCATAATGGCCACCTTTTTAAACAACCAACGTAATCCTGACGTATAGTGGTCCTTTGACATAGAGAAAAGTTTCAGCCCAGGTCAGCCTGCGCGGACTGCGCAGGCTGACCTGGGTCGATAGTTTTCGCAGATCTTTTAAGCCCCCTTTTCACAGACCAAGGCTGAAATACATTTGCAGAGGACAACTTTATTGATCTCAAACAATTGGATTGGTCTTAAGAGCGGATAAAAAAACAAGACTGGAAGAGGAGAAAATGCTGGTATACTGGGATTTTCTCCTTTTTTCATAATGTTCTTAAAAGCGGTCTTCCTCAGGGTCGTTAAAATTCGTTTGTTGAAGGGTAGGTGTATTTCCTTCTGAATAAAACTGCAGCGGACGGGTTTGAAAAAAAAATCTTTTTAAAATGGGAAAATCAACAATAATCGTGGTTAAATATCTAAATATATGAGCCATACTCTGTGAAAAGGGGGCTTAATGCATCTGCAAAAAGTATCGACCAAGGTCAGCCTGCGCAATCCGCGCAGGCTGACCTGGGTCGATACTTTTTGCTTTTGGTAAATTTTCTGCATATCAAAGAACCAGTGTCCCTCATGATTCAGTCAGCGGTAAAAGAAACTGGACTTCATGAATTCATAACTATGTGACGACCTGCTTGGTATCTTGGATCACGGAGATGCATTAAGCCCCCTTTTGCCAGAGCATGGCTCATATGTCAAACCTGTAAGGCAAAACGGAACTTTTTCCTAAACGATCTGAGCATGTTGGCAACTATAGGAAAGACGCAAGAGCAGATAGACTGTCAACTAAACACCTCATTGAACAGAACAGAACAGAAAAAAAACAATACTTGAGCCATGCTCTGACAAAAGGGGGCTTAAAGCGTCTCCGTGATGCATGATACTAAGTCAGTCATCACATAGCTATGGATCCATAAAATCAAGTTTGTCTTACAACAGAATGAATCATGAGGTACACTGGTCCTTTGCCATGCAGAGAATTGACCGATAGCAAAAAGCTTCGGCCCAGGTCAGCCTGCGCGAACTGCGCAGGCTGACCCTGGTAGATGCTTTTTGCAGATACATTAAGCCCCCTTTTCACAGAGTACGGCACATATACAAACCGAGTCAATCATATCTATCAGTGTGGTAGAACAATGTAGAACTCCAGCAAGACAGCCAAACGTGTACCCGACGATATGTGGTATCTGTAAGGAAAAAAACAGTGCAGCAACGTGTACTGTCTGTTCTTGATATAACTAAGTTATTTCTTTGAAATGATATCCCCCCTCCGAAACAGACCTTTTTTGATAGAAACATAAAAGATGTGTGTTTTGTGTTTTGCATGTACGCGTGGCCTTTTTGTTATTGGTCTATGATGAAATTATACATTAAGCCCCTTTTTCCATGACATGACATTTCATTAAATAAAAACAAATAATATTCGTCTGTGGCTTATGATAAACAATATAAATACACGTATGAAGTTTCATAAAATTTTGTTTAGTAGTTAAAGAGATATTGGTCCATAGTTGAAATAAACACCAAGCCTCCATTTTCCATGACATGGCATTAAATGAAAAAAAATTTAAAAAATGCATGTCGGCCGACTGCCATAAGGAACACATGCATGAAGTATCATCAGTTTTTGTCAAAGACTTTAGAAGATATCTGTCAGGACGGACGAACGGACGTAAGGATGAACAGACGGACGGACGGACGGACGGACGGACGGGCGGACAACGTAAAAACTATATCCCTCCGCCTTCGGCGGGGGATAAAAATAGTATTCAAATCTACACGTCAGCTGAGTAAAGTATGTGATATCTATAAAGTAATGAGAAGACAGAATTTTCTCCTTTTTCAAAAATGTTTTCCATAGTTTCGAATACATCATGTGCGCCACATGTCGTCGGCAAATGCTTTGACCCTTAGGCTGCTAAGCGCTACTCAAGAACCTTTAGCGGACACTTTCGATCAAGATCAGACTGCACAGAACGTGCAGTCTGAACTTCGATCTACACTGTCCGATAAGGACATATCTTGAAAAAAAAACAACCTTTGAAATAAAAAGAAAAAATTAGTTTTACCATCCGCTTGAAGGTTTCATTTCACTCATAAAGCAGGATAAGGGACAACGGCAAAATATTGGTAAGAAGAGATCTAAACTTTTGTGATCTAATTTAGATTTAAACAATGAATACAGATCAAAGATCAAAATTAATGGCTTGCAACACGCGAAAAGGGCATTCGGACATTTGCGTAAAGTGTCGTCTCGGATCAGTCTGCGCAGTTCGCGCAGGCTAATCCGAGACGGCACTTTACGACTACAAATTAGATTTTGTGCTGCAGCAGACTTGCTCAAAACAGAAAATTACATTAAAACGGAAAGTGTCGTTTAGGATTAGCCTGCGCGGACTGCGCAGGCTGATCAGATACGACACTTTACGCAAAATGTTCGAATGCCCCTTTCGCTTATTGCAGGCCAAATGGTAACTTCTCTCTTCTGAACAATGCGAGAGATCATGGATTGTATTATACATACCCTACCTTTCTTAATTCAGTTCCAATTGCCGAGTCCCGGTAGTTCAGCCGATAGCGTACAGGATTTCAGAACAGTGGGTCGCTGGTTCGAACCCGGCTCGGTCAGTTTCTTTCCGAGGATAAATGATAATCATTGCAACAGGATGCATTTCTCTCTTACCACTGACCATTGTTACGACGATAGTTATGTGGGAAAGCAGCCAGTGGCTTGGAAAGAATACTGTGCGGAGTACTGGTAAAAGAAACTCCAGGACAGCATGGATAGGTGCACTGGCCGCCGCGATATAACTGAATTACTGTTGAAAACGGCGTTAAACACCAATCAATCAATCAATTATCTCTAATTGAAAGGCTGAAACGAAAGGCCTCGATCCATAACATGGTAATGCTTGAAATTTAGAATTCAACCACCAAAACAGAATGGTTGACAAAGATAGACCCCAGAACCAAATGGCTTACTTCAAAATCGACTTCAAATGTTGATGTATGTTGAACCATTGCCCTTGCAGATTTATTTGATTCCACAACTTTATCTCCGTACACAGTCAGTATGACGGCTGGCAGAAATAACAGGGACAACATGTGTGGACAGCTTTTTAATCGTGATCGGTGTTTAACTGTCAACTTCTTGTCTAAAAGAAAGTATAATCCTAGTCCGCGACACGCGAAAAGGGGCATTCGGACATTTGCGTAAAGTGTCGTCCCGGATCAGCCTGCGCAGTCCGCGCAGGCTAATCCGAGACGGCACTTTACGTCAACATTAGATTTTGTCCTACAGTAGGCTTACGTGAAACAGAAAATCACACACGATCGGAAAGTGTCGTCTCGGATTACCCTGCGCGGACTGCGGAGGCTCATCCGGGACGACATTTTACGCAAATGTCTGAATGCCCTTTTTCGCCTGTTGCAGGCCAATTATAGTAGTACCAAAAGTAGTAGTAGTACCAATAGTAACATCAGAAATATATGTAGTATTAATCACAAAGACTGGCAAGAATAACAGTGTGATAGAATACTTCATCATTATCAAAGGTGTTACTGTCACATTTTCGTGAACTTAAGGTAGTAGACCCGTAATGGAAAACAGCTATTTCCACCGTAATATTACCCTACAAAATTTGCTATGATTAAAAATAAGTACTATTGTACTATTTTAACCGAGCCACTTTTTCCCTTTTTTTCCTTCTTAGAATTATCATTCATAAATCTAAAACCACTATATTCTCATTACAAGGGGAGATAATAATTACCTCCCTTTTCAGGAAACCAACAAAAGTATCAACAAATAATTTCAAGATAGACATCAAATGAATTTCTGGACGGTTAAAAATGTGCAAAAGTATTATATCAGTATAAATCCTTATTTATTATCAACTAACAAGAAATTTTATTCCATGTTGCACTAGAAGCATTAGGGGTCTACTACCTTAACCCCTATCCTTCTAAATAACTTATATTAAACTTTCAAGTCGATTGTAAAATCCAATTTTTGCTATTTCAAAGGTATTTCTGGGAGAAAGATATATCCTTATCGGACAGTGTAGATCCAAGATCAGACTGCACGTTCTGGCAGAAAATAATATATCCACTGAAACCCAGAAAGCTTTTTAACTTACAGGCTAAGCTATAAAGAAGCTGACGATATAGATTCAAGATCAGACTGCACCTTCTGTGCAGTCTGATCTTGATCTATGTCGTCCGCACAAGGCCTGTTAACGCCTATGCCGTTTCTTACGAACATGAAAGTTCGCAACAAATGCATAGCTGGAATAAAAACCGCACCTGGCGGAATTCGAACCCGTTCGGAAAAGATCCGCCTTTTTCGAGGTTGAAAAGACCAACACCTCAACCACTGAGCCTAAGAGAATTGTCCCTAACGCAATTGTTAGGTATTGATTTTATACGGGATGAAGCTGTGCAGTAAGGAAGGAGTGATCTCCCGTAACACGTTGAATGGGTTAATTAAGACGCATTTGGTTAATAAAAACTACTGTGTATCAGTAAATGAAACAAACACTTACCAATAGCGACAATGTCTTTTTTGCTCTTTAATGGCACGATTAGGAAATGTATACAACAAACTGTGTGCATGAATAAAACACATAGCCCATACAAAATCTGAAACCGAAGAGAACATCTAGCTATAGCTAGTGTAAGACTTTCTAAAGCCCCCATCACACCAAACTAGTTTTCAGAACATCTTACCCCGTCCTGACATAATCGGAAAACGGGTTGCGCTCGGAGTAGAACGTGTAATTTTGGCCTGATAATGCCTCTCACCAAACCTGTTCCTAAAAGTCTTACCCCGGTTAACAAAATCGTAAAACGGGCTGCAGTCGGGATAGGACGTGTAATTTCGGTAGGTAAAATGCAAACGCACTGCTAATTGATGCCCGACTGCACCGTGTCTCTATTAGGATCGAAGTACGGCAGTTCGGTTTGTAGTACGTCCATCTCGCTGTAAGTACGTTGTCACTTCGTCTAATTACAGGACGGAATGGACGGCAAAAAATTTTGAGCAGGCTCAAAGTTCTCGAGCACCCTTCCCGTCCTAACCCGTCCATTAAGTTCGTAAAGAGATCGTAAAAGGTTGCTAATACGTCCACTCCGTCCGAACACAGTTGAAGTCGGTTTTGCAACAATTTTCGGAACGGAGTGAAAACGAGTTTTGTGTGACGGGGGTATAAGAAGAGGTTTGGCGAGACAGGAGCTTCAGGCACTATCAGGCCAAAATTTCACGTTCTACCCCTACCGCAACCCGTCTTCCGATTATGTCAGGACGTGGTAAGACGTACCATGAACTAGTTTGGTGTGACGTGCTTAAAACAATATAAACGGACCTCACTCGGTTAATATACTGTACTGTTTTGCTGTGATGAGTCTGAAACCTTGGTTCAGCTAAGGATTTGAGAACGTTACCTAGGTCTGTTCATGTTAGAGAAATGTCATTATCTTTCGCTAGATGACATTTTTCAAATACACATCTATCTGATTTGGGCATTCTGGGTACAGAATCGGTTTACTTTTCAAACCGACAACCGTTACTTTGAATATCAAAATAAAATAAACGTTTACCCAAATAAAACGCTACCTGGTACGATTCATTCAGCTATGATCAGCTAGCATGTAACCTATGCACCGACCATTTATTAAACAACCCTTACTGGCTTGGGTAATAGCTTCGGTATAAGCCCAGATAATTCTTGTTGATAGGGCCTATCTCTGTGGAAAACCTTGCACGAATCCCTAGTTTCCTAAAGTCTATATTTAAAAACTGTATTCAAAGATGTGCAGTAAAACAAGAGTATTTGTGAAAACTATTTTTCCCGTTTGAAATAATTACATTTTCAAAATATTTGGAGCGAAAAACAGGCTACATTTCTCCACAGGTGTATTGTTTTTAGCTGTTTTCTCCATTGCTACTTTATTAGCGGCGTATTGATTTTCTCCTGTACAGGAGATGGTGATGCGTCATAGCAGACAGGTCGAATCTTCGAAAAATATGACATGCGCAGGCAACGAGAGAAAGGCGTGTCAAGTAACAAACGTGACTTAAGTCGGAAAATGAGTTCGTTACAGGATTTGAGTAAAATACGAGACCTAAGTTTTTTTCGTGAAACTCGGCCAGGAAGCTCGGCAGTCAATCTGGGATGATAATATAGAGATTGTTGGCTGGAAAGCCAACTCGGTCAGTGGTCTTTCTCGAGGACTAATGAAAATCAGTGGCTGCTTATCATTGTTTAGACTTTCTTCATGTCGGAAAAGCAGCCAGTGGTTGAGAGAGCGTGTTATTCACAGCAATGGTAAGAAAAATTATAAATGCATGGATAGACGGAAAAGCCGCCGTGGTTTATCTAAAATTAAACTGAAAACGACGTACTGTATCCTTTTACGAAACTTACCTGTGGTTTTAGCGACAAAGGGGAAAGCGAGAAAAATAAGGAAAAAAGAGGAAAATTTTGATAACTAGCATTTTCTCCTTTTACCACAATGTTTTCCACCATATTAATGACAAACATCACCATTTGATTTCAGATTTAATTTGCAGTCTGCAATTGCCTTCAATATTTGAGATCCAAACAAAAATTTTACACAATACAAATTACCTGAGACAACCATTGTTGGGCTAGAAAAGCGCTGACAACACCGATACAGTCCGACAACCAATGTGTGCACAGAAAAGATAGTATCCGGGTACTTCGGGAAGTCTTCATCCGGGATCTTAGTATTATATACTGGCTGAAAACAGTGCAAAATACATCATGGAATGACAAAACTGACTACGATAAGTAAATAAGGTTTTAGATCGATTCTCAATTCCAACGCCAGCCATATGACTGGATTAGATATTTTGTGTCACCCAATCAGTGCGAAAAACATCATGGAAGGACAAAACTGACTATGTTATTAAAGGTCTAGATATAATTCTAAGTTTTAACACGAGCCATCGGATTGGGTGAGATATTCTGTATCAGCCAATCAGATGGTTATTCTTAAGGTTTAGAACTAAAATTGAATGAAAACTGTCGTTGACGAATATTCTCCAGGATTTTACTTGACATTGATACGAATAATACTGCTTTGCGATGATGATGATCATGATGATGATGATGATCATGACGACAACGACGACAATGATAATGATGATTATGATCAGGTGCGCTGGCCGCTGTGATATGAGAAACACTGTTGGACGTAGCAATATGTTTACAACAAATAAACAGAAAATCGTCAATGAATCGTTTATCAAACATAGAGCATTCAAAACTTACCTAATATGTGCCGAAGACCAAAGCGGTATCGCCAAAGTGCCAACAATAAGTCCAATAAGATGGGAATCGTCTTTTACACACCTCTGAAGGTTGTTCCAGTCCAACAGATTTCCATACGAACAATTTATGTAATCCATCTTATATTGAATTTCCACTGTCTGTTATAATTTACCACTGGTTACATCTAGGAATTATTCCACAGCAATCTCAGAAAAGTAAATACGACGGATAATTAAAGAAAGTTCAAAAAAGTATAAACAAGTTGGTCCATGGACTGATCTGCTTTAACTCATAGGCTTTGCAGATACGACAGATCCACTATCAGGCTGATGACTGAAAAACAGTATTCACCAGTTCTGAGCATATGAAAACAGTCTCAGCAATTGCGCTCTGTCAACAGTTTAGGCTACCACACGACACAAGTTCAGATACGTCCAGACTGAAAGCATTTACAAACGACAAAATAAATATGGCTCAAATGATCGGACTTGTCTTTAAAAAGGATAGAAAACATTGTGGGAAAAGGAGAAGATGCTGGTTACCATGTTTTCAAACGCTGTATTCGCCTGGGTTGTTAAAATACAGGATTGTTTGTTAAGGGTTACAAACGTTTCTACATGCTGAAATGGCATTCATGATTATGACAATAATGATTAAAAAAAAACCAAACAGTTTGTTTCTTTTTCACTTCGGTCTTGGTTTTCTATTCCTAAAATGAATAAGCAGGAAAGAGAATATTTAACCATGTATATACATGTATCTGCAAAATAATGGATCCAATTATTACAGTAGAAAGCAATACCGTACGAGTCTGGGTAGACGTTGTTAAACTTATTCTCACATTTTACTTCATTCTTTAATTTAAAAAAATATCATTGTCTTGTGTTACCCAACTTAGATTATCCAACATTGTATTTTTAACCTTCAACAATTAAATCAATTTTTTCCGTTTTTCTTACACAAATGTGACACAGATTTGTACCTTTATGAATAGACAGACTACCAGCTTGTAAGATCGCCCCAGTAGTCTTATTTGTACAACATCCTTTGCACAAATACCTTGACCTAACGGATTTAATTATTTCGCGCCGAAATAGTTAACCTTTAGGCTGCTGAGTGCGACTCACTGACCTTTTGCGGACAGTGTAGATCAAGATCAGACTGCACAGAACGTGCAGTCTGATCTTGTATCTACACTGTCCGATAAGGAGATATTTTTGTCCGAAACATAATTTTGAAGTAGCATATTCGGGTTTATACTATCGGCTTGAAAGTTTGGTTTAACTTATCTAGCAGGTTAAGAGTTACAGGAACGTAAATCTCTTCGAATGCTGTGCTTCTGGTGAACGGTGTGGCTCACACATCAGTTTGATACCGGGCACATTGTCTGTGAGTTAAAATAGAGAAGTTGGTCTGCCAACTTCATTACACTTCTTGAAATTGTGTTTGATTATCCGCGTCTTGTTTGATTCCTAAGAGTAAGACTGCTGTGAAATAATTCGTAGATGTATATAATAGTAAATTATACGAGAAGTTGGAATTCAAATTAAAATCGATTACATAGTCTGTTTGTACGAGAACTCTGCAACTTGAACAACCTACAGATGTGCAAAAAAACGATATCCACCTTATTGTCTTATTTCCAAAAATCTAGCATCTATGGCGTTGAGAAAGAGCAGGTTGATTCAGCAAAAGAGAGTCAAGGGGCTGTACATAACAGCAATGACGCAGTTGGTTTTACAATGGTCCACAGCTGTTGCCAAACGGTCAGGAAAAATCAATTATATACAATGTCTTTGTTGTTTTATTTTTATCATCAGACTATGTGGTCTTTACAATCTCTCTGCCGAGCCCCGGTAGCGCAGTCGGTAGCGTACTGGACTTGAGGACAGAAGGTCGCAATTTCGAATCCCCAGCTCGGCCAAGGTCTTCACGACGAAGATAGCAATTGCGAATAGATTCATTCCTCTCTTTTAGTGCTGATCACTGTTTCAAAGACGGTCATGTGGGAAAGGAGCCAGTGATTTGGGAAGAATGTTGTGCGAAGTTTTGGTAACAGAAAAACCAGGAAAGCATGGCTATGCTCTAATCGCCGCGTTATAACAGAAATAATATAGAAAACATCGTGGGAAAAGGGGAGAAAATCATCGTTACCGCTCGTTCACCTTTTTCCCCACAATGTTTTTTTAACAGCCTTTTTTCCGTAGGATCATTAGAATTTGCGATTGTTTAGTACACGGTTGAGAGTCTTTCGTTCTAGTTTTACTTTTTTTTCTGCTAGCAACAGGAACGTTGATAGATTGCACTGAAACACATTACCAGACTCGTAATTATAGACATACTTCAAAAATTGTATGAATAAATATTGTCGACATTTTGACACCTGAATTGTTTAATTTTGACCGCTAGTGAACCTTTAAGAAACTTACATACGTAAGTTTACTCATTGTGTCATGCGACCTAGATTGGGGAATGTTCTTTTTAATCAGTTTGATAGTGGATTTTATGCTACTTTCAACATTATTTCAGTCATGTAACGCCGATAGCTCGCTTATTCATGCACTTTCTTAGGTTTCATCACCAATAGGCCGGATAAGGGAGGGGCAGGCCGAGGCTGGGCGTAACATGAAATAGACGTAAGTACCTGAGGACTGGAATGGATGGGCATTATAACATTGGAGTAAAAACTAGATACGCTGCTTTCAACAATATTTCAGTCATACATCACAGCGACAGCCCATCTATACCTGTATTTTCTTGCTTTTTAGTCAGCATTAAGCTGTTTATGAGGAAATAGAAGGGAAAATAGTCTTTGATATGAAGTGGACCTGGGAAACCGAGGATTGGAATGTATGGTGTTAACGACATTCAATAGCAAGAGGACCATGATAGCCCTGTATCGCTCTACTGTCTAACAAAAACCGTACATACAAAACACTACAATTCTAAGCCAAATTATTTCAAAAAAGAAGCACTTCAGTATTTTTTTTTTTCCTACAAAAGCCCATGAAAACATTGTGTCCCCAGGGCGAGGCCATATTTTTACCACAGAGCTATGATTACGTGAATCCTGGTAAAGGACCACAAGATAAAGCATATGATACATTTTCTAAGACGTATCATTATAAAGATTTTTTAAAGTTTCGTCAATATAGAGCCCCGCAAAACACGAGACCCCCCTCCCAGACAGAGTTAATTTTGATCCCGGGGCTAAATTTTTAACACAAAAATTCGGAATTGTTCCACTAGATGACCTCTGTGCCAAATTTCGTAGCCCTACGATTTATGGTTAGGAGTAGGAAGATTTTTAAAAATTTCATTATACAAGCACATGTAAAATTCATGACCCATTTGGTGGGGCCGATTTTGACACCAGGGCTTTCATTTGAACAATTTTGGAAAAGGCCAACTTTTTCATAACACAAAATATTACAGCTGTAGCTCACAGCCAGGGGTAAGATTTTAGTGTTCGCTACACGTATAAGCCTATGTAAAACTTATGAAATGTGAGGCGGGCCATTTTTCACTACAGAACTATAATTTGAAGAGTCTTAGTAGAGGTCCACTGGATAAATATACATGCAAAATTTGGAAGCATCGTGTTTAATGTTTAGGAACAAAAAAAAAAAAAAAACATGTTTTCAATATTTTTGAGTTTTGTTCCCATGTAAATCAGTTTTTACGGGAATCAAATTCTTTAAAGAAATTCTGAAGGATAACAAGAAGTTTGGTCATATTTGGATTGGTAGTTTAAGAGATATTTGAAATAACAGTTAACACAAGGACGGTAGAGCGACGGACACAGGGCAATGAAATAAGCTCGCTGGCCGTTGGCCAGTGGAACTGAAAACTGGAATGTCGATTTCCGCCTCTTTCAACAGTACTGCCAGCATTTCAGCCATGTTAGAGAGATACCTCACTTTCGCCGTTTCCTGGCTTTTCGTGACTACTGGCCCGGAGAGATGTTATTGGCAGAGCATACCAACATTGTCCCAAATTAACTATACCTGGGTAACCGAAGATCACCCAGTATGCATGGGCATAACGGCTTTCAGTAAATACTCGACCTTTGGTGGTCGAGGACTGGATTGGGAGAGTAAAATAGTATTCAGTAAACACTGGAAGGCTTCACTTTAATCTTTTATTCATTGACAAGAATCAATGAAATAGGTTATTCCCCGTAAAATTTACAATTAACTTAATATCGTTTAGCATGCAAAGCAGTGTATCATGCACTATTATTATTGTATACTATCAGCCCGTTTAACATACACACAATTAAATTTATTGCCTCTGAAACAAATTTGTAGCAGATTTTGGAAAAAAAAAAATATGATAATGAATTAAGGTTGGGCCATTTGACAACATTTTAGACTTTCAAATCGAAAGCATTTACAGACGACAAATTAAATGTGACTCAAAACTGAACTTTTTCTTTGAAGGTGTAGAAAAGATTTTGGGAAAAGGAGAAAATGCTGGTTACCAGCATTTTCTCCTTTTCCCAACATCTTTTCAAAAGCTTTTTCCCCCAAGGGCGAAAACCTCTAGATAGTGTGATAAAGTGTTAATAAAATTAATGTGAGAACAAAATACTGCTCATCGCAAGTAATTTCTCCTTTTGGCACATTGTTTTTACAAGAAATCTCCTGCGAAGCTTATAAATTGTCTATAAGACACTGTTTTTTAAATAAATTTTAAACAAACAACAATGCACAGCATCAAATTGTTCTTCTACAATCGTCATGTATAAACTGTATATAAAAACAAGCCTAAATATAGTAGAATTTTACGAAAAGCATTTTTTCTCGTCCTCAAGAGTTTTCCATCCTTTCAAAGAGAAAATTAATAATTCGTGTCACATTTGTCTGCAAAAATATTCACTATAGACGCAGAGCTTCAGATAAGGGGGAGTGATGGTATGCTAAATCAATTATTTCTCTTCCAAACCCTATGTTGTGGGTACTCATTAGAATTGTCTCGATGAGACAATTCTAATGAGTACCCATAACATAGGGTTTAGTGAAGAATAATTAATATTTTCAATTTTGAAAGCAAAATCACTCCCTCTGTCTGGAGTTCTGTAGACGAGTCTAATATTTTGTTGTTTGGGAAAGGTTTAACTCTTTACAAAACAACAATATGTTAGGCTCCAGTACTGATACATGTATTTGTCTGTAACCCTTTACCGTCCAATGCCGATTTTTAACAACTTTGGCAAGCATCATTTTCTTTTTTTCCCACACTGTTTTCTACTCTTTCAAAAACAAATTACATCATTTGAGCCACATTTAATTTGTTGACTGCATAAGCTTTCAATTTGGACTAGTCGGAGATCTTGTCAACTGGTAAAAGATTAAAATGGTAGAAAACACATTTTTTTTTTCAAGGACCTTCTTCTTCAGGGTTGTTAATTCTTATCCTGCTACATCAGTGAAATGAAACTTTCAAGCTGATAATAAAATACCTGAATTTCACTTTTTCAAAGTTTTTTTTGGAGGGAAAATATCTCCATATCGGACAGTGTAGATCCAAGATCAGACTGCACAATCTGTGCAGTCTGATCTTGATCTACACTGTCTGCAAAAGGTCCTTAAGTCCCATTAAAAAGCCTACGGGTTAAAAATAGAAACAGTTTAACAAAGATTCAATTTTGGCATTTATTTCTGAACTGATTTCTCCGACCTTTGACCTACAAATGACTTATCACAAAATTTTGGTAAAAGGAGCCATGGCTTGAAAACCACCAACCACCACTTTTCCCACATAGTTTCCATATCTTACAGAGAGACAATTTCCTTTTCTGAGAGAGAGAGAGAGATGTTTTCAAAATGCAGTCCACTGCATGAGCATCAAAGCTAGATTCACATATAAAAGGTTAATCCATTCTCTTGAATTCACAGTTCACCTATTCCTTTAAATTCAAAATCTGCTTAATTCATGAAAGGGAGGTAATACTTTAAGACTAGATTTCAATACCGTGATGATTTATCTTCACTCCCTGACTATTTAGCTGCTGAGCCTGAGTCATTTTGCTTTAGTGGACAGTGTAGATCAAGATCAGACTGCATAGAATATGAAGTTTGATCTCTTTCAATTCCAAGTCCAAAGTTTTGACATTTGGTAAAAAGTTAAAGGGTAAACATTGTGGTGAAGGAAAAAAAGGCTGGCCATCAGCTGTAAATTTTTTCTCCTTTTCCAACAATGTTTACTTACACTTTTTTTCTGAGGTCCGTAAAAACACAGGATTGTTTGTTAAAGGATTATATAGTAAAAAAATTAGCAACAGTTTTTGCCATGCTATGAAAATTCATGTGTACATGTAAATCTAATGTGTTTGCAGTATGTTCATTAGCCTAGCCCACAGGTGTCAAAATCAAAAATCGTTTATACCACAAATCTAATTTTGTACTATGTTTTGTTTATCATATTTGATTGATTGTATGGTGTTTAACGCCGTTTTCAACATTATTTCAGTTATATCGCGGCTGCCAGTGCACCTATCCATGCATTCCTGGAGTATCTTTTACCAGTACTCCACACAATTTCCTTTCCAAGCCACTGGCTGCTTTCCCACATAATCATCGTCGAAACAATGGTCAGCGGTGAGAGAGGAATGATTCCTGTCGCAGTGACTATCATCAATCCTAGGAAAGAAATTGGCCGAGCCAGGGGTCGTAGCCAGGGATCAAACCCTGGAACCCGTGTTCTCAAGTCCTACATGCTACCGATTGAGCTACCGGGGCTCGGCTTTATCATATTTCATGAATTGTTGAATATTTAGCTGTAAACTATAAGTGTTGCTAATTTTTTTTTACAGGGTATACATAAGGACGTTACACAGCCATGACTAGTAATAACCAATGTTTATATTTTCTATAATTGTTGTCCATGGTTGAAACTTCATGATGCATACAGCATTAACTCTTTACAACACAGTCCCGACTTTTAACAACCCTGAAGGAGAAGGCCTTTTGAAAACATTGTGGGAAAAGGAGAAAATGCTGGTAACCAGCATTTTCTCCTTTCCCCACAATGTTTTCTACCCTGTCAAGGACAAATTTCAACATTACAGCCACTTTTAATTTGTTGCCTGTGTGTGCTTTCATTTTAGACAAGTCTAAATTTTCATCATAGGAAAATGAGTTAAAGTAAAGTACCAATTATCCTTCCCTTGACCAGGAAATAAAAACCGTAAAATGAAGCAAAAAACCAAACACTGTGAATTCTTGGCTCTTTGGCAATGAATATCTCATAGAGTATCCAACAGTATTGATCCAAGATCAGACTGCATGTTCTGTGCTGTCTGATCTTGATCTTAACCGCCAGAAAAATTTGGCCTTATGTAGGATGAAAAAAAAAGTTTTACAAATGGATGGAAGACAAAATAACATACGCAATAAAAATGAAACCAAGGGAGCTAACCATCGAGCACTTTCCCCTTTACTATACGATACAAAGTTTAAATGACCCTACAAGAGACAGCTTTTGAAAACATGGCAGGAAAAGGAGAAAATGCTCCATTTCCCACATTGTTTTTTACCCTTTGAATTCTATCATTTAAGACATCTTTAATTTGTCATCTGCAAATGTTTTCAATTTGGACCAGTATGTAATTTTGTCGTTTCAAAGAGTTAACAAAGGAAATGAATCTTTCCTAGAAGTAATGATAAATCTAATGTATTGCAATTGTTGATAATGTTCTGAATAATTTAACACAGATAATATAGAACAATGATCAGACTGCAGATTCTCTGAAGTCTGATCTTAGTCTACTCTGTCCTTAACTCTGATTGTGCTCAGAAATTTATGTCTTAACACTTTGACAAATGGCTAAATTTAGGTTTGTCCAAAAAGAAAGTACTGTATTTGCAGACAACAGACTAAATGTGACTGAAAAATTGAAATTTGTTGTTTGAAGGGTAGGAAACACTGTGGAAAAAGAGAAAATGCTGGTTACCTGCTTTTTCTAATTTTTCCATAATGTTTTCAAAAGCCTCCTTTCTATGTTCATTGAATCTATAGACTATTTAGTAAAATTTAATGGTTAAATCTTCAGATTGACACAGTTTTATACCATAATCACACTCTATAATAACTCTTTCCTTACTGTAGACAACTCAAGAAGGTTTGGTGGACAATGTCGATCAAGATCAGACTGCACAGAATGTGCAGTGTGATCTCTGATCTACATTGTCCACTACATAATTCTGGATTATGACCCAACAGGTTTGTCATCTTGCAGCTGTAGTGTACTAGTAGCCTTTGAAAACATGTAACTTATCTATTTGATATTGACAAAGTCAAGGGGAGCTATCCAGACTTTTATAATGTCACCAAACTTAAAAATAATTTTTCTTTTATACTTTTCAGTAGTTTATAGAAATCTAAGTGAATTATATCCTTATAAT
This sequence comes from Hippopus hippopus, assembly GCA_946811185.2. Taxonomy (NCBI): domain Eukaryota; kingdom Metazoa; phylum Mollusca; class Bivalvia; order Cardiida; family Cardiidae; genus Hippopus; species Hippopus hippopus. The sequence goes on along the minus strand of OX328111.1, from coordinate 20,167,699 downwards.
TCATTGGTGAATTTTCGAATTCACCTGTGAATGTTATAACTTTTACCTTTGACTTACCACAGCTATTTATAGCACATGAATTAATTTCTAGCAGATGAACGTAAGTTTTATGACATAGTCAACATCACCCATGACCTCATTATTTAAGCTAGTACATACACGACTAGATAAGATACATCTGTTTTGCTTGAAAACGCACATATTTTTCACGATGAGCAAAATTTAGACGTGAAAAAAAATTTAAAGTGAAGACAATAAAAGAAATAGGATAATTGTTTAGTTTCAGTGTATGATCAAAGTTTCTTTCGTCTCATGAAAAGCAAGGGTCAAATTTTCTCTCGTGGCTTTGCCATTCATGAAAACATAGCCTTTGCTTTTCACTTGATAAAAGAAATTTTGAAGAAATACACCAAAACAGACAATTATCCTCCATATAATCTCAGTCTCAACAAATTTAAAAATGAGTTATCTTAGTAGGAAGCCCATAGCTGGCAAATCATAAAAGGAGAAACTAAAATGGAAAAATTTACATAGAAAAACTTACGACAGACGTGTATAGTATTAGGAGTCATCACTTTGTGATAGCTAGTTGAACCTTGCTGCACTGAATCCGCATGTAATTATTTACGCCCACAGTGTAGATCAAGATCAGACTGAAAGAATGTGCTGTGCAGCCTGATCTTGGATCTTCAATGTCCTATTTTTAGTTAGGTATTCTGAAAAAACAGCTTTGAAATTGTATTATATGCATCTTAGTACTGACTGAGATTGTCTACTTCAATTCTATTTAGCACTATCAGGTTGACCTCTTAGTCTTTATCAAACAACAAACTTGTAGACTTGTCCAAATTGAAAGCATTTACAGAATTAAATAAGACTTGAAAGAAAGGATTTGTCACTAAAAGGGTAGAAAACAATGTGGGAAAAGGAGAAAATGCTGGTTAACAGCATTTTCTTCTTTTCCCACAATGTTTTCAATAGCCTTTTATCATCAGGGTCGTTTAAACACCGTATTGTGTGGTAACTGGATAGTAGATACATTGTTTTTGGTTGATAAGCATGGGAGAAGACTACAAGCTATTCATTTTCCGCATTCGGATCAGACGAGGGTTGATTCCCAGCTTCATTGATCTCATGGCCATAGCTCTATTAAAATGTCGCTGGGGCTTCCCGTCCGCCCCTTCTTCATAACTAGCTTCCATTGAGGTTATCACTCCAAACACAACACCCATTACCAAAAATAAAATAATAAAAAGGGTGTATTGGGTGACAGAAGGGCTGGGGGTGCCTTCCATTTCTCTTAAATGGGCTTCTGCCCGTTGGAAGCCTGGGTTCAGTTTTAAAGCCTGTTGAAAATGCAGACTGGCTTCTTCATAATGTCCGTATGCTTTTAGAATTTCACCGAGGGTAAAATGTTGGTGCCACGAATTGTCTTCATTTGACTGCATAGCGAGAGATCTACGAGTCAGAAATATTGCATCGTCGAGGTACTGGAGGTTGAAAAGAATTCTCGCTAGGTATAATAAAATTTCGGGATTATTTGGGGAGATGGCCAGGGCTTTTCGGAAACATTCTATTGACAGTTGTGTGTTTCCCTTTATTCTCCAAAAGTTGCCTATCCGACTGTGTGTACTGGAAGACTTTGGATTCTGTGAAATATACAAGAAAGAAATCAAGTGAGACATGCTCTGTGAAAAGGGGGCTAAATGCATCTGCAAAAAGTATCGACTTGCATAGGCTGACAAGGGTCGATACTTTTTTGCCATTGGTTGATTTTCTGCATGTCAAAGGACTATTCTACTTTAGGACTCTGTCAATTGTTAGACAAAACTGATTTTATGGATCGATAATCATGTAATGATTGGTCACATTAATTTTGTCATCCGGAAATGCTTTCAGTTTGGACTGGTCTAAGATTTTGTCCTTTGGTAAACAGTTAAGGGCCAGATGGCCTTGGGTTATAAATAAAGAATATTGAATTGATTTTGATTCTAACTAGTAGTTTTTGTTTTGTGTTCTATTTAACCCGTAGAGGGCCGAAGAAACCCATCAGACATTTTCATCCTAGAAATACGACCCAAATAACTGCAATTTCATGTTTGCTTTTGTCTACAGTGTTTCAGCAAAGCGGACAGTGTAGATCAAAGATCAGGTTGCACATTTTGTGCAGCCTGATCTTGATCTACACTGACTGCAAAGGCAACTATAGTCGTGAAAGGCGCTTTAAGGATTAAGATTTGTACTTTGTAAAGGCCAAGGAAAGGAAGCCAACTTTCAACTACCTGTTTTTTAACCTTTCGCAACCTTATTTCCAACTCTGTCATATCAACTTCAGAACTTTTGGCTCCTTTTTTTCTAAACATTATTGCAACTTCGGGTTCTGGTACATGGGGATGTTCATGCCGAGCTGCTATTCCACGTAGGTGATCATACTGTGTGTAATTGGCTACTTTACCACATGTCAACATCTTTTTCACAGATTTAGTGCTGTCATTTTTCTCTAGCCTAGATCTGTTCTCCACTTCCTGGTCTCTAGAAAAACAATACAAACAATTTTTCAGTCAAGTGTTTCATTGTCAACTTAACCCTCCAATAAGCAACAAAATTTTAGTTTTAGTCTCGACCATAGATCTATGAATCTTTACCAAAATGACAAAATTTGGGGCTTAACCAAATTGAAAACACCTGCAGATGACAATTTTGATGAAGCTCAAAAAATCATATCTGATGTTCAAATCAAAACAAAACAAACAAAAAAACTAATGTGAGAAATGAGAAAATGCTGGTAACCAGCATTTTCTCCTTTTCCCACAATGTTTGAATAAGCCTTCTACAGGGTAGTTAAAACACAAAATTGTTAAACATTAGTCTTCCAAGTATGTATATACTTAGGTCAACAACTTTAAACATCACCAAATAGACAAGAACTGCAAGAAAGTAACCGTAAGCATCATTATTAGGTCAGCCTGCAGATTCTGCACAGGCTGACCTGGGTTAAAACTTTTTGATTTTAGTCAATTTTCTGCATGTTAAACGACTAGTCTGCCTCATAATTCAGTCAATTCTTAGACAAAATGGATCTTAGAAATCCATAAATGACAATTACATGTATGTGATGACTGGTTTTTGTATAATGCATCACAGAGATGCATATGACCCCTTTTTGCCAAAGTGCCACTCACACGAGGGATAATTTTCTATGTTTGTAAAGTTGGGTGGTTTTTCAATTATGTTAGCAATACTAAATTGATAAATTTTGTTTATTTGAGCCTTTCCAAGTATGTCCAATCTGCCTCCACACACTTTTTACAATGATCTACCCCCTTCAGAATGCCATACTATACTCTTCTTCAAACTTGCATCCTGCTAGCATTACCATTAGCTATGGGAAGAACCAAAAGCCTCAAAGTGAAAGGTCAGGGCTAAAGGAGAACATTCTACAACATTAAGCCATGATTCTTCCAAAAGCACACATATCATGGGGATATCAGGCAGCAGTTCTATGCCTTGGATGCCAGTATGTGGTCTGCGTTTTCAATAGAAATCAACAACTTGTGTGAGAATGTTTTCTCTATAAACCTTCCTTTGGGAACTGGTATTTGAAGACAGGGCCTCTGGCTCTTGAGTCAAAGAAAATTGCATATACAGGTAACATGCTATTAGAGGTCTTGTTTTGGCAAGCTATCACAGGTTTTTCACTGGCAGAAGTAATCAAAGCCTGATTTATAGGCTTAGACTCAAATTCAAAATGGTAGATCCAGGTTTCAAGTGCACCCCCCCTTATTTCTTTGATTTTTTTGACCCTCGTATGTATTCATCCTGGCATTTTGGATGAGATTAACAATTCAGAGCTGACAATAAAACAATAGATGCCTACAACAGCCATCTGAAGCTGTAACCCTTAGCACAACCCTGACGAAAAAGGCCTTTGAAAACATTGTGGAAAAAGGGGAAAATGCTGGAAACAAGCAGTTACTCCTTTTCCTACTATTTCAGTGACAGAACTCATGCTTTAATCTCTACACTGAATTTGTATATGTGCTAAAGCTCTAAACCTGGTTCAGTTTAGAATTTGTTTTGTTTTGTAAAGAGTTCCCCAATTTAACTGTCAATCTTTGTGCAGAGATTGCTGGAGTAGTAATCACAGAATATGACAAAGAAGCTATCCATGAGTAGAGGGTAGCACAGAGCACTGGTACAACCCTGGACATCAACCTTTAACCTTATGACAGAATTTAACTTAAGACATCCAACAAGAAAGGACAGAATTACATGCTACAATATAAATGGGGCTGAATTGGTGAGATTTGCCTTCGAGTTGAAAGTATTGCAGGAAAAGGAGAAAATGCTGGTTACCAGCATTTTCTACTATCCCTACGATGTTTTCAAATGTTCTTTACCTCACAGTTACTTCAACTTAAGATTGTATGTTAAGGGGTTAATCCTACATTTTTTTGGTCAAGGTTTTGAACTGGCTGCGCTCCCTTTGGTGGGATTTTTTTACAATACAAAGATATTGCATTAATCCTTTACCACACGGCAAAATTTAAGACCTATCCAAATTGAAAGCATTTGCAAAAGACAATTTCATAGTGGCTCAAATGACACAACTTTTCTTTGATAGGGTAAAAAAAATTGTGGGAAAAGGAGAAAATGCTGGTTACCAGCATTTTCTCCTTTTCCCACAATGTTTTCAAAAGGCCTCTTCTTCAGGGGTGTTAAAAGGCGTCATTGTGTGGTAAAGGGTTAATCCTTAGTGTGGATATCCAGCAGTCCTGGTATCTCTTGTTAGAGTACTTGCCCTGTAAGTGAGGGGTACCAGGTTCAATAGCCGTACCATCCTAACTTTTACCCCCCACCCTCTAAGGAAATTTCTTAAATTTCTAACAATTTCAGCAATGGTTTCTAGAAACCAAGGAAGGTTTAATTAGCCAGGGACAAGGGTAGTTCACTAAAATGATTGTCAGACGGGAAAGCAACTTCTTGATGTTAACTGTTTGGGTTGAACTTGATGTCAAACAGGTTCCGGCAACTCAGTGGTTAGAGCTCTCACTCGATTTACCAGTGTGGGGTCCTGGGTTCACGTCCAGCAACAGCAACACATTTTTTTCCTGATGGATTTACTTTCATTTTCTCATGTCAAGCTACACAGGGGTCTATGTTTACCTACCTCTGGCTCACATTTTCTACTTTTTCAGGCTCTCTACACGACATGCACTCTGTATGACCATCTACAAGCCACTGTCCATTCTCAATCTTTTTATTAGTCAATATACTAAACATCCTATCGTTCCCCAGACTATCCATGTTTCCAGCTGGTTTTTCAGTTTCGTGTTGAATTTTTCCATCTTCGATGTTCAATCGCCAGTGGTTAGCACCAACCGAACTTCTAGAATTACTGTTCACTATGTGAACAGAAATAATGTACACTGCCATGTATGACATACATGGCAAGTCGTAAGTCATTCTGACACGAGATTATCCTTATCCAATTTATGATGATAAATAATGCAGCGATTTTGACAGTTGGAATAACTTCTTTCAATGGCGACAAATAATTTCCTGTGAAACGTAACATTTAACATAGCGTGAGATTCACACAGATTCTAAGGGAAATAACAATAATTAATTTTTTTACTTTATCCTATGGATTTATTTCCCTTAGAAGAATTTTGTCCTTCAATAAGATTGATTGATTGATTGAATGGTGTTTAACGCCGTTTTCAACATTATTTCAGTTATATCGCGGCGACCAGTGCACATATCCATGCTTCCTTGGAGTCTCTTTTACCAGTACTCTGCACATTTTTCTTTCCAAGCCACTAGCTGCTTTCTACATAACCGTCGCCGAGACAATGGTCAGCGGTGGGAGATGAATGAATTCTGTCGCAATGACTATCATTGATCAGTCCTCAGAAAGAAATTAGCCGAGCCAGGGATCAAACCAGCGACCTCCTGTTCTCAAGTCCTGCTCGCTACCGACTGAGCTGACGGGGCTCGGCTCCTTAAATATGAAGCGGACCTTACCAGCAGTGGTTGGTGATTCTGTATGTTCCTGATCATTAGTTTACACTGTTTCTGTATGAATCATTCATTTTTATTTTCTCCTAGATAAACATTTTCCTTCTTCGCTCTATTTTTTGCCTATAGCACTTCGTTGTGGACAAAGTTTAAGACTCTTGTTCTTCGGGTAAGTAGGCCTATCTAGATCTGGCGACAAATAAAATTCTCAATCAATGCTAGTATTTTGTTAAAGAGTCGAAAAAAATGTGGGATAAGCAGGAAATGCTGGTATTCTGTATACTTTGTCCTTGCCCATGGACAATCCAATGTAACGAGCGTCGCTAGCGAGGATAAGATCGGTATTTTCTTTCCATTAGTCTAACGAACTAGGTAACAGACGACACCCCACCCATTCCATTTTTCAAGGGTACTAAATATGTAGGCCTATTTCCAAAAAAGGAATGGTTGCACTTTTCCTTGTGTGTTTTTTATTATTATTATTATTATTATTATTATTATCATTATCATTATCATTATCATTTCTGTTACACCGTTAACCCATTTACAAAATAATTCCTTGTTTTAACGACTGGAAGGATAAGGGCTTTTGAAAACAATGTGGGAAACGGAGAAAATGCTGGTAACCAGCATTTTCTCCTTTTCCCACAATGTCTTCTACGATTTGAACTATAAATTCTACATTTCTAAACATATTTGATTTGTCGTCTGCCAGTGTTTTCAATCTAGACAAGTCTCAAAATATGGTTTGGTAAAGAGTTCGAGGCTTTTACATGACAAAGAAGTCACCATTTTTCAAGGATTGCTATCGTAGAAATCTTTGCGGCAATCTTTGCAGAAGGTGGAAAGCGGACGGTTTGTCCTTAATGTCTTACATGTAGACCCAGTCCTTCGAGCAAGGCGTTTACACTTAGTCCGCTAGGCGAGACTCTGCGTGATTATGCGGACAATGTAGTCCAAGATTAGACTGCACAGAACATGCATTCACCGTTCGATACACTGAGGCTTTTCCGACAAGTAATTTTTTTTTTGAAAACGTGTAAGTAGTAATTGGGATTTTACTTTCGACTAAGAAATTGTCCGCGTTTCAATTTCTTTGGTAGTTTCAGAATTGAATTAAACACATATTATTACTATTACCTATTAATGTGCCAATTCAAACTTGGGTTGCCATTACGGACCTGTGTAGATCATGATTAGACTGTACTGATCGTGCGGTCCGATGTGTGATCTACTATTTTAACTCGTCACCCCACAATCCTGAGTTTTGACCCTGGGGGAAAAGACTCGAAAATATTGTGGGAAAAGAAGAAAATGGTACTTATCAGAATTTACTCTGTTTCCCACAACGACCAGCATTTTCTCCATATCCGACCACAATGTTTCCCGCCCATTCAAAGACGATTCCTTTCCTTTCGAACCACACTTTACTTGTCGTCTGCAACGGCTTTAAATTTGGATGCATCTAAATCTTTCTTGGTAAAGAGCTAATGGTTGATGAAACCGGGTCCTAGTCTTTAATCATTTCAAAGCCAAAGGCGATAACAGAGATTTATGTAGAACAGAACGTGAAGTCTGATCTTTTATCTATAACGCTCGCTTGTTTAGTTGAAGTCTTGACTAAACGACAAAATTTTACACTTGTCCAAATTGAAAGCATTTGCAGACGACAAATTAAAGGTAGCTCAAATGGGGAAGTTTGTCTTTGATAGAGTAGAAAACATTGTGGGAAAAGGAGAAAATGCTGGTAAACAGCATTTTCTCCTTATCCCACAATGTTTTCAAAGTCCTCCCCCACAGGGCTGTCAAAACTCGAGATTGTGTAGTAAAGGGTTACAAGCCTAAAAGAGAAAAATTTTGAGTTTCAGCTGATTGATTTTTTTTCAGCGTCCAAAAGAGGTTGAGTTCATATTTTTTAAGGGGGATTAAAGGAGTTAACGGTTTAGGTGAGTTTCGTTGAGTCTTCAACCCTGAGTTTAAAGGCCCAGTAGCGGCCAAAAATAAACAATGGGGACGGTAAAATGCATTTAAATTTAAATTATAGCATTCAAAAGTATGGAACTTATTGTGATGAAGACTATCTGTTCATTACGGTCGCTCTAAGTGTTGGTCACTGGCGAAAAAAGAGGTTTTAAAAACAGGTCAAAAGTTGCCGGGTCTATCTATCTTGTGTTTACTTTTTACATGGTTTTAAAAAAAAATTTCCTGCCAGCTACGAACCAACTAACTAATGGACAGACCATAAAATGACGGATTATCTGTTTGTATTGGAGTTTAACACCATCTTAACAGCTTAGGTCATATCATGGCGGTCAGTGACGCACCCATGTGTTTCTTGGCTTTCTCACACCAGTACTGACACAACTTTCTGTCCAAAGGCACTGACTATTTTTTTCACATGCATTAGAGGTGAGGGGCGAAAAAGCGCCGGAAAGAAAGTTCGCCGCAGGTCACGAGTCAGATACACTAACCACTGATCTACCCGGCCGGGCGATATATTATTATCTTCACAATAATTACGATACTTTTAAATGGTGTGAATTAAGTTTAGATTAATTTAAACACCCCATTGTTTACATTTGGCCGCTATCTGAAACATACAAAAAAGTCGCGTACATGGCCTGCTCAGGTATGTTAAACAATTGCACCAGCACAAACTACCAATTCGTATTTTCAAAAAGTATAATTGATAAGCAAAAATAATGAGTCATGTCCTGGCAAAAGGGGGTTTAATGAATCTCCGTAATGCATTGTACCGAGTCAGAAGTCACATAATTAGGGATCAATAAAATCAAGTTTGTCTAACAACCCAATGAATCTTGAAGTAGATTACTGCTTTGACATGCAGAAAACTGACCAACAGCAAAAACTTTCGGCCCAGGTAAGCCTGCGCGGACTGCGCAGGCTTACCTGGGTCGATAGTTTTTGCAGTTGCATTAAGCCCCCTTTTCAGAGAGATTATAACAACTTTATAAGGTAGTTTAATCGAAGACTTACAGATTGTGCAAAACAAGATTGCCATTCTTCTATTAATGACCCTAATGGGTGTGATTTTTATAAACAGTTTAATCATTATTGGCCCCAGAGCAATATTTATTGACTGATTAAAGATTTGATTTAAGGAAAGCCAAAGTTCCGTTGTTCTAGCCATAAACTCAGAATTGAAACCGGCCGGTAAAGCAACATCCATGATGAGTGATTACGTCAGTGTTCGATATGCAATATGTCAAAAAAAACATGTATATGTAGAGTAAATGGCTAAAAGTAAATTATCTGCTTTACGTGTAACTGTACATTGCAGAAATAGGCTATGCATTATGAATCACACTTCTCCTCTGACGTGAGCTAAGGCTGTGTAGAATTTCGTATCACTGCGATTACGCGTGCGTCTATTATGTACACCAGTTCCTGGCCGTTTTGGCTTATCAGGGACCAGCATCACACTGTCATCATCTCCGCCACTCATATTCTTCAGGGATACAACTTTATCGGACGAAACTACTTTCATCCCTACTTTGTCAACCGGTGACGAACTCTTCTCATAAGTCCTCACAACCGGTGCTTCCGTTAGAGGTATTTCCGGTATTTCTTGGATATTCCCGTCGACCTTGACGAATGATTGAGGTGGAGGAGTCTTTTCTTTCTTGGGCGATTCAGTCCTCGATGACGACAGGTCAAGTTTTGGGATTTCAGGTTTTGTTTCTTCCGAAAGCATTGGCGGGGGTTCATCGGGTATAGTGGCCTGAGTCTCATCTGGAATGGCTGTTGAAGGTGTTGCACGCATGCTGTCAGTTTCGTGCGAGTTGGAATCCATCATCACGTTAGAGGCGCTGATGACTGACTCGGCCGGAACCTTTGTTGGACTCGAGACCGTTGGTTGCACTGCCGAGTCTTTTGGAAGTTTATCCTTGATCACGGGCTCTTCGAATATCTCGGTTTTCTCGGTTAGAACAGCAAGCGGAGTCTCTCTGGCTGGAATGTCGCTGATGAGTAGGTAATTACAAATATTTCTTTCTCGTCTTTGTTCGGCAGTCACATTGCCTCGAACATTTCTTGCGTACATTTTCAGTGTATACTCCCCAAAAGGAGGACATTCCACATAAAATGTCATAATGTTGAGTTCCACATCAAACTTGTCACTGACTGAGCTAACACTGTAGTCATTGTCATAAGTGGAAGCCATCTTGAAATAAAATTTCATATTCTGCACTGAGCTGGTGTCCACAATTTTAAAGCGAACTTTCGTCTGTACGTTTTTTGCCACGATAACTCCGCTCGTATAATTAAATGGAGCTAACCCTATTTTAGCTATTTCCTTTCCAGGACCCCATCCGATAGGGTCCATTTTCGGATAGCCTCTATCGGCGTAATTCTCGACTATAACTTTATAAATAGCCACCCAGTCAAAGTTCTTGTATACAGAGTTCTTTAAGTTGCTCTTTCCGACAATTTCTACCCGATAGATACCTTTTTCTGGAAATCTAACTCGTATTGATATTGAACTTTCCGTTGGACGTTGAATAAACACGGGAACACTGGAATTAGACCCTTTCGTGAGATAGCGTTTGGTTTCCGGCCTGTCAAAATGAGAAATGTAACAATTGAAAGTGTACTCCGGACTCTCTTTGGGCTGGAGGCCAAACAGTATTTCAACTTCTCCATCCGGTGACTGTATCTCACAGAGTGGATGGGATAAGATTTGCATACCCAACTCAAAGTATCTATTTTTCAGACATGCAGTTTCTTCAAAAGATTCTAGATGCCGTGGCGAGTCTAACAGCTGCCAACGAGGACTCTCTGCAAAATGTGTATATATCAAATCTTTAGGGTCAGTAAGGAAAAAGGTCTCATCGCACTGGAAGCGCCCTCGTCCATCCCCGGGGTCCTTTTTATCGCAAGCACCCCAGAGTGAGTCAACAAGTCTCCATGTACCATTAAGACATACCGCGTTCCACTCGCCATAATGTTTCTCCGTGTCGACTCTCTCCCCGATCTGATAGTGGATCCCCTTCGTGCAGCCATGGATGATCACACAGTAAAGACCTGCAAATCTGGTTAATAGATATAGAAATAAAGAGGTAACATTACCTTGAGCCTCTGGCCTTACTATATTAAATTCCTTTCGTTGAACCAATTACATGTACCATACAAATACGACTGTCACGTGCCTATTGTTGACAGCATTAGAAAACATATTCTAGATAAAGGAGCAATTGCTTGTACCGAGCACTTGATTCTTTTCCTACATTGATTTCCATACTTTGCATAACACATGGTTTTTATGTTTCAACTTGTTTGCCTCTATGTAATTTGTAGTAGTCTTTGGTAGTTCAAGAATACATGTACCATTATAGTCTTTAGATATGCTGGAAACAAATAACTACGGGGTCCTTTGTGGTTTTGAGATAAACTTCGATCTGTCACAGGAAATCTTATTTTGGTCCCCACTGTGGTGGGCGGCCATTGGCGCTTAAAATGTCCTAACACAAGGTACCGATGTGCCCCCGTAAATAAATTAGTGACAGTGAGGTCATACTCGTACTCTGCCCTGATATGAGAGGAAAAGAAATGAAGCAAGACATGCAATGGACAGCATCTAACAACTTTTAATAGATGTTTTTCCCTTAAAAAAGGGGGACCCCCTTGGCTCAAGGGTCAAAACAATGTGTTGATAAATAATTAATCGAGGGTCGATACCTGTTGGTGCCACAGGTCATGTGGTAGTTTCCGCGGCAAAGCATTGTAGAACCAAGTCTACTACTGGTACTTGTTACTCTGAGGAAAACATGATTAAAGAGCTGTCAACGCGATTATGACTTGAATGATGTCACAACCGGCGCAAAGTCTCATGAAAAAATGTATAACTGACTGGCGATTGGTTATTTCCTCTATATCTTCAATATTGGCTTTGTAAGGACATTTTCACCGTTTCAGTTATCTTAGGTTTGTTGAAACTTGTTTTCCTAGTAACGGTGTATTAGTCGAATGAATGAATGAATGAATGAATGAATGCATGAATGAAAGAAAACTTTAAAAATCTATAAAGAAATCTACCTTATACTCACCTACACAGAGTGCTAAACACTTTCGAATATCTTTGTTTCTTCGTTCGCAGCAGCCACAAGTAATAGAGAGCTGACTGCGAATCCTTCGGTTCGTGTTCGAGACTCTGCATGCGATGTATGGGTTGATTGGTGAGCCAACGGTATATAACTCTCACCTTCGACATGTCATCTTCATACCCTTGAACAAGGTACTCCACCAAACCTTCAATAGGCTTGCTAAGAACGGACATTGGTACCTGTGAAAGAATTAATTCCTTTTATGTCGACAATTATTGAAGATTCGTCAATATTGAAAGCCTGGCAGATGGTGAATTAGATATGGCTCGAAACATGGGATTCATTTTATAGAGGATAGAGAACATTGTGTAAAAGGAGAAAATGCTGGGATCCAGCATTTTCTCCTTTTTCCACGATGTTTTCAAAAGTCTCTCTCTCTCTCTCTCTCTCTCTCTCTCGCCCCTCAGAGCCTTGGAATTTTTGGTTTAAAACTCGGGAATGTTTGGTACTGGGTTAAGACTTGCTTTGAGCGTAAATACTGTTTGTACAGTTGCATCAAGTATAGATCGATAGAAACAGTTCGGGAAAAGTTTCACAGCCAAACCTGCAGCCCAAGTGAGTGGACAAAACTAAACTCTAAAGGCAAGTGGCCGTTGTACTACAGGCCTTTGAAGCTCCATTGCTCTGTTACGGAACAGCGAAATTTTCATTGGTCAATTATCAAATACTGTTACTAAAAATAGCACATAGGTGCATCGCCTATTTATCGTATTTAGAGGCGGTGCACAAATATTCTTTTTGTATTAATGGTGTCAAATGATTGACTAATGAAACTTTGTATTCCGTGATGGAGCAATGGGGTTGGCCTATGGTTGTACACATACTTTCTCAATTCTGGAACTTGTAACGTTAAATGTGGTTGCTTTACCCGTTACCAAACTGGTAGTCCCGTGATTGTACGACACTGAGAAAGAAAGCTTTTGAAACATTGTTGGAAAAGGTGAAAATGTTTATTCTCCTCCTGAACCTCCCCCCCCCCCAAAAAAAAAAAAAGTTGATTTTTTGCCAAGGATTAAACTTTAGTCCCTGTTGATATTTATGAGATTGTCTTTAAGTCGTCTACAGGAGAAGTGTTTTAGAGGGCTTTCATATAACACTTATTCAACCAAGCTTGCGTTTTAAAGACCAGGAGGGGAAAAAGGCTTTTGAAAGCACTTTGTGAAATGGAGGATAGATTGGTTACCAGCATTCTTCTCCATTTTTTTTTTTACAATATTTTCCACCCTTTCACGGACAGTTTTCGCCATTTGAACAACATTACAATTTGTCATCTGTAAATACTTTCAATGTGGATAGGTCCTTTTTTTTTTTTGTCTGGTACCAGTACAGTATCAAACGCCGAATCTACTTAGACCACGAGTGATAGGTGTAAAGAGTACATTTTAGGCACTTAAATCGCTTTAGAAATACGTAGGTAATAAGCTGTCGATGCGATATGAGTTTGATCTAGCGAATCCTTAACACCAAGGATACAGTTATATGGAACCCCCGTTAAAACATACCTTTATTGCTTTATCATCCACAAGCATGTATTCGGACACGTCTAATATTTCGGATTTCTTGGTGTTTGGGGGACGGGGTGGAGGCAGGGTTTCTGGGATTTGTTTAATGTCTTTCAGATACACATCGTGGAGTTCGGACAGTTTGTAGGATTTTGACGGCGCCTTGGTATATAGTTCTGGTACCGTGGGGCCAGTCTTTATTCTGATTTTCTGTGATAAAGAAAATACTTGTTATTAAAATTAATGTGCAAAAGATAAATCGCAAAATGATTTAATTCTAATGGGCTCTCTTCAATAGGAAAAACGATCGATCAATTGAGATTTCAAAGGTACTTTTACCAACTCCCATAAATGACGGACAATTCAAGATCAGACAGCAAATTCTGTGCTGTTTGATCTTGATCTACATTGTTCGTAAGGGGCAATTTAACCATGATGTTCAGAAATTGTATACAGGAAAAAAAAAAAACAAGCAAAGTTGTGCTTAGCACCTAAACTGTTAGAAAAAAAGGACCATAGACGAGGATGAAAACCATCTGGAAGATATTTATCTCTGCCAAACGACAAAATTTCAGACTGGTCTAAACTGAACGTATTTGCAGAAAACAGACTAAATGATGTACAAATTAGGAACGTTTTATTTGAAAGAGTAGAAAGCATTGTGGAAAAAGGAAAAATGCTGGTTACCAGCACTTTCTCCTTCCTCCACAATGTTTTCAAAAGTCCTTTTTCCTTGTGGTCGTTTATCTCTGGAAGATGTGGTAAAGTATTAAAGTGGTTTTTTTTTACTATGATTGTGTCATGATGTTATGTCATGCATATGGCACGAGCATCGTTTTTATTTATATATTATAGTGAAAGCTCTTTGTTAACTCAAAACTTTATTATTATTATTATTATTACCTAAAAACTTTTCGTTATGGTTTTCAGCTTTTCCTGGATCAGAGAGGCTCAATGTCCTGCAGCAAAATGAATTTTAGAGAGAGAGACAGACAGACAGACAGATCTTAAAAAGTTACGGAACGAGCGCTGTTATATAAGATATTAAGACAATTTTTCGCGAAAAGACGAATTCTTGCTTTTTTTTTTTTTGGATCGTAAGTACTCAAAATTTACCTTCTTTAAGCACGAAAGTGACATATTGTCCCTGTTAATCGCTTTTCGGCTACATCTTAAAGGAACTAAACTATCTTTTAATCGACTTAAATCGTTCTGCCAGTGATACAATAACGGAAAAAATGTCCGCCATAATTTAGTTCAATACTGCCTCCTATATGCGAGAACGAGGGCACACACTTTGGTTAGTGTTGCAAATCAATGAACTTCAATACTTCTTTTGTTTTCTGTTAATTTTCTTTTTCTTTTAAAATGATTCCCAATTGTGTCTTGTGTACTGGTCAGTGTAATGTCTAAATTTTGTCTGTGTGCTGACTGTTTAATATATAATCCTTAGGCCGCTAAGCGCCACTCAAGGACCGTTTTCGGACAGTGTAGATCAAGATCAGACTGCACAGTACGTGCAGTCTGATCTTGGATCTACACCGTTCGATAAGGAGATGTTTTTCCCCATAAAAATACCTTTGAAATGGCAAAATTTGGTTTTTTTACTATCGGCTTGAAAGTTTCATTTCATTTATTTAGCGGGTTAAGGATTATACTGTATAGCAAAGATTTCACTCCCTAAAGATAAAAAAAAAAGAATCTGCAGACGATAATTAAATTGTGTGCTCAAATTTGGAGACTTGACTTTTGAACAGTAGAAAAATACGATGTGGGAAAGTGGAAAATGTTGATAAACAGCATTTTATATGGAATATTATTGAAAAGAACATGTCAAAGATATTTGACTCTTTATCACACGATATGATTAAAGACTAGATCTAGTCCAAATTCGAAATATTTGTAAACGAAAAATTAGATATAGCTAAAATGAGTAAAATTGTCCATTAAAGAACTGAAAACATTGTGGGAAAAGAATAAAATTTTCTTTACAAATATTTTCTCCTTTTCCGACAATGTTTTCAAAAGGCATCGTTCTTAGGGCCGTTGAAATTCGGAATTGTATGGTAAACTGTCAAAACTCTTCATTTACCCTTAAGCTTTTAAGCGCGACTCGAGGACCTTTTGCGGACAGTGTAGATCAAGATCAGACTGCACGGAACGTGCAGTCTGATCTTGAATGTACACTGTCCGATAAGAAGATATTATTCCCCAAAATATAAATTTGAAACATTAATATTATATATATAAAAACTACTGGAAAGTTTCAAATTTAATTAAAAAGCAGGTTAAGGGTAAAACGTCTCGCGTTTTGAGATCCCTAAGGAAGAATTTTGGACACAATTTTAGAAAAGGCGAAAATGCTGGCTTCTTTTTTTTTTCTCTCTCCATTAATCCTCTACGCTTTTAAAGACAAAACCCTTCGTATGAGCAACGCTAAATGTCGTTTCTGCAAGTGGTCCAAATCTGAACAAGTTTAAAGTTTGTGGGGCCTAGTAAAATGTTAAACCCTTAACCAAACGACAAAATCACAGACTTGTCCAAATCGAAAGTGTTTACAGACGTCAAATTAGATATTGCTTACACTTGTACGGTGAAATTTTTGTCTCTGATAGGACAGAAAACATCGTGAAGAGGCGTAAATGCTTGTTACTAGTATTTTCTCCTTTTCCCACAATGTTTACAAAACCTTTTTTTTCCAGGATCGTTAAAACTCAGAATCATTTGGTAAAAAGTTAAAAAGTTGTGGTTTCCGTGGTTGTGAGGTACAGCGTCGGCCTCGTAACCATAAGGTCCTGAGTTCGATACCCGGGAGCGGGTGTCAACTTTGGGATTTTTCATTGGCCCACACATTCGGCGCGAGTACTGGGGTAGTTCCCAGGAAGCAAAATCGAGAGAGATTAGTATAAATGTAAGAACTTGTTTCTCAATCGATGTAAAAATAAATATGTTTAAACTAAAAAGCTAAATAAAGTGCTAGCGGGAAGTTTAAGAAATTAGCAATATAATACATTTAGCCTACTTAACCCGTGAATATACCGAACAACTAATTTCAGGCATGTTCAAATTCAAAGCATTTGCAGACAACAAAGTAAATAAGGCTCAAATATTGAGACTGTTCTATGAAAACGTAAAAAACAATGTGAGAAAAGGAGAAAATGCTGGTTACCAACGTTTTTTCCTTTACTCATGGTGTGTTCAAACGCATTTTTTTTTTCCTCCTCGGGTTCGTTAAAACTTGGGATGATGTGGGAATAGTTAAGGGAAAAGCGTACGAAGAATGTCAACTTAGAAAGTCGAATTGGGTTATTTCCCTTAGACCGTAATTGTTTTTTTTTCCTTTGCAAAGTTTGTGTAGCTCTTCCAGCACCAGAGGCGAAAGCACGACGCTTTTGTGAACGGAAAACAGCATGATCAGAACAAAACGTGCAGTCTGATATTAGATCTGTACCGTTCGCTTGTATAGTCAAAAGTATAAAATAAGAATCTTTTCAGAGCTTCAAAGTATTGTATTTTCAGTCTTCGATAAAGGAGTTATACCGATTTTTATAATCTCGCCAAAATTCGATTACGACGATAAAACACTAATACTGAACACTAGACGACGGGACACTGGACGAAGGACAAGACAAGACCCTAAACGATGAAACACTATACAGCGGAGCCCTAAAGAAGGGACACAAGACAATGTAGTCTAGAACCCCGCCGTACTTCAAGAGTACGTCCGGCAAAGAGCAATAATGGCTGCTCCCATTGGTAATATGCAGAGGAAAAGGGATATTGTCATTTCACTTGATCAAATCGGACCGCAGACTGAATTGAAAACACCTCGGCTGCCATAAAGTAATGGTAGGGATATTTTTTTTAGCGAGAAAAAGTACAGATCAGAAGACTCTAAGTACGAGTCTTTACCTGTAATTTTATACTTAAAAGTTAAAACACACCCCATAAGCATTTTAAATTCGGTAATGTATATTTTGTAAAAAAATGATCTCGTTTCACTCTCTAACCAAACTGAATCACATGAAATATGGAGGAAAAAAACCACTCACGAAAGCATGTAAACTTGGGGCCCTCATGGAGGCCGCCATTATTGCACTTTGCCTGACCACGATAACGTAGTGCTAGGGACAGGTAATCCAAACAATACAGTGGAGCCCTGACGACGGGACACGTAACGATGGAGCACTATACGGCAGAGCCCTGTCGACAAAGTACAACACGTCGAAACTCCAGACGATGGAGCATTTGACGATAGAACACTTTACGACGGAGCCTTGACGACGTGAAACTAGAAGACGGTGCTCGATACGACAGAGCCCTGAAAACGAAACATTAGATGACGGATCAAGTGACGACAGAGCACTGGACAACGGAGCACTAGATATAGTTACTGGCAGAATCTCCGTGGACCAAATATTTCATTTTTTACTCATGTACCATAATTCATGCTACTTATCCATATATTCTGCGTTGTCGTGCAAAAATTAAACATTTTGTAATATCTCTGTTATTACTTAGGATATTTACTTCAAAATTGGTCAAGTTGATCACTATCAAAAGGGCAGGTAACTATCATCGTATTTCTAATACAATTGTGTCCCTTTCTACTTAGAATTTTCACTGAAAATTAAGCAACCGTGGCCGAGCATTGGCACCCGAATGAGGTGCTCTTGTTTTCTCTTGTTTTCTTTCTTTCTTCACGATGTGTCCAGCTACATGAAAAGGGAGACAGAATACATTTTCTCCACACGCCACTCAAAAGGAATTCTATTTTCATAAAAATATCAAGTTTACGCAAGCATAAAGAACAAATCCGTGTGCTCCAATGCTTTGAATGATTAAAAGAGGTCTTACAAAATAACCTCAGTATTTACTTGTCAGCGAAAATTCGCAAAAAGTAATAAATCAAAAAGCTTCTACAAACACTCGAAATCCTCCGTGATCGATGGCCTGTTTACATTTCATCCCGTGTAAATGTCTTTGAGAATTAACTCTTTGCCAAAAAATCCCGTGTTTTAACGACCCGAAAGAAAAAGGTCTTTGAAAACATTGTGGGAAAAGGAGAAAATGCTGGTACCCAGTATTTTCTCCATTTCTCACATTGTTTTCTAACATTTCAAAAAACAAATCTTACTTTTTTTGCCACCTTTTATATGATTTCTGAAAATGATTTGAATTTGGGTAAAAATTCTGTTGTTGTGTAAAGGGTTCTGGCAAATAGAATTGAATCATTTGAATACTTGCAGGAGTAATTACTCTCAGGACTCTGGTTTCTAAATAGATAAAAGACACATTTCAGACGGGGAAAAACTCAAAGTAGCGCATTTTTAAAACTGCTCATGTCATAAATATCTTAGAATGTCGGACATTGTAAGCGCAAAATTGCACCCTGCACATTTCACTGTCTTATACACAAGCCGTTGTTCCTTTTCATACGATTTAGGACCAATTTATCTTTGAAAGTTGTACAAGCGTATATCAACAGCAAGAATCTTATTCACTTACCGAATTAACCCATATCTTGATTAATAAGTGAAATGAAACTTTAAAGCCGATAGTGAAAACCCCAAGTTTTGATATTTCAATCAAAGATCTTTTTAAGGAAAGATATCTCCCTATCGGACAGTGTGGACCAAGATCAGACTGCACGTTCTGTGCAGTCTGATCTTAATCTACACTGTCCGCAAAAGATAATTGAGTCACGCTTAGCAATCTACGGGTTTAAATTACTCTCTGTATTTCACGGCAACGCAGTTTCTGATAAACAAATTGGGTTTAGACAATCAGAAATTACGTTATTTTCTAAGATAAGAACTACATTTAGTGGCCATAAATATTTCATCAATTTCTGAGATCCCGTTGACCTACATGTATTTGTAAGTTTATTTATTTATTTATTTATTTATTTATTTATTTATTAAGGATTTATCGTGAGTCAAATGATAAAGCTATTGTTTTGAAATTTATATGAGTGTGAAACAATATAAACTTGCACGTTCAAATATCTTTCTCTAAACCTGATGCAATGTGATAACAGTGTATCAGTTTTAAAATGATCAATATTTTCGAGGAAAAAAACTCCTGTGTACATGATTAACGTCAATGGCGAAGTCAGCAAAATGTGACGGAACAGTAACAGTTCTAGGTTTCAGAGCTGAACTTGGAAGTCGGGCGCGGAACAATAATAGCAAAACACCGCGGCAAAAGAAAAAGTGTTAGTAACGAGTAATTCATATTCTAGACGTTCTGCCTCGGTCAAGCGGTTGCCTAGTCTTGGATTGTAGAATTATTATAAAATTGGTAATTGTTCATGAAGTGACTAGACCGTAAACCTGTTGAGGGATTGTTTGTTTATTTTGCTTTGTGTTCAGCTTTTTTGAGCCGTTCATGATGGCAAGGGAACCCATTCGTACGTGTTGTTTGACATTGGGTATGTGTTGGTTAATACAACACGAGTGCAATCTGATCTTGATCTACACGGTTCCCAAAAGCGCACTGAGCCGCGCTTACCAGCCCTAAGGAATAAGTATTCAAGGAACTGACGTAAAACCATTGTTATCTGGACAAGTTTTTTCTCCCAATTTATGTCAAAAGCAGAAAATCTATTCTGACGCGACACGATATTATTACAACTGTCATTTCTTGTCGTAAAATCTGACGACGATAAATTGATCCTCTGTAAAAGATTAATACTGAATCACCAAATATCATTATCATTGTGTTTGATATATCTATATAAAAAAAGATGATTTAGACCTCGATAGGGGATTGTCAGAAGGTTGAAGGCTGCTAAGCGCCACTCACTGACCTTTGGCGGACAGTGTAGATCAAGATCAGACTGCACAGAACGTGCAGTCTGATCTTGGATCTGCACTGTCCGATAAGGAGATACTTTTCCCCCAAAAAATTACCTATGAAATAGCAAAATTTGGGTTTGTACTATTGGCTTGAAAGTTTCATTTTACTTATTTAGCAGGATAAGCGTTAATGAATGCCGCTTTGAGTAGTATACAAATTAGTCCAATCCTGACCTTACTGACAATAAAAAAGTACAGGTTAAAATTAATATTTAATAAATGTCTTAGCTCATTTAATTGTCATAGCACTTTTTGGCAGATTTTGCTTATTGTGATCATTTTGACTGGAACCGAAATCTGGATACGCATGCGCTTTACTCATCTATATACTTTCAGATTTTGTTTATACTTACACAGTCTCGTTTTAGCCGCACCATTTACACATTCCATTGCTTATGAGTTGATTTCAGCATTTTATCCTAATAGATCTACTTAGTAATATTGAGACTTCACACGAATAGTAAAACCAAACATTTTTAATCAAGGGATGAAAAAAGAAATGGTTATGCTTACGAGGTCAAATCGGGTCCCGGATGAGAAGTTAAATACTCCCCGAAAGCAATGGTTCTCAAACGTAACATGAGGGACAAAGACGGGTCGAAATGTCTGTATGACAGAATATTAATTTTGTGCAACATGCCTTGTGATTTATATATTATATAAATGTGTCTGTAAGAAGGCACTAGTTATGTCATTGCATATACGATTTGTCATTTCTCCTCGCCTACATTCGATTCAGGGCCCGAATTCTTAGTTTCATTCTTAGTCTCATTCTAGATTTAGAAAGTAACACAACTTCTGATTGGCTAAACCAAACGTAACCTACTTACCTATGTATACAGTGCGTGTCATTCAACCAGACGGAAATATGACGAAGTTTATGCGCATTTTCCCTAAATTTCTCGCGCTCTATCTAACATTGTAACGCGTTCTTATGTTGGCGGGGTACGACAAGGGTAATTACCGAAAACCGCTGTTCTGGATTCTGATGAAAGTCCCCACCCCCCCCCCCCCCAAAAAAAAAGGGGGGGGGGGGGGTAAGAAGCACAAAATAAATATAATATATTTTTTTTAAGTGAAAGATCGAAATTTATTTTATCTCGCGAACATCATTAATGATATTTTCACGAGTGGCTGCACCACTCCTGAAAATAATACCGATGATGTTCACTCGGTGAAATAAATTTCGATCGATCACCCGACAAAGACAAATATCCTGTATGTCTTTACCATAACAACACAATTTTAGATTCTTCCACCTTGAAAGCATTTGCAGACGTCAAATTAAGTACCTCTAAAAAGATGGCAATGACTATGAAAATGACGAAAACATTGTGGGAAATGGAGAAAATGCTGGTTACCAGCATTTTCTCCTTTTCCCACAATGTTTTCAAGAGGCCATTTTCTCAGGGTCGTTAAAACTCGGAATTGTGAGGTAAAGAGTTAAACATTTTATGTATCATTATAAAATTTGTTACCCAAGCGTTACAAGGAATTTCAATTTAGGACAAGATGTTTTAAAGATAAATGTCTCGATATGAAACCATCTCTTCATACGTTATTGAATTTTGGGAGCAAAAATCGGTGGCAGGGAAAGATCAGCCATCTTCTGTCGTTGAGCTCATGGAACGCATGTATGAGATAGAAAACATTGTTTGGTTCCCCCGAAATAGTGAGTTCTACCTTGGTGAAAGCTTGCAGTTTTGAAAGTCAGATAGGATTACGTCTAAATGATTAAAATGTCAAGTCTTTCCGAGACGATAAAATTTCAGATTCATTTAAATTAAAAGCATTGGCAGATGACAAATTAACATGTGTCCTGCTAAACAAATAAAATGAAACTTTCAAACCGATAGTAAAAAATCTCAAATGTTGCTATTTCAAAGGTATATTTAAGGGAAAAATATCT
This sequence comes from Hippopus hippopus, assembly GCA_946811185.2. Taxonomy (NCBI): domain Eukaryota; kingdom Metazoa; phylum Mollusca; class Bivalvia; order Cardiida; family Cardiidae; genus Hippopus; species Hippopus hippopus. The sequence continues at coordinate 20,145,285 of OX328111.1, read as the reverse complement.
ACGTATCGGACAGTGTAGATTCAAGATCAGACTGCACAGAATGTGCAGTCTGATCTTGGTCTACACTGTCCGCAGAAGTTCTTGAGCCGCTCTTAGCAGTCAAAGGGTTTAATGTGGCTAAAACAGTAGGATATATCGCTGAAAGGTTGGAAAACATTGTTTGGTAAAATGAGAAAACGCTGATCGCCAGCATTTTCACCTTTTCCCATAATATTTTCAAAATCGGTCTTCCCAAGGGTTGTAAGCAACGGGATCGTTTGGTAAATAGAGGAAGAGAAATGTTTCCTTTTCCAACAACGTTTTCACAACCACTTTATAGACAAATTCCATCACTTCAGCCACATTCTGAGCTCCGGCTGCTAGGGTTTTCCATTTGGACAATTCGTCTGTTAAAAGGATAAAAAAAAAAAAAACTACAATATCTTCCATCACACAAAATAAAAAACCGTTCCCCTTTGAGACATGTTTCCTATTGACCTTGCCCATCAGTGTGAAAGGAATCATGGGAAAACAAAATTGAGTTTTCACTTCTTTAACCCCAATCTTGGAATCTGGCGCCACATGATATAAACTTAATAAAAGTGTTCACACAATGGAACATTTTAGTACAGTGCTTCTTCCTTTCTTTGAACTGCTAGGATGATACATGGGAATGGAACATTTCTTTCTTTCTTTCTTTCTTTCTTTCTTCATTCATTGATTTATTCGTTTAATCACTCTTCACAAAAATGATGATGGTCGATATCTTTAAAGGCCCAGTAAAGGCCAAAATATTAAAGCAGGTGTCATAATACATTTAAATTTAAATCATACCATTTAAAAGTATGGAAAATATTGTGGAAGATGGCAGTCTGTTATCTTGTGGTCAGGCCTTATGTTAGTCGCTGGCAGAAAAAAAGAACTTTAAAATCAAGCAAAAAGCAAACAAAAAACACAGCTACCTATCAGGTTTTAACCTAGTTTTGAAATTAATTCTCTGTCAGCGACTAACACTTGGACCGACCGTACAAAGACAGATTGTCATCTTCACAATAATTTCCATACTTTTAAATGGTATGATATAAATTCAAATGCATTTAAACACCCGCTTTGTTTACATTTGGCCTTTATTGTTACTTTAAGTTGTTTAATTTCACCATCGTCGGAATGAAATGGTCAAAGAACGAGAATATTCCCTTACCATCTGTGTACAATTGCTTGAGTCTCTTAATACACCATTTTTCATGGTTTTGAAAGGCAATCTGATATGGAAAAAAAAAAGTCTCGTAAAAAGTAATAATCTTTCCTTTGCAACACGGTCCCATACCTGTATTCATGTACATTCAAGATGAATTTATGTGATAAATCATGCTTTGCAAAATAGATAAGTAGCGGTCTGTGAAAAGAAAAAAAAAAAGGAGGGGGTGGATTGATCCATCTTCGTTATGCATTATACCAAGCAAGCTGTAGAATACTCTGTAACCATTTTGTTGTAAACTCCCTTTTTGCCAGTGTACCGCTCGTATATCTGACGCTGATATAGTTAACCCTTCACCAGACGACAAAATTTTAGCCTTTTCTAAGTTAAGAGCATTTGCAGACGACAATTTCAGTATGGATCATACGGGTCAATTTTTTCTTAGATAGGATAGAAAACATTGTGGGAAAAGGAGAAAATGCTGGTCACCAGCATTTTCTCCTTTTCCCGATATGTTTTCTAAAGGCTTCTTTTCCAGGGTCGTTAAAAAGTCCGGATTGTTTGGCAAAGGATTAAAAGTTAAACATGCAGATGTCTTACAACGATCATCTTGAGTCATCGGTGTCTAGTTTGAAAAATTAAATCAATAGGCACACTGTAATAAAATTTGTTTTCTCTTGCGAAACAAGGAAATTCAATTTTCGAAGAAATGTATCGAAGATATGTGTGTCATTATCAAATCCATCTTTCCAAATTTTATTGACATTTGAGCTCTGGTGGAAAGAAAAGATTAGTCATCTTTCGATATAGTCCTACACTCAACAAAACTTATAAACCGCCACTTTTAAGCTGTAACTCCCCGTAGACCTGTTTCTTTAGCATCACTGCCCAGAAAAGAGACGTTTCATTTTGGTATGATTTTTACAGAGTAATTGATCAGTGTAAAAACATTCCTCAGCCTAGGTCTGAAAATAATTTATTGACTTAATCTCGTTAAAGGAGCTTATTAGGTATCCATTCGCTCAAAATTGAAAATTGAAAAAACAATTTTTTGTAAACTTCATACTTGTTTTCTCGGATTATAGCTTTGCGCAGGAAATAATTTTCATGCTTTCTTCTTATTGCTGACATAATTACAGTAGTTTAAGCCTTTCATTTTAACCTTTTTTGGGGGGCTTTAAGACATCACGCATGCGCAATCTATCTGTTTTCCCTCTTTTTAAAAGGCCACGCCTTCTGTTTGCAGAAACGAGAATCTTCTCATTACGATACCATGCCTAACGTCAAGATATATGTTACATTATGTTTCCATTTGCCTGTCTTTTACTTGGTCAAATTTGCAGGAGACACAGAGTGGCGGTTTATAAGTTTTGCTGAGTATATTTAAATTTTTATCATACAATCGCTTGTGTACATGGCCCCGAGGAATAAGACGTTTGAAAAGCAGTTCAGGGAAAGGAAGAAATGCTGGTTTCTATCATTTCTTCATTTCCCACAATGTTCTCTACCCTTCAGAAGATAAATTTGATCATTAGAGTCATATTTGCAGGGGTAAATTTTGAATTTTTACTGCGAAGTAATTTTTTTAACACGGACTGTGCAGGCTGACATAGTCGATACTTTTAATACTGAAAACTCGACCTCTTCCGACCGCAGAAAATACAACCAACTGAAACTCAAATGGAATTCTTCCCGATAGGCTTTACTACAAAAAATCATCAACATCATCATCATCATCATTATCATCATCGTCGTCGTCGTCCTTGTCGTTGTCTTCGTCGTTGCTTTTCGTCGTCAAAGTCATCATCGTCATCTTCATCATCATCATCATTTGGCACTACAAAATTTGCATCTGTTTGGTTCTAAGAATCAATACAATAGTCTACCTCTTGACATATAAATGAATCTTTTCAACGTATAACAATTAATCATCTTTCTTATAAAATACGATGATATGATACGCTATTAATCTTATAATGTAGATCAATTTATCATTTTAGATGTGATAGCGTAAATTGACAGCTGTACGTATATATCATTATATGTGCTATAGCGTAAAAAAAATGTGAGTCTCAGATTTGGATCACCGATAACAGCAACAAAAGCTATCCGAAGTCAAAGCTAGCATTATGCCTACAGAGGGACATGCGAAGGCGCAAGTTGTTCTTAAGGATTGTCCGATGCTTTTTTTTTTTGACAATTTGGGCCGACTTTGAACAAAACATTTTCTATGTCGAGTGTTCACTTTTGCTCAGTCTAGAAACAGTTTCACGCCTGCATTAGGAGGGTTGATTTTATTGTCATCCAGATTCCATTTTCACCAATCATTCTAAAATAAACGTTTTTTTTTTTATTTTTTTTTTATTATTATTAATGCTGTCAATCGTATCTTGTCTTTCCTCGTCGTCCACAGGGTTTTCACTCTTCAATCTTCAAATATCTTTTTATCATGTTTGAACCTGTTTAACACTATTGGTGTATACCTACACTATTTTCAGATATGTACTATGCTGTATTTTTCGACAAGAGGGTACAAAAGAATTGTAATGTATTGCCTTGTAATTCTTATCTCTATTCTTAATTTAGAAAGTAAAACAACTTCTGATTTGCTAAACCAAATTGTTTAGCCGATCAAAAGTTGTTTTACTTTATGAATTGGCTAAACCAATTGGTTTGGCCAATCAGAATATTTTTTACTTTAAAATTTTGATAATTCTTGAGAACAAAACTTAGACTAATTAAAAATGGTTAGTGAATACGGGTCCAGGTAGAATTGAGAGACACGGATTTGTATTCACCGACCGTTTGTATTGAAAATTTAGTTTTAAATAGAACTCAAAAACTAGACGTTTGATTGGTCGAGACATTTTGTATGAAGTTCTGAAAATAACCTCTCACATGAAAGATTTAGGGGTCGATTCCCGTGATAAGCGTAGTCAACCTTCGGAAGTACCCACATGCTGGCGCGTATAGTAGTTAGTTTTCAGGGATTAATTAGCCAGAGTAATGTATTTGCGTTGTAGAACTGTTTTCACAAGCGATATAAAGTAACTTGACAGGTTTAAACTAAGTAACATTGAATAGCAATGAAAAAAGTGTTATATCCTCCCTTCTAATAAATTAATAGATAGATAAATAGATTAACAGATTAAGAAAGTAAGAAAGAAAAAACGGGAAAGAAAGAAAGAAAGAAAGAAAGGTAGGAAGGAAGGAAGAACGATACCACAATATCTAGAATAAGACTAAGAAACAATAATAGAAAAAGATTAAGAAAAGATATGACATAATCATAAAAATAATAATCATGAATAATAATAATAATAATAATAATAACAATAATGATAATAGTAGGAAATACCTTTTTCTTCAACAACAACAACAGCAACAGCAACGACAACGACAACAACAACGACGACAAAAACGACAACAACAACAACAACAACAACAACAAATTTTAAGTAAAAAAAAAATGTGAAAGTTGCAGTCAAGCTTTTTTCCCCCAATTTTGCATCGAGTAAAGATTAGCTTGATATGAGAAATCAATGAAGAATTACTTTGTCCTGTAGATCAATATCATCGTCTACCAGAAAGATGTATTATTTAATATCATTCTTACAGCCTCTTATAGTACATCATCTTTCTTTATGTGAAAAGCGATAATAATCATATTCGGTGGAAAATACAATAAAATCAGCCATGCTCTGGCAAAAGAGGGTTTAATGCATCTCCGTGATACATTATATCAAGCAAGCATTCATATAATCATAAATCTGTAAAATTCCTTTTATCTATCAACCGACTGAATTATGATTAAAATGGTCCTTTGACATACAGAAAATTGGCCCATAGCAAAAAGTATTGACCGATGTCAGCCTGCGCGGACTGCGCAGGCTGACATGGGTCGAGACTTTTTGCAGATGCATTAAACCCCCTTTTCACAGACCATGGCTCAATTATATACAACAGTACGATCTATCTTCATTAGACTGTTTTGCGTGAATCGGCAACGCTAACAATATTATAGCAAGTCAGAAAAGATATCTACATCGTTTATCTCTCCAGAAGACGATAGATCTTTAGAATTCTTACTGAAAGCGAACAGTTTCCTTTTCATGTCTTTCCCGGGCTTTGCCTGTTCTAGGCTGGGGTTCTGCCCTCTCCTGCTCAAGGCTACCCCAAGCTATCCCAAGCCACCTTCAACAGAGATGGACACCGGATTTGCTGGTATCACTGTACTCTACGAAAGTGTATAGATTATCCGCTAAGTGAAAGCTTATCCCCTTTTTCAAGTTTGGTTTATATTGGAGTTTAACGCCATTTTAACAGCTTAGGTCATATCATGGCGGTCAGTGACGCATCCATGTGTTTCCTGGCTTTCTCACACCAGTGCTGACACGACTTTCTTTCCAAAGCCACTGGCTACTTTTCTCACATGCATCAGAGGTGAGAGGCGAAAAATCGCCGTAAAGAAAGTTCGCCGCAACCTCCAGGTCACGAGTCAGATACGCTAACCACTGAGCTACCCGGCTGGCCTTTTTTCAAGGTTGTTATAATGGAATAAAGGTACATGTAATTGACAAACTGTGAAACTGTATACAACTAAGAGCCGACTGCATGTTCCGTTAAGTCTGATCTCGACCTTTGTTGTCTACAAAAACAGCTAAAGTTGCCAAGGACAATGAAAAGATTATCATTTGACTGCTTTCAAAAATCAAATGAAAAGTTCCAGCCGATAGGGGAAAAAAACTATTGGGATTATTAATTTCTCTTTGGCGGAGTAATCTCTTTGTATCGGACAGTGTAGATCCAAGATCATATTGCACGTTTTTTGCAGTCTGATCTTGATCTTTATTTTCCGCAGGAGCGTGTTGAGTCGCGCTTAGTAGCCTATGAGTTAATAACATTCGTAACCTTCTGACTACTGAAATATTAAAGTTTATCCTGTCACTTCCGGGTTTACCTGACGGATAACAGGGTGCCGTATATTTTTTTTGTTATCCGTCAGTTGGTCACGTGACCGCTAAGTGCGCACCTGCTGACTGGGACTATTTTCAACCAAGCGTCTTACTGCCGTAATGAATTAATCAATCGCTAGCGAATACTTTTGCTCGTTTGATTAATAGTCTGTTATATTAAAACATATTGTCTTCTTCGCTACAATATTTTTCTGCGGATATACGTCACGTTTGATAATTATGACGTAGCCAATATCATTCATGACGTCATTATTGCAGCTGCATATCCAGAGGGTTTTGTAAACACGGTTCTTCATTTTTTAAAGTTTCTCATAGATCTGAGAGAAAGATGTCAATATGTGCCTTATTTCGAGCGAAATGTTCAATTCAGTCGGATTTTGGATTGTAATTGAGAAAATGGATAAATAAAATAGACGGTTGGTGTCTTGGATTGGGAAAGTCGATCAGGCTCGGCTCCGGAAATTTATAAAAGGTACGGTCTTTATCAATGTTTTTTTTTTTCGTTTGTTTGTTTTGTTGTGTTCCGTTACAGTGAGTGACAGGATAAATAGAATAGATGGTTGGTGTCTTGGATGGATTAAGTTTATCGGGCTCGGCTCCGAAATTTATCCGGTTCGCCTTCGGCTCACCAGATAAATTCCTCCGCCTTGCCCGATAAACTTAACCCATCCAAGACACCAACCATCTATTCTCTATGTATATCTTCAGTAAGTGGTAACCTTAAAATACAATGAATAGCGACTTTATGACTATTTTTTGGCTAGATTATTGGAAAACGAAGATCAAAGACCAGGCTGCATATATCTTGGATGATCTACATCGTCCCCCAGTCCTCCTAAATTATCCTTTACATCCATTGGGTTTACGAGATAAATAAACACAGAAAAAACTTATGTTGCAGATAATTATATACTATCATGCGATGCGATGTAACGATCCATTTTATCTGTACCAATTTTTCTTTTGGGAATTACATACCCCAGAATGTTCTCGTGATCTACTGTTGTAAACTGTATACAGATGTAATTCAGATGTACGTTAGTTGGAGTTTGTACTTCTGCAATACGATGTACATGTAAATGAAGACGATCTAAACAAAAAAAAAATCCTTTTGGAGGAACAAGGAGTGTTTGAAAAAAAGTGAAACACTGATGAAAATTTCTTTACACTTGAAATGCACTATTCCATACCATACCTTTTCATACAAAAGCGTGTGATATCATTCAATACTTTTCGATACCATACCATACCATACCATGCCATAGCATAACTTAACGTAACGTACCATACCATACCATATCATGCCATACCAAACCATGCCGTGCCGTGCCGTGCCGTGCCGTGCCGTGCCACGCCACGCCACGTCACGTCACGTCACGCTATGTCATGTCATGCCATGCCATGCCGTACAATACCATACTATACCGTAACACAAAACGTCACTCCACACCATACCACAATATACCATACCAAACCATACCGTACCGTACCATACCATAGAAGAACTATACCGTGCCATATCATATATGATGATTATCTGTAATAATTTGTTATCTCGTACCATGCAATAGAAAAACAGAGAGATTTAACTACAGCATACCATAGCAAAGCATAAGATACAACTGCATACCATACTCCTTTATACCGCTCTATAATTGGCCTGCAACACGAAAAGGGACACTCGGACATTTGCGTAAAGTGTCGTCTCGGATCAGCCTGCACAGTCCGCGCAGTCTGATCCGAGACAACACTTTCCAATCGTGTGTGATTTTTTGTTTAACGCAAGTCAAATGTGGGATAAAATCTAATGTAGTCGTAAAGTGCCGTCTCGGATTAGCCTGCGCGGACTGTGCTGGCTGATCCGGGACGACACTTTACGCAAATGTCCGAATGTCCCTTTTCGTGTGTTGCAGACCATATCATACCTTATGAGCGATGCTCTGGGAAAGGGGTCTCAATCCATATCTGTGATCACCATGTGATTCTTGGTTCATAAAATCAATTTGGTCTAAAATCTAAAAACTGAATCATCAGGCAGACTGGTCCATTGACATGCAGAAAATTGACCAATAGCAAAAAGTTTTGAATCAGGCCAGGTTGCGCGGAATGTGCAGGCTGACCTGAATCGATACCTTTTGCAGACGCATTAAAACCATGTGTTATAGAGCACGACTTATATCACACAATAGCATACCATACCATGCCATGTTTAAAAAAAAAACCCAAATGATGGCTTACTGGACCATACCAAACCAAAACGATTGATTGATTGATTGATATAATGTATAGTGTTTAACGCCGTTTTCAACATTATTTCAGTTATATCGCGGCGGCCAGTGCACGTATTCATGCTTTCCTGGAGTCTCTTTTACCAATACTCCGCACAATTTTCTTTACAAGCCACTGGCTGCTTTCCCACATAACCATCGTCGAGACAATGGTCAGCGGTGGGAGAGGGATGAATCCTGTTGGAATGGCTATCATCAATCCTCGGAAGGAAATTGGCCCAGCCGAGGATCGAGCCCACGACCCCCTGTGCTCAAGTCCTGCACGCTACCGACAGAGCTACCGGGGCTCGGCCATACCGAAATGAGCCCCCTACCACGCCAAATAATGTGGTCATTTAACTGTTACTTTCTACCAAGATCATTTTAATGCATTATGCCGACACACCTATTGTAGATCATGTCATTTTGTTCCGTGTTAGAGCCAAGCCCCGGTAGCACAGTCGGTTGCGTACAGGACTTGAGACCAGGGTGTGGCTGGTTTGAAATCCCCAGCTCGGCAAATTTCTTTCCCACGATCGATGATAGTTACTGCGATAGGACTTATTCCTCTCTCACATCGGATCATTTTTTCGACGACGATAATGTGGGAGAGCAGTAGGTGACTTGGAAAGAATATTGTGCGAAGTACCGGTAAAATACCCTCAAGAAAAACCTGGGTTGGTGTATTGGCCGCCGCGACATAACTGAAATGCTGAGCATAATGCTGAAAACGGTGTTAAACACCATACAACCAATGAACCATTTCTTGTGTTAGCGGTTATCCTTGGCCAAGTATTGACTTTTTTTTTTCGTTTTTTAGTCCCCTACCGGCGAAACCGAAGGGGACTTTAGGTTTGCACTCCGTCCGTCCGTCTGTCCGTCTGTCCATCTGTCCGTCTGTCTGTCTGTCCGTCAGTCCGCACGCAAATCAGTTTTCCGGACTTTTTTTCTAAACGCTGGCAGATACTGAGCTGATTTTTGGTGTGTAAGTCAACCACCATGAGTTACAGATCAACTTTGAGTTTCGTTACGGTCGACTGATTTTTGACGAAATTACGAGCCTTATTAGACTTAGAAAATTTCACCGAAAAAACAGTTTTCCGGATTTTTTTTCAAACCCTGGTAGATATTGAGCTGATTTTTGGTGTGCGAGTCAACCACCATGAGTTACAGATCAACTTTGAGTTTCGTTCCGGTCCGCTGATTTTTGACGAAATTACGGGCTTTTGACTTAGAAATTTTCACCGAAAAAACAGTTTTCCGGACTTTTTTTCTAAACGCTGGCAGATATTAAGCTGATTTTTGGTGTGCAAGTCAACCACCATGAGTTACAGATGAAGTTTGAGTTTCGTTCCGGTCCACTTATTTTTGACGAAATTACGACCCTTGGACTTCGAAATTTTCACACACACAAAAAAAAAAAAACAGTTTTCCGGATTATTTTTCTAAACGCTGGCAGATATTGAGCTGATTTTCGGTGTGTAGGTCAACCACCATGAGTTACAGATAAACTTTGAGTTTCGTTCCGGTCCACTGATTTTTGACAAAATTACGGGCCTTGGACTTAGAAAATTTCACTGAAAAAACAGTTTCCCCGACTTTTTTACTTACAATGCTCATGTTTGGTATGTAGGTACCTGTCATTGATACCGATCTTCTGTGGGTTATATGTCCAAGGTCAAGGTAAAAAAAATTAACCCTCATCATGAAAACTTATCCTGAAAACTTTTCATAGTCATTTCTCTGTATATTCAAAGTACTTAAGTTATAACACTTATACATGGTAAGCTGGTACCTCTCATTGGTACACGCCTGCTGATGACAAGGTCAAGGTCATCTCACAAGGTAAAGGTCATATTTCTGAAAATTTGCATTTACGGGGGCATTTGTGTTTCACAAACACATCTTGTCTTAGTAAAACTTCTTCAATGAACTTACTTTAATACGGAAAATGCTTATATATCTGGCTTTCATTAAAGCATTGCATACAAAGACAGACACGATGCTTATAATTCTGAAAGGGGGTCAAATACATTCTTTCTCCTCCACAGAGTTTCACAAACTATACCTGCCAGCGATATATACGGCCGGTAGGGGACTCGGTATTGCTATGCAATACTATCAGAATGCTTGTTTTTTTTTTTGTTATTTATCGTAAAAATCAATTTACACACCCTATCTTTTCGGTAGATGTAGACGATTTTACTCAAACTGTTTGAACAAAACCGCGCATAGCACTATTTTCTTCCATCCAGGAAGCGTTTTGTTGTTTACCATAAACCTCGATCTATCTTTTCCATCATTATAAATCTAGATCAACTCTGCAATTATGCACGCAAAAGCGTTTCCGATATCGTCTACTAAAAAAGCAGGCGCATTGTTACGAGAATTTTCAAGATGCAAAACATCATGCCTTGTTAAACAGCATTAATGGCTGTTGCATGTTGTGCTGATCTTTAACCTTAGGCTGCTTAGGGCGACTCAAGGACTCTTTTGCGGACAGTGTAGATCAAGACCAGACTGCACAGAACGTGCAGTCTGGTCTTGGATCTACACTGTCCTATAAGGAGTTTTTTCTTTTCCAAGAAATACCTTGAATAGTAAACTTGGGTTATTACTATTGGCTTGAAAGTTTATTTTCACTTGTCTAGCAGGATAAACGTTAATGTTGTTTTGTTCTTTTTTTTTAATCCAGACTTCATTAATCTGATCCTGCCATGAGAGACCTGAAATATGTAGACCTTGATCAACTTGAGTGTAGATCTAGATCAGCCTACACTTATGTACAGTTTGACATTGACCAACCACACAGGCATCATGTGCTTCTCCAGTAATTATCTCTGTCACCCAAATCAAACCTTTGAGGACGAAGGCTTTTGAAAAAAAAATGGGGGTAAAAGGAGAAAATACTGCTTACCAGTATTTTTTCGCCCCCCCCCCCCCAAAGGTTTCTACCCTTTCAAAGACAATTTTTCACTATTTGAATAACATTCAAATTATATTCTGCTGATGCGTTGGATTTAGACAACTCCTAAATACTGTCGTTTAGTAAAGATTTCAATGCCAATGAACTTAGTAGACACCTTTTTCCTGACAGTCTGACAATTGGCACATTAACTTCTGCGGAATAAAAGTGAACTCTTTCACTCAACCAGACGACAAAATTTTTAATGGTCCAAATTCAAAGCATTTGCAGAAGACTGATTAGATTTGGCTTAAGCGATGGGATTTATCTTCAGTATGTGAGAAAACGTTAAAGAAAAAGAAAAAAGTTACCAACATCTTTTTTTTCAATGTTTTCAAAAGCAGTCAGCTTCTTCGGGTCATAAAAAAACGTGAACGTCCGTTGAAGGATCAACCCAAATCAATTCGTCCAGGAGAAATTGATATTGTTTTAACCATACGTATGTATACACAAAAGAATAAATGAACCAGCCATTGTGAGAAATGAATAAATTACTCATTTTTAAATGTATTTCCAAACTTCATAATGGTTATAAAATGCCAAACGATACGAGGACGTTGTAAGGCGCAAGCACTGGGAAGGTATCAATTTTTTCCCACTACATCAAAGATTTGTGTATTAAACCAAACCAAAACACTACTTTCGAAACCTTCGAGTGATGTAATCGATTAAAGATCTAAAATACTATATTTTTTTTATAAACAGTTGAGAAAGTTGTAAGCAATAAATGAATCTGTGCATTGTTGTTTCATAAATTCAACTTTAATATTAAGATTTTCAACAACAAAACCAATAATAATTACAACAACGACACCGACAAAATCTTTCAAACAGATATTCGTCACACGGCGAAAAGCCAACAATAAGAAACCATTTAACTATTTTATGAATTGACTAAAACTTTGAAATTTATAAACAGTACAATAATATGCACTGTAAGATAACAATAATTAAACTAGATCAAATGAGAATTTGTGCTGTTGGCTTAAGTACAATTTAATTTCCTAAGCTACTAAACTATCGCGAATTCTTCACCAGACGACATAATTTTGAAATCAACCAAATTGAAAGAATTTGCAGTCAACAATTAATATTACGCTAGAATTATGAATTTTGTCCTAAATAAAGTAGAAAATAATATGGAAAAAGGAGAAAATACTGGTTACCAGCATTTTCTCCTTTTCCCTAAATGCTTTCAAGAGCCTTCTCTCTCAGTGTCGTGAAAGCTTGTGTAGTATAGGGTTAAAAAATATTGACAAGTAATTATTTTCCTATCTTCTTTACATAAATATATGCTGAAGGGAAAGTTTTAAGATCTACGACCCCTTACTCATCGGTAAACATCGACGTTTTCATAAAGGCTATTCTGCCAATCTCGGCAGGTTCCGTCTTTTAATGCGGGAGTTAGGGGCCGTAGACTCACTAACTGATCGGAAGATATCGTGTAACATCGACGTTTTCGTGAAGGCTATTCGGCTAATCTCGGCAGCTTCCGTCTTTTAATATGAGCGTGAGGGGCCGTAGACCTAAAAGTGCAACTGTAAAAAGTCAAAATATCGGAAAAAAAAAAACACAGAACCAAAGGCACATGAACAGGCTGTTTCACAGTATGAAAAAAAAAAAAAACCCTTTCACCTGTATGCTTAAATGATAGTCTGAACTTTACTAATTTTCTATTAAAATATTTATAAAAAGAAAACACCCACTGCTCCTACACTTGAAATACCAATGAACGTATGTTTTCCCTAGGCCTATCATAACTACCATCTTTCCATTTTGGCCTTAAATCTTCGCCATTCAGGTTTCCATCTTTGAAATCATACGGTAACACGCCAGCAAGCTTTTGAGCTTCTCTGGTCTTGGCAATGTCAGGAACGGCTGATGGAAACGTCACATCTTGTGGCGAGAATGGCGGAATTCTTGTATCGAACATGCGGATACCCTGTGATGACCAGTGTGAGGTCATCAGAGCTTTGTTGTAAGCCCTTCTTTTAAGTTCAGTGTCATGTTTTGAAGCCCAAATTGCCGGCGTCATTGAAACGAAAACGCAGAATCGCCATCTTCCTGGATTTTTACGTCCTTTTTTAGGCCTGGCGTTGGCATGAACGAGCCTTGAATCCCAGAGAACAATACCACCTTTAGGTACAGGAACTCTTTTGATCTCACAACTGGCTTTGAGGTTTATGACCTCCTCGTCAAGCAGAGCATAAAACTCGTGTGCAGCTGCAAGCATATTAGCTTTTTTATTTTGCTCGAAAAAATCTTTGAAGTGTAGATGTGACCCTTCCATGACCTCTAATGTCCAATCATCTTCTTCCGTTTCCTCTAGATTGACCGCGCCCTGGTAGGCATGGAGACCATGACGTTTTGGTTCCTGATCTAGATGGAGCCAGTGTTGTCCTGTTTGATTAAAGTCTTCCTGGCCTTCCTCAGGAGGTCTTCCTATGGCGATTGCATCAAAACTTGTTAAAAGTTTATCTGTCTTCCATATTTGGGCAAAAACGTTCTTCGCCTTAAGTCTTACGAACCATGTTGGATGCATGTGACCAGTATTGTACTTCTGTATCAAAGAATTGGAAGAGTAAGGCCATTCGCCATCTTTAAATTGAGAGAGCCAGTCATGGTATTCTGCAATTGCCCAATCACATTCTGTGTGGGTGAGAACGCCAGGTACCACCGTGTAACCTTTGACCTTGAGATCGTTATAGTTTTCATCAGATAACATTTGCTTTTTTTTTCTGCAAATAGAAAATACACAACGGCTACACGACTTGCTCTCTATGAAAGTATGTTCAATATATGCAAAGATAAAATTGAAAAAGAAACTGGACTAAAACTTGAAAGGAAACAATGCTTCAGCGATTCACAAAACATCGTTTTGCTGGGATTTAGATATCAAATGCAGCCGTCAGAACTTCTTCGCTATAGATTCACTACTTTTGCAAAGTGCGTTAGCAGACAGTTCTTGGTCCATTGATATTCTTGAAAAGAGAGAGGGAGAGAGAGTGGGGGGGGGGGGAGAGACGGAGAGAGAGAGAGAGAGAGAGAAAGAGAAAGAGAGAGAGAGAGAGATGGAGAGAAAGGGGGGTTATATATATACAGGCAGCCAGAAAAAGATGTGAAGAAGCAAGATATAAAAAATCTGTCATACCTACCAACTGAAGATGACAAGGCAGATTCGTCTAGGTTTTAAACACTTAAAACGTGTCGTTCGGGAAAAAACAAACCCGTTACCGCAAACGCCTGACACTGAATAGGGGAATATTGATATAATATGATACACTTAAGTGTTTTAATCCTTTTTGCGCCTAAAAATACGAAAACAAGGAATATTGCGGACAGCATAGATCAAGATCAGACTGCACAGTTTGTGCAGTCTGATCTTGGATCTATACCGTCCGGTTGAATAATCAAACTAATCAGCTAAATGATCTTTCGGAGTGCCCAGTAGATTATATTTTCAGCAATCGAAAGAGATCAAGTCTTTTTTCGGGCACTAGAAGAGTGAATTATAATAAAGGACAATTGTTTAAATGAAGGCTACTTAACTAATTACGACCTGGAAAATATATACAGGGTTACTGACTTTTTTTTGCAAATTGTTTTTGACTCCGAGCGCTTAGTGCCTTTATCAAATTGTTAGCTTGAAACATAACTAAAAAAAAAAAGTTAAAAAAAATACACATTGAGGCATGCTTTGTGAAAAGGGGGGCTTCATGCATCTGCGAAAAGTATCGACCCATGTCAGCCTGCGCAGTCCGCGCAGGCTGACCTTGGCCAATATTTTTCGCTAAATAGTCAGTTTTTTGTATGTCCAAGGACCAGTTAACCTAATGATTAAATCGGTTGTTAAAAAAAAGTGGCTGTTATGGACCCATAAGTATGTGATGGCTGGCTTGGTATGATGGATCACGGAGATGCATTAAGCGCCCTTTTGCCAGAGCGTGGCTCACATTATTTTGGTTGTTGTGAATGAACATGTATTCTAACAAAAAAAAAATAAGGTTGTTTTGATATCCATTTCATTTACTTAGCATCCTACACCTTCTCTGACATCTGCAAATACCATCCTCTGAAACGGAGAAAGTTCACTTTCTTTTTTTTTCAATCTTATAAAATTGACTAGATAAGCAGTTGGTATAGATCCAAGATCAGACTGCCCTTTCTGAACAATCTGAACTTGATTGCATCGTCTGCAAAAGCCCTTGTTTAGTGCCAATGGTGATAAAATAACAATGTTTTTGTCAGATTGTCATTGATGTAAATTGCACGAATATTGGAGCTTTTCATCTTTCAGTCATCTGCAATACATCTCTCGTATGCGGATGAGGTATGGCTGTGCTGGTATTACTATTCACGTGGTCGCGAGAAAGGTGCGGGAGCCCCAATCAGAAACTATACAACTGTCACTCATCGCTGATCAATATATATATCATCATATATATCTTGACTTACAGCTCTTTGTTTTTCAGTAATTTTTTACATCATTTCATAATCATAACTTGCGGACCGTTTGTCAACCATTCTAATGTTCCAATTTATTATAAATTTAAGATTCCAGGCATTTGCTGAGGAGTGTCTCGGCAAATTATATGACTAGTCCTGATACATAAAGTAATAACAGTGCTTCGATGATTGGCGAATACACTGATACGCAATTGTTATAAACCCTTCCTCCTTATTATGTAGCTTATTATGTAGCTTGTGTGTGTGTATAAAATAAGTCATATGTCATAAAAAAAAAACATGGTTAGGCATCGTACTGCACACTTACTGATTATGTAGCCTGTCATAAGCATCGAGTAAACTATATTTCAAAAAAGAAAATTAACGTGCATCGTGCTGCACAGTTATTTAGAATGCAACAGGACTAGTTTGAATCTTGTTGCTTGTTATTTCCATCAAAGAACTCATAAACTATCAAAACAACTTTTGCTTGATAATTATTATGGCTGGTGCTGTGCAGTGTATAGGGTGTAACTAAATCATTTATTATGTAGTTTGTAACGTGCATGAAACATGTGATAAACCATCCAAAACAATTTTGTTATAATTATGTACGGCGCTGTATAACATATGGGGTGCAATCAAACCATTCTTAGCGTACAAGATACAATTAAACCTTTCTTTATCATGAGCCTGTTATATGCATCAAACGTGTCATAAACCATCCAAACAATTTGGTTATGATTATGTATGGCGCTGTGTAGTATAGGACGCACCTAAAGTGTTCTTTCTCATGTAGCTTGTTATATACATGTATGTACATCAAGCATGTGCATAAAACGAATCTTAACTTAATATTCAGACAAATTTATAATGTGTATGGACAGTGTCGATACTTGATCTATACTGAGAATTTACCGGCTGTCACCATACTTAATTCAATATCAATCTTAAAGTTTGGTGAGTTAATAAAAATCTTAATAGCTCCCATTAAGTCAAATGAAACCCATTTTGTCGATAATTTATCAAACTAAAGTTATTCCTTTGGCTTCATGACAAATATTACCGCTGGCGGTTGGGAGATTGCAGAGATTAAAATGGATAGAAAAGACAGATTAGGATTTTACGGCAACCCACTCGTTCGTACATGTATCTAGGATAGCACGTGATGCTTGTTACATGACTGTGTACGACCTTTACCTTGCATATTCAAGCGGCAAACATGAACATAGAGTCGAGATACTCTACACGACGACGAGTAAGCCATTGCCCATTTTGAAACCACAAGTAATGCTTTATTTTCAGATGGGAGTATGCAAATGATTCTAGCGATACCCTGTCGCGACTTCCCACCATTGTTTACAATTGTGACCGGACGTAATTTTCTGCTGACTAGGATTGTTTCCAACGATAAATCTGAAACCTCTTTTCATTCTTTTGGGCCATAGATATTGCTAATTTATTGATTTAAATACAATACCAGATTATGTAAATTGAAAATGAATATTGTAGTATCTTTAAATATTTGGATTCATTTTACCCGACCGGATAATACCATCAAGCTAAGAACTACCACTTGTAGGAACAAGGATGCATTTATGAAATCCACTGGTAATATGTAGCTGTAAACAGGCTTTGCAAGCAAGACTTCTTTTGATCTTATTTCACTGCAAAACCATTAAAAACAAAGAAGACCGCGCAGATCTCAATTCTGTCTTGAAATATTTTAGTGCGACGGATCACGAAAACATGTTGTTTATTGTAATTCCCAATAGACAAATTAACAGAGATATTATGGTTTGTTACTCCTTGCATGGTGCTGTTCAGTTTTTAGGAATTAATTAACTCCGTCGTAGGCGAAAAGGATGGGCTCTTGCGGACGTCATAGATCAAGATCAGACAGCAATCTGATATTTGATCTATACCGTAGGCTTTTTAAGTCAAGTCTATAGGTTGAACTATTTTTGAGATTTGGTTGATTGCATAATTTGTTTAGTCCTGGAATGAAGTTGAATCTGTAATTATATTTGGCACCAAAAGCGCTAAATCTTTTTTATGTAGCTTGTTACAATTGAACCATGCTCTGTGAAAAGATGTAATAATGCATCTGCGAAAACTATCGACCCAGGTCAGCCTGGGCAGTACGCGCAGACTGACCTGGGCTGAAAATTTTCGTTATTAATTAATTTTCGTGTGTCCAAGGACCAGTCTACCTCACGATTGAGTCGGTTGTTAATAAAAAGTGACTATTGTAGATCCATGATTATGTGATGGCTTGATTGGTACAATGCATCACGGAGATGCATTAAGCCCCCTTTTGCCAGAGCATGGCTCATTAATTGAAACTGTTTCTGAACCCTGATTTATAATGCAGCTTGTTATATACATAAAACACTGCGTGAATCACCAAAACAACTCAATACATATATCATGCATTGTGAAACAGATATCGTCATTTAGGATGTAACCAAATCAGTCTTTATACTTCAGCCTGTGATAAGTAAAAACAGGAGTGATTAGCTATAGCTTAACCGGACCAGTGCTCTTTTTTTCCCTAAAATCAGACAGGCGTAACATTTCTGGATTCTATCTCTTTTGGATATGAAAGAATTGTTACTCATAGAGTAACTTGTTCGCTTTATAAGCTTTTGATTTCCTTCCTTTTCAATTAGTCTTTATTTCAATATCTGTTACTATCTCATGTATTTGACAACCTTAAAATTTCAGTTTGAAGCTTGACCTCACATAAACACATTGTCAAGAGTAACATGTACACATAAATACGACACTGCCGGAAGCAAGAAACTGTTTACTTTGTCCACTTATATATTTACTTTAAATACCGTAGAATACAAAAATATCCTCTGTACTATAATTCCTATGTAAAGGTACTTAAATCACTGTTGGAAAGCCAGAATCTAAACAAAATACATAGAGGATATTTGTTTTTTTCGGTGAAAGATCGAAATTTATTTCATCGAGTGAACACCATCGGTAATATTTTCACGAGTGATGCAGCCACGAGTGAAAATATTACCGATGGTGTTCACGAGATGAAATAAATTTCGATCTTTCACAAAAAAAAAAAAAAAATATTCTATTTATTTCATTCTTTTAACCCTTTCTTGGACGAGCTTTATCATAATCCAGTAAAGTTCTTTCCAATTATTCCCCGTGGCGTACCCCTCGCGCATAGCAACGCATTACAATATTACGTCAAGCGCGAGAAATGTAAGGTAAATGACGTCATATTTCCATCTGGTTGTGAGTCGCGCGCAATTTACCTAGGTAACTAGAATATAAAAATCGGTATTTTCACTGGTCGTATCCGTGTAATATCGAAAAATATTTTCACTGCTATTTCTCGATATTCTACCGGGAAGCATGAAATAAAATGGAATCATATTTTTGTATACTTAAATTGTATACTTATGTGCAGTAGATGACGAAAATATTTCAGGCAGTACATTTCCCAGAGATGTATAGTTCGTTATCCAGTCTTGCTTGATGTTGTATAGATATTTCGGATGTAATTCAACAATTCTTTTGGGTCCAGCATGGCTCGGTGGTAACGTGTGGGGTTCGTAACTTGGAGGCTTTGAGTTCGTTCCATACTGAAAGTAGCGGACTTTCGTGGGAATGTCCTTAGGTAAGGCACGTCAGAGCCAAAGCCTAGTACTGGCAAAACACTGGACACACGATCATATACATGATCAAAAAAGTGAGATGTCGCTCAGATGCTGTTGAAAGCGGCATAAAACACCTTTCTATCAGTCGAAAACTGTTCTTTATTATGTAGCCAGTTATGTGCATCAAAAATGTCATTAACCCTGATCCTGCTAAATAAGTGAAATGATAGTGAAAACCAAAATTTGTTATTTCAAAGATCTTTTTTTTTTTTTTTTTAGGAAAAGATATCTCCTTATCGGACAGTACAGATCAAACATCAGACTGCACGTTCTGTGTCCCTGATGTTGCCCCTGATGGCTGCAAGATTGCACAGATTAAGACGGATAGAAAATGCTATTCATGTTTTGGAGGTCTTCAAAGCAATTGTTATTGTCGTTTCCGGTTTTAAATGAGGACAAATCCCTTTCGCTTTTCTATCTTTAACACCATATATATCGGTAATTTAATTATTTTAAATAGCTGAGCCGTTCTACACACTTTCAAGTTTTAACAGTTTTTTCTCACTAGCTGTAAAGATGTATCTTTGACACTATCTGAAAACTTTTAGAAAAGTTCGAGCCAGAATTCACCTTGACACAAATTCGTGAGTATCATATAAAGGTTCTTATACAATTGCACAGTCTGAAACAAGAAACTAAACAGCATACATCGAAGTTATGTCCTCGTTTATATTTGAGCCATGCTTTGGCAAAAAGGGGCTTAACGCATCTCGGTGATGTATTATACCAAGCAATTCATCATATCTTTATGGATCCATAAAATCCTTTTTGTCTTGCAACCAATTCAATCATGCGGTAGAATGGTCCTTTGACAGAAAATTGGCCGATAGCAAAAATTTTCGACCCATGTCAGCCTGAGCGGACTGCCCAGGCTGACATGGGTCGATACTTTTTGCAGATGCATTAAGCCCCCTTTTCATAGAACATGAATCATTTATTTCAGTGCAGTAGATCACGAAAAGATCTTCTGTAATCTAATTCCCCGGAGATGTATGGTTCGTTTCTCCATCTTGCTTGATGTTGTAAAGATATTTCAGATGCAAAACTAAACCATTCTTTTTTAAGAAGCTGATTAAGTATTGAATACGTATATAACATACCGTTAAAGGCCCACTAGCAGCCGAATGTATACAGTTCTGTGAATACAATACAAATACATTTAATTCATACAATCTAAAAGTACGGATACATAGGATCAGTCATGAGTTGGTGTTTGAGATAAAATTTTATTGAACGAGTCTACAAAAAATGTTATTCAGCAAGCCTTTAGCGAGCTAAATAACTTTTTTTTTGTGGACGAGTTTAATAAAATTTTACCTCAAAGTCAAACGAATGTCAGATCCTGTTGATCACATAATTGTAACTCAAGAATTAAAGCGTATAATTACAGCGCGTTGACCAAATACGGCACTATTTTCTTATCTCACACGTAAGACAAAAAAAATCGTAATGGCTGTCTTACATTTAAAACAAGGGGAGTTATGTAATAAATTATTATTATGAGTCTGACAATGTGTTACAGTACGGTTTGTTAAAGATAAAGTCGCAGGCAGAAAAAAGCTGGCAGAAAAAATGAATCATAAAACTTGAGTTAAAGTTGATAACTTTAGGGCAAGTTTTTAGATTCATTTTTTCCATACCTATACATTTGTAATTTGTATTTGTATTGGTGTTTAACGCCGTTATAACAGCTTAGGTCAAATCACGGCGGTCAGTGCTATTACGCATGTGTTTCATGGCTTTCTCACACCAGTACTCGCGCAACTTTCTTTCCAAGTCACTGACTAATTTTCTAACATGCATCAGCGGTGAAAGGCGAAAACTTGCCTGAAAGAAAGTTTGCCTCAACCGGGTAGCGAACCCACAACCACCAAGTCAAGAGCCAAATACGCCAACAATTGAGCTACCCGGCTTGGCATAGGCCTACCCATAAGTGGTATTAATTAAATTTGTCTGCAAAATGGATTCAGAATTGTTTAATTTTAGCCACTACTGGGTATCTAACTGTGTTCTGATGCGTTAATTTTTTTTTTTCAGAATGAAACTAAATATATTATTTGTAATGTTGCTTCTAATATTCATAAAAAAAGGTTTCCATTTTTATATCGTTGGAAACCGGCAATTTCTCCTTTCTTCACACAATCCTTTCCGGCCTGTCCCATCATTTGGGTCGCATTTAACCCTTGGGCTGCTAAGTGCGACTCAATGACCTTTTTCGGACAGTGTAGATCAAGAACAGACTGCACATTCTGTGCAGTCTGATCTTTGATCTACACTGTCCGATAAGGATATATTCTTCCCTCAAAGAATACCTTTGAAAGAGCAAAATTTGGCACTATGAAAAACAACACTCTATTGTTTGATATTTCGGCTATTACCTTTTTCAAGAGTTCGAAAAACTTTTTCCTCTAAAACATTTTTTTAAGCGAGCATTACTTCAACCATTTTGTTTTACAAGAAGGCAAAATGTCATTGAGAAAAATTTGGGTTTTTCCTGTCGGCTTAAAAGTTTTCTTTCACTTTTTTAGCAGAATAATGGTTGATTTGTCGTCTGTAAAAGGTTTCAATTTGGAAAGGCATAAAATTTTGTCGTTTGATCAAGAGTTAAACTCTGCTGCACAATATAACCTTTCTTGACATTTTTTTTTATCGTCCATGTCTAAATGGCCATGGGAACAGACTAAGATCAGACTGTACAAAATGTGCAATCTGATCATGGTTCTCAAGCAAAATATGATGGGGACAAACAACAGACCTCACTATAACTGACCTTCTACCTATGTTACCTATGTCGGTGTGCACATTGATTATTTCCTACGGAGTATAGATCTCAGAAATTATAAAAAAAGTCTAATTAAGAAATAATCTTCTTTCTGTCGTGGTTTATCGTTCAATAAACCACAGTTGTGAGTTATGAGGCACAATAAATAATCCACGAGGGCGATAGCCCGAGTGTTTTATTCTTTGCGCCTCATAACTCACAACGTGGTTTATTGAACAATAAACCACGATAGAAAGAATATTATTTCGATTCTAACATTACCAGCTCTTTATCAAAGGAAAACAAGTTCATACTTAGTGTACAGGAGCGGATGCAGATAATATTCCCTTGAATAAACCATGGCTGTTCCAGTTATTAACCAAAACAAAATCACGATTCCCAGTCGGTAAATACAAAAAGAATCAAAAGTTCAATAAAACCTTAGGCATCGAACACAACATAAAAAAAAAACGTACCGTTTTACTGTTATATTTTCTCCCTTTCAAATGACAAAGAAGAATTAATGTATTGTCAAGTATTAGAGTCGCAGTCGCTTTGAAAGCTCTGAATATTATTCCACCCACTCCCAATCCAGTTTCCAATGCAACACCTGCCAGTTTTGAAACTAACGTTCACCATGAAAAGACACCTGATCTATATATGTTTACTGGTAACATTCAAAATAGTTTCATCGTCAATATTTATCAAAAACAGTTAATTTCGGTAAATCCTAGAGACCTTAAATATGTAGACCTTGATCAACTTGAGTGTTGATCTAGATCAGCCTACACTTATGTACAGTCTGACATTGACCAACCACACAGGCATCATGTGCTTCTCCAGTAATTATCTCTGTCACCCAAAGCAAACCTTTGAGAACGAAGGCTTTTGAAAAAAAAATGGGAGTAAAAGGAGAAAATACTGCTTACCAGTATTTTTTCGCCTCCCCCCCAAAGGTTTCTACCTTTTCAAAGACAATTTTTCGCTATTTGAATAACATTCAAATTATATTCTGCTGATGCGTTGGATTTAGACAACTCCTAAATACTGTCGTTTAGTAAAGATTTCAATGCCAATGAACTTAGTAGACACCTTTTTCCTGACAGCCTGACAGTTGGCACATTAACTTCTGCGGAATAAAAGTGAACTCTTTCACTCAACCAGACGACAAAATTTTTAATGGTCCAAATTCAAAGCATTTGCAGAAGACTGATTAGATTTGGCTTAAGCGATGGGATTTATCTTCAATATGTGAGAAAACGTTAAAGAAAAAGAAAAAAAGTTACCAACATCTTTTTTTTCAATGTTTTCAAAAGCAGTCAGCTTCTTCGGGTCATAAAAAAACGTGACCGTCCGTTGAAGGATCAACCCAAATCAATTCGTCCAGAAGAAATTGATATTGTTTTAACCATACGTATGTATACGCAAAATAATAAATGAACCAGCCATTGTGAGAAATGAATAAATTACTCATTTTTAAATGTATTTCCAAACTTCATAATGATTATAAAATGCTAAACGATACGAGGACGTTGTAAGGCGCAAGCACTGGGAAGATATCAATTTTTTCCCACTACATCAAAGATTTGTGTATTAAACCAAACCAAAACACTACTTTCGAAACCTTCCAGTGATGTAATCGATTAAAGATCTAAAATACTATATTTTTTTATAAACAGTTGAGGAAGTTGCAAGCAATAAATGAATCTGTGCATTGTTGTTTCATAAATTCAACTTTAATATTAAGATTTTCAACAACAAAACCAATAATAATAACAACAACGACACCGACAAAATCTTTCAAACAGATATTCGTCACACGGCGAAAAGCCAACAATAAGAAACCATTTAACTATTTTATGAATTGACTAAAACTTTGAAATTTATAAACAGTACAATAATATGCACTGTAAGACAACAATAATTAAATTAGATCAAATGAGAAGTATTAAATTTGTGCTGTTGGCTTAAGTACCATTTAATTTCCTAAGCTACTAATCTATCGCGAATTCTTCACCAGACGACATAATTTTGAAATCAACCAAATTGAAAGAATTTGCAGTCAACAATTAATATTACGCTAGAATTATGAATTTTGTCCTAAATAAAGTAGAAAATAATATGGAAAAAGGAGAAAATACTGGTTACCAGCATTTTCTCCTTTTCCCTAAATGCTTTCAAGAGCCTTCTCTCTCAGTGTCGTGAAAGCTTGTGTAGTATAGAGTTAAAAAATATTGACAAGTAATTATTTTCCTATCTTCTTTACATAAATATGTGCTGAAGGGAAAGTTTTAAGATCTACGACCCCTTACTCATCGGTAAACATCGACGTTTTCATAAAGGCTATTCTGCCAATCTCGACAGGTTCCGTCTTTTAATACGGGAGTTAGGGACCGTAGACTCACTAACTGATCGGAAGATATCGTGTAACATCGACGTTTTCGTGAAGGCTATTCGGCTAATCTCGGCAGCTTCCGTCTTTTAATATGAGCGTGAGGGGCCGTAGACCTAAAATTGCAACTGTAAAAAGTCAAAATATCGGAAAAAAAAAAAAAACAGAACCAAAGGCACATGAACAGGCTGTTTCACAGTATGAAAAAAAAAAAAAACCCTTTCACCTGTATGCTTAAATTATAGTCTGAACTTTACTAATTTTCTATTAAAATATTTATAAAAAGAAAACACCCACTGCTCCTACACTTGAAATACCAATGAACGTATGTTTTCCCTAGGCCTATCATAACTACCATCTTTCCATTTTGGCCTTAAATCTTCGCCATTCAGGTTTCCGTCTTTGAAATCATACGGTAACACGCCAGCAAGCTTTTGAGCTTCTCTGGTCTTGGCAATGTCAGGAACGGCTGATGGAAACGTCACATCTTGTTGCGAGAATGGCGGAATTCTTGTATCGAACATGCGGATACCCTGTGATGACCAGTGTGAGGTCATCAGAGCTTTGTTGTAAGCCCTTCTTTTAAGTTCAGTGTCATGTTTTGAAGCCCAAATTGCCGGCGTCATTGAAACGAAAACGCAGAATCGCCATCTTCCTGGATTTTTACGTCCTTTTTTAGGCCTGGCGTTGGCATGAACGAGCCTTGAATCCCAGAGAACAATACCACCTTTAGGTACAGGAACTCTTTTGATCTCACAACTGGCTTTGAGGTTTATGACCTCCTCGTCAAGCAGAGCATAAAACTCATATGCAGCTGCAAGCATATTAGCTTTTTTATGTTGCTCGAAAAAATCTTTGAAGTGTAGATGTGACCCTTCCATGACCTCTAATGTCCAATCATCTTCTTCCGTTTCCTCTAGATTGACCGCGCCCTGGTAGGCATGGAGACCATGACGTTTTGGTTCCTGATCTAGATGGAGCCAGTGTTGTCCTGTTTGATTAAAGTCTTCCTGGCCTTCCTCAGGAGGTCTTCCTATGGCGATTGCATCAAAACTTGTTAAAAGTTTATCTGTCTTCCATATTTGGGCAAAAACGTTCTTCGCCTTAAGTCTTACGAACCATGTTGGATGCATGTGACCAGTATTGTACTTCTGTATCAAAGAATTGGAAGAGTAAGGCCATTCGCCATCTTTAAATTGAGAGAGCCAATCATGGTATTCTGCAATTGCCCAATCACATTCTGTGTGGGTGAGAACGCCAGGTACCACCGTGTAACCTTTGACCTTGAGATCGTTATAGTTTTCATCAGATAACATTTGCTTTTTTTTTCTGCAAATAGAAAATACACAACGGCTACACGACCTTGCTCTCTATGAAAGTATGTTCAATATATGCAAAGATAAAATTGAAAAAGAAACTGGACTAAAACTTGAAAGGAAACAATGCTTCAGCGATTCACAAAACATCGTTTTGCTGGGATTTAGATATCAAATGCAGCCGTCAGAACTTCTTCGCTATAGATTCACTACTTTTGCAAAGTGCGTTAGCAGACAGTTCTTGGTCCATTGATATTCTTGAAAAGAGAGAGGGAGAGAGAGTGGGGGGGAGAGACGGAGAGAGAGAGAGAGAGAGAGAAAGACAGAGAGAGAGATGGAGAGAAAGGGGGGTTATATATATATACAGGCAGCCAGAAAAAGATGTGAAGAAGCAAGATATAAAAAATCTGTCATACCTACCAACTGAAGATGACAAGGCAGATTCGTCTAGGTTTTAAACACTTAAAACGTGTCGTTCGGGAAAAAACAAACCCGTTACCGCAAACCCCTGACACTGAATAGGGGAATATTGATATAATATGATACACTTAAGTGTTTTAATCCTTTTTGCGCCTAAAAATACGAAAACAAGGAATATTGCGGACGGCATAGATCAAGATCAGACTGCACAGTTTGTGCAGTCTGATCTTGGATCTATACCGTCCGGTTGAATAATCAAACTAATCAGCTAAATGATCTTTCGGAGTGCCCAGTAGATTATATTTTCAGCAATCGAAAGAGATCAAGTCTTTTTTCGGGCACTAGAAGAGTGAATTATAATAAAGGACAATTGTTTAAATGAAGGCTACTTAACTAATTACGACCTGGAAAATATATACAGGGTTACTGACTTTTTTTTGCAAATTGTTTTTGACTCCGAGCGCTTAGTGCCTTTATCAAATTGTTAGCTTTAAACATAACTAAAAAAAAAGTAAAAAAAATACACATTGAGCCATGCTTTGTGAAAAGGGGGGCTTCATGCATCTGCGAAAAGTATCGACCCATGTCAGCCTGCGCAGTCCGCGCAGGCTGACCTTGGCCAATATTTTTCGCTAAATAGTCAGTTTTTTGTATGTCCAAGGACCAGTTAACCTAATGATTAAATCGGTTGTTAAAAAAAAGTGGCTGTTATGGATCCATAAGTATGTGATGGCTGGCTTGGTATGATGGATCACGGAGATGCATTAAGCGCCCTTTTGCCAGAGCGTGGCTCACATTATTTTGGTTGTTGTGAAAGAACATGTATTCTACCAAAGAAAAATATAAGGTTTTGATATCCATTTCATTTACTTAGCATCCTATACACCTTCTCCGACATCTGCAAATACCATCCTCTGAAACGGAGAAAGTTCACTTTCTTTTTTTTTTTTTTTCAGTCTTATAAAATTGACCAGATAAGCAGTTGGTATAGATCCAAGATCAGACTGTCCTTTCTGTACAATCTGATCTTGATTGCATCGTCTGCAAAAGCCCTTGTTTAGTGCCAATGGTGATAAAATAACAATGCTTTTGTCAGATTGTCATTGATGTAAATTGTACGAATATTGGAGCTTTTCATCTTTCAATCATCTGCAATACATCTCTCGTATGGGGACCAGGTATGACTGTGCTGGTATTACTATTCACGTGGTCGCGAGAAAGGTGCGGGAGCCCCAATCAGAAACTATACAACTGTCACTCATCGGTGATAATTATACATCATCATATATACTGAACCAAAAAAGAAACTTCCCCTGTGTTTAAGTGCAAATGCAATGTTATTAAAAAAAATCAAAATGTCAGACGACCTACATATATTCGGGCGAACGATTATGTGTCCGATAAAACAAATTTTAACTCGATTGAAAGCATTTTGCAGAAGAAACCCGCTGAAAGCGATTTTCACGTGCATTCACGGACCAGTATAATTCGTGTATATTTTTTGAAACCTTTCAGTCTAATTTTATAGACTTTCATGTCAATAAGAAAAAGACGTTGAAAAAAATTAAATTCTTTTTAGTTTTCTTTATTTTTGATATGCCTAGAATTCCGCAAAATTTACGCGAACGTGCCATTGGCATGCTTAATGCTGGTATGACGATGAATGCTGTTGCTATGAATATTGGATGTTCTACTCGTGCTATTCGACACCTTAGGCAACGTTTTCAAGCAACAGGGCGTACGGAAGATCGACCACGTAGTGGACGTTCTCGCGTCACAACGCGCGGCCAAGACCGCTATATTCGGAACACCCACCTGCGCAATCGTTTCCAAACTGCCACAGCCACTGCTGCTAACACCCCTGGTACACATAACAACCGTATATCTGCCCTAACTGTGCGCAATCGCTTGCGCGAGGGTGGGCTACGTACACGTCGTCCATACGCTGGTTGTGTTTTGACGCGACGTCACCGCGTAAATCGTGTGAATTGGGCACGTACACACCAACGCTGGCTTAGACAACAATGGAATAGCGTTCTTTTCTCTGACGAGTCGAGGTTTTCCATTCATCGAGGTGATGGCAGGGTTCGAGTATACCGTAGGAGAAATGAACGTCATGCCGACTGTTGCGTACTTGAACGAGATCGTTTTTGGGGTGGGGGTTCTGTCTTAGTCTGGGCGGGCATTGCACATGGCTTTCGCACTAATCTCGTCGTTATCGAAGGGAATTTAAATGCCCAACGCTACCGAGATGAAATTCTTGCGAGGCACGTTATCCCACTGTTTCAAAATAATGCCAATATCACTCTTTTTCAGCATGATAATGCCACAAGCCATACAGCTAGGGACAATGTGAATTTCCTCAGGGCGAATAACATTGCATTTATTAATGACTGGCCTGCCAAAAGCCCTGATCTGAATCCCATTGAACACCTTTGGGATAATGTGGACCAGCGTGTTAGACGTCGCCCTATTCCACCGTCAAACGTCCTTCAGCTAAGACAAGCCTTAATTCAGGAATGGAACAACATTCCACAAGCCGAAATCAATACACTTATCCGTTCTATGCGCCAACGACGCCAGGCAGTCCTTCATGCTGAAGGTGGTCATACCCGGTAGTAATTTGTGATTTTGGTGAGCGACCCCTTCCGCATTTTAACTACCATTTCACTACTTTTGGATAAACCCTCAGCAATAATTTTTTTCACACAAAGTGGCAATAAAATACTCTTTCAATGCATATAAATCTAGTTTAATCCTGATTTTCATATTTGTGTAGGCCTATATCTGCACTTAAACACAGGGGAAGTTTCTTTTTTGGTTCAGTATATATCTTGACTTACAGCTCTTTGTTTTTCAGTAATTGTTTACATCATTTCATAATCATAACTTGCGGACCGTTTGTCAACCATTCTAATGTTCCAATTTATTATAAATTTAAGATTCCAGGCATTTGCTGAGGAGTGTCTCGGCAAATTATATGACTAGTCCTGATACTTAAAGTAATAACAGTGCTTCGATGATTGGCGAATACACTGATACGCAATTGTTATAAACCCTTCCTCCTTATTATGTAGCTTATTATGTAGCTTGTATGTGTATAAAATAAGTCATATGTTTTTAAAAAAAACATAGTTATGCATCGTACTGCACACTTACTGATTATGTAGCCTGTCATAAGCATCGAGTAAGCTATAGTTCAAAAAAGAAAATTAACGTGCATCGTGCTGCACAGTTATTTAGAATGCAACAAGACTAGTTTGAATCTTGTTGCTTGTTATTTCCATCAAACATCTCATAAACTATCAAAACAACTTTTCCTTGATAATTATTATGGCTGGTGCTGTGCAGTGTATAGGATGTAACTAAATCATTTATTATGTAGCTTTTTACGTGCATGAAACATGTGATAAACCATCCAAACAATTTTGTTATAATTATGTACGGCGCTGTATAACATATGGGGTGCAATCAAACCATTCTTAGCGTACAAGATACAATTAAACCTTTCTTTATCATGAGCCTGTTATATGCATCAAACATGTCATAAACCATCCAAACAATTGGGTTATGATTACGTATGGCGCTGTTAACATGTAGGATGCAACTAAACCATTTTCAGCGTATAGGACGCACCTAAACTGTTCTTTCTCATGTAGCTTGTTATATACATGTATGTACATCAAGCATGTGCATAAAACGAATCTTAACTTATTCAGACAAATTTATAATGTGTATGGACAGTGCCGATACTTGATCTATACTGAGAATTTGCCGGCTGTCGCATCACTTAATTCAATATCAATTTTGTTGAGTTAATAAAAATCTTAATAGCTCCCATTAAGTCAAATGAAACCCATTTTGTCAATAATTTATCAAACGAAAGTTATTCCTTTGGCATCATGACAAATATTACCGCTGGCGGTTGGGAGATTGCATAGATTAAAATGGATAGAAAAGACAATTTAGGATTTTACGGCAACCCACTTGTTCGTATCTAGGATAGCGCGTGATGCTTGTAACATGACTATGTGCGACTTTCACCTTGCATATCGTCGGTTTACTTCCAAAACCTCGTAACTACCGCTTTTAACAAGCTGTAGTTACGAGGTTTTGGAAGTAAACCGACGATATACAAACGGCAAACATGAAGATAGAGTCGAGATACTCTACACGACGACGAGTAAGCCATTGCCCATTTTGAAATCACAAGTAATGCTTTATTTTCAGATGGGAGTATGCAAATGATTCTAGCGATACACTGTCGCGACTTCCCATCATTGTTTACAATTGTGACCGGACGTAATTTTCTGCTGGCTAGGATTGTTTCCAACGATAAATCTGAAACCTCTTTTCATTCTTTTGGGCCATAGATATGGCTAATTTATTGATTTAAATACAATACCAGATTATGTAAATTGAAAATGAATATTGTAGTATCTTTAAATATTTGGATTCATTTTACCCGACCGGATAATACCATCAAGCTAAGAACTACCACTTGTAGGAATAAGGATGCATTTATGAAATCCACTGGTAATATGTAGCTGTAAACAGGCTTTGCAAGCAAGACTTCTTTTGATCTTATTTCACTGCAAAGCCATTAAAAACAAAGAAGACCGCGCAGATCTCAATTCTGTCTTGAAATATTTTAGTGCGGCGGATCACGAAAACATGTTGTTTATTGTAATTCCCAATAGACAAATTAACAGAGATATTATGGTTTGTTACTCCTTGCATGGTGCTGTTCAGTTTTTAGGAATTAATTAACTCCGTCGTAGGCGAAAAGGATGGGCTCTTGCGGACGTCATAGATCAAGATCAGACAGCAATCTGATATTTGATCTATACCGTAGGCTTTTTAAGTCAAGTCTATAGGTTGAACTATTTTTGAGATTTGGTTGATTGCATAATTTGTTTAGTCCTGGAATGAAGTTGAATCTGTAATTATATTTGGCACCAAAAGCGCTAAATCTTTTTTATGTAGCTTGTTACAATTGAACCATGCTCTGTGAAAAGATGCAATAATGCATCTGCGAAAACTATCGACCCAGGTCAGCCTGGGCAGTACGTGCAGACTGACCTGGGCTGAAAATTTTCGTTATTAATTAATTTTCGTGTGTCCAAGGACCAGTCTACCTCACGATTGAGTCGGTTGTTAATAAAAAGTGACTATTGTAGATCCATGATTATGTGATGGCTTGATTGGTACAATGCATCACGGAGATGCATTAAGCCCCCTTTTGCCAAAGCATGGCTCACTAATTGAAAATGTTTCTGAACCCTGATTTATAATGCAGCTTGTTATATACATAAAACACTGCATGAATCACCAAAACAACTCAATACATATATCATGCATTGTGCAACAGATACCGTCATTTAGGATGTAACCAAATCAGTCTTTATACTTCAGCCTGTGATAAGTAAAAACAGGAGTGATTAGCTATAGCTTAACCGGACCAGTGCTCTTTCTTTCCCTAAAATCAGACAGGCGTAACATTTCTGGTTTCTATCTCTTTTGGATATGAAAGAATTGTTACTCATAGAGTAACTTGTTCGCTTTATAAGCTTTTGATTTCCTTCCTTTTCAATTAGTCTTTATTTCAATATCTGTTACTATCTCATGTAATTGACAACCTTAAAATTTCAGTTTGAAGCTTGACCTCATATAAACACATTGTCAACAGCAACATGTAAACATAAATACGACATTGCCGGAAGCAAGAAACTGTTTACTTTGTCCACTTATATATTTACTTTAAATACTGTAGAATACAAAAATATCCTCTGTACTATAATTCCTATGTAAAGGTACTTAAATCACTGTTGGAAAGCCAGAATCTAAACAAAATACATAGAGGATATTTGTTTTTTTCGGTGAAAGATCGAAATTTATTTCATCGAGTGAACACCATCGGTAATATTTTCACGAGTGACGCAGCCACGAGTGAAAATATTACCGATGGTGTTCACGAGATGAAATAAATTTCGATCTTTCACCGAAAAAAACAAATATTCTATTTATTTAATTCTTTTAACCCTTTCTTGGAGGAGCTTTATCAAAATCCAGTACAGTTCTTTTCAATTATTCCCCGTGGCGTACCCCTCGCGCATAGCAACGCATTACAATATTACGTCAAGCGCGAGAAATGTAAGGTAAATGACGTCATATTTCCATCTGGTTGTGAGTCGCGCGCAATTTACCTAGGTAACTAGAATATAAAAATCGGTATTTTCACTGGTCGTATCCGTGTAATATCGAAAAATATTTTCACTGCTATTTCTCGATATTCTACCCGGAAGCATGAAATAAAATGGAATCATATTTTTGTATACTTACATTGTATACTTATGTGCACTAGATGGCGAAAATATTTCAGGCAGTACATTTCCCAGAGATGTATAGTTCGTTATCCAATCTTGCTTGATGTTGTATAGATATTTCGGATGTAATTCAACAATTCTTTTGGGTCCAGCATGGCTCGGTGGTAACGTGTGGGGTTCGTAACTTGGAGGCTTCGAGTTCGTTCCATACTGAAAGTAGCGGGCTTTCGTGGGAATGTCCTTAGGTAAGGCACGTCAGAGCCAAAGCCTAGTACTGGCAAAACACTGGACACACGATCATATACATGATCAAAAAAGTGAGATGTCGCTCAGATGCTGTTGAAAGCGGCATAAAACACCTTTCTATCAGTCGAAAACTGTTCTTTATTATGTAGCCAGTTACGTGCATCAAACATGTCATTAACCCTGATCCTGCTAAATAAGTGAAATGATAGTGAAAACCAAAATTTGTTATTTCAAAGATCTTTTTTTTTTTTTAGGAAAAGATATCTCCTTATCGGACAGTACAGATCAAACATCAGACTACACGTTCTGTGTCCCTGATGTTGCCTCTGATGGCTGCAAGATTGCACAGATTAAGACGGATAGAAAATGCAATTCATGTTTTGGAGGTCTTCAAAGCAATTGTTGTTGTCGTTTCCGGTTTTAAATGAGGACAAATCCCTTTCGCTTTTCTATCTTTAACACCATATATATCGGTAATTTAATTACTTTAAATAGCTGAGCCGTTCTACACACTTTCAAGTTTTAACAGTTTTTTCTCACTAGCTGTAAAGATGTATCTTTGACACTATCTGAAAACTTTTAGAAAAGTTCGAGCCAGAATTCACCTTGACACAAATTCGTGAGTATCATATAAAGGTTCTTATACAATTGCACAGTCTGAAACAAGAAACTAAACAGCATACATCGAAGTTATGTCCTCGTTTATATTTCAGCCATGCTTTGGCAAAAAGGGGCTTAACGCATCTCGGTGATGTATTATACCAAGCAATTCATCATATCTTTATGGATCCATAAAATCCTTTTTGTCTTACAACCAATTCAATCATGCGGTAGAATGGTCCTTTGACATGCAGAAAATTGGCCGTAGCAAAAAGTTTCGACCCATGTCAGCCTGAGCGGACTGCGCAGGCTGACATGGGTCGATACTTTTTGCAGATGCATTAAGCCCCCTTTTCATAGAACATGAATCATTTATTTCAGTGCAGTAGATCACGAAAAGATCTTCTGTAATCTAATTCCCCGGAGATGTATGGTTCGTTTCTCCATCTTGCTTGATGTTGTAAAGATATTTCAGATGCAAAACTAAACCATTCTTTTTTAAGAAGCTGATTAAGTATTGAATACGTATATAACATACCATTAAAGGCCCACTAGCAGCCGAATGTATACAGTTCTGTAAATACAATACAAATACATTTAATTCATACAATCTAAAAGTATGGATACATAGGATCAGTCATGAGTTGGTGTTTGAGATAAAATTTTATTGAACGAGTCTACAAAAAATGTTATTCAGCAAGCCTTTAGCGAGCTAAATAACTTTTTTTTTTTTTGTGGACGAGTTTAATAAAATTTTACCTCAAAGTCAAACGAATGTCAGATCCTGTTGATCACATAATTGTAACTCAAGAATTAAAGCGTATAATTACAGCGCGTTGACCAAATACGGCACTATTTTCTTATCTCACACGTAAGACAAAAAAAAAAAAATCGTAATGGCTGTCTTACATTGAAAACAAGGGGAGTTATGTGATAAATTATTATTATGAGTCTGACAATGTGTTACAGTACGGTTTGTTAAAGATAAAGTCGCAGGCAGAAAAAAGCTGGCAGAAAAAATGAATCGTAAAACTTGAGTTAAAGTTGATAACTTTAGGGCAAGTTTTTAGATTCATTTTTTCCATACCTATACATTTGTAATTTGTATTTGTATTGGTGTTTAACGCCGTTATAACAGCTTAGGTCAAATCACGGCGGTCAGTGCTATTACGCATGTGTTTCATGGCTTTCTCACACCAGTACTCACGCAACTTTCTTTCCAAGTCACTGACTAATTTTCTAACATGCATCAGCGGTGAAAGGCGAAAACTTGCCTGAAAGAAAGTTTGCCTCAACCGGGTAGCGAACCCACAACCACCAAGTCAAGAGCCAAATACGCCAACAATTGAGCTACCCGGCTTGGCATAGGCCTACCCATAAGTGGTATTAATTAAATTTGTCTGCAAAATGGATTCAGAATTGTTTAATTTTAGCCACTACTGGGTATCTGTGTTCTGATGCGTTAATTTTTTTTTTTTTTTTTTCAGAATGAAACTAAATATATTATTTGTAATGTTGCTTCTAATATTCATAAAAAAAGGTTTCCATTTTTATATCGTTGGAAACCGGCAATTTCTCCTTTCTTCACACAATCCTTTCCAGCCTGTCCCATCATTTGGGTCGCATTTAACCCTTGGGCTGCTAAGTGCGACTCAATGACCTTTTTCGGACAATGTAGATCAAGAACAGACTGCACATTCTGTGCAGTCTGATCTTTGATCTACACTGTCCGATAAGGACATATTCT
This sequence comes from Hippopus hippopus, assembly GCA_946811185.2. Taxonomy (NCBI): domain Eukaryota; kingdom Metazoa; phylum Mollusca; class Bivalvia; order Cardiida; family Cardiidae; genus Hippopus; species Hippopus hippopus. The sequence goes on along the minus strand of OX328111.1, from coordinate 20,109,957 downwards.
TCCCTCAAAGAATACCTTTGAAAGAGCAAAATTTGGCACTATGAAAAACAACACTCTATTGTTTGATATTTCGGCTATTACCTTTTTCAAGAGTTCGAAAAACTTTTTCCTCTAAAACATTTTTTTAAGCGAGCATTACTTCAACCATTTTGTTTTACAAGAAGGCAAAATGTCATTGAGAAAAATTTGGGTTTTTCCTGTCGGCTTAAAAGTTTTCTTTCACTTTTTTAGCAGAATAATGGTTGATTTGTCGTCTGTAAAAGGTTTCAATTTGGAAAGACATAAAATTTTGTCGTTTGATCAAGAGTTAAACTCTGCTGCACAATATAACCTTACTTGACATTTTTTTTCTTATCGTCCTTGTCTAAATGGCCATGGGAACAGACTAAGATCAGACTGTACAAAATGTGCAATCTGATCATGGTTCTCAAGCAAAATATGATGGGGACAAACAACAGACCTCACTATAACTGACCTTCTACCTATGTTACCTATGTCGGTGTGCACATTGATTATTTCCTACGGAGTATAGATCTCAGAAATTATAAAAAAAGTCTAATTAAGAAATAATCTTCTTTCTGTCGTGGTTTATCGTTCAATAAACCACAGTTGTGAGTTATGAGGCACAATAAATAATCCACGAGGGCGATAGCCCGAGTGTTTTATTCTTTACGCCTCATAACTCACAACGTGGTTTATTGAACAATAAACCACGATAGAAAGAATATTATTTCGATTCTAACATTACCAGCTCTTTGTCAAAGGAAAACAAGTTCATACTTAGTGTACAAGAGCGGATGCAGATAATATTCCCTTGAATAAACCATGGCTGTTCCAGTTATTAACCAAAACAAAATCACGATTCCCGGTCGGTAAATACAAAAAGAATCAAAAGTTCAATAAAACCTTAGGCATCGAACACAACATAAAAAAAAAAAAAACCGTACCGTTTTACTGTTATATTTTCTCCCTTTCAAATGACAAAGATGAATTAATGTATTGTCAAGTATTAGAGTCGCAGTCGCTTTGAAAGCTCTGAATATTATTCCACCCACTCCCAATCCAGTTTCCAATGCAACACCTGCAAGTTTTGAAACTAACGTTCACCATGAAAAGACACCTGATCTATATATGTGTACTGGTAACATTTAAAATAGTTTCATCGTCAATATTTATCATAAACAGTTAATTTCGGTAAATCCTAGAGTTTTCCTTCGTTCTTGGTCGAGTAGCGGAAAATGATGATATGTTTACGGAGGGCGCAGACATGGAACAGCCTCAGGCGATCTACTTTGTACAGAATGACGTCACTCCACATAGAATGACGTAGATTTTACCACGCGTTCGTTGCACTGTGTTTATAGAGCCGAATTCACATGTCATGTTAGAATTCTTATTTACATTTACGGTAGGTAGATCTACAAGTAAAACTTACTGACTCACTATCTTATTTTTCTAATCAAGTAAGATCTAGATCTTGAGCTAAAGACTTTTGTTGGTACTTTAACCCTTTACCAAACAATTCCGGCTTTAACGACCCTTGGAAAGAAGTCTTTTGAAAACATTGTGGAAAAAGGAGAAAATGCTGGTTACCAGCATTTTCTCCTTTTCCCACAATGTTTTCTACTCTATCAAGGACAAATTCCTGCATTTTAGCCATCTTTAATTTTTCGTCTGCAAATGCTTTTAATTCGGACCAGTCTAAATTTTTGTCGTATGGTAAAGAGTTAAGTAACATTGGCAAAATTCTCAGGGGGTAGATCTACAGCCTCAACCCACCACCCCCGTTCCTACGGGCCTGGTTCTACACTGCCAGTTATTTTCCTTTTTATTTTTCTTTTCGATATTCTGAAAGCGTCGTGGTCGCAATATAAAATGTCGCTTCACAATAATAATCGTTCTAACGGATAACTGGCAATCTACAAAAGCCTCTTTATCTCCAGCTCTGAGCAACAGAAATGATGTACATTAGAATTTCTTTTGATCTTAGTTCAATGTACGACCATAAGAAAAGAGAAAGTGTGCGTCTGAAATGCGTTCTTAAACATTTTAGTGCAATAGATCACGAAAGTATCTTTCGTGTTGTTATTCCCATAGAGAATTCTACAAAGCTATTTGTTATTCCGTCTTGCATGGTGCTGTACAATTATTTTGAATGTAACTAAAACAATTATTTTATTTTATAGCCTTTTATATGCATGTAGCATGTTATAAATTGGCCAAACTGCTCTGTGTTACTTATGATGGGGAACATTTATTTAGGGTGCAGTTTTATCCCAAATCAAGTTTACAGTAGACGAATATGGAAAATCAACACAAGTATGATTGTGTTCAATACTTGGATAGATGTGAAAGCATTGTTTCAAAATTAAGAATTTCAGGTAGATCTAATAGACAGTTTCTCACTTCTACAGCTTTTAATAGTACATCCACGGAATAAGATGATCTTTCAAACTTATTTCCAAGAAATAATGTATAGGTTGAAACATTCTAAAATCCTTGCATGTATTCGTTCTTCATTATCAAAGAAAAACAATTCATCCCATAAGTAGCCTTATTGCCGGTGAAACAGTTGGTCCGCAACATGCGAAAAAGGGCATTCGGACATTTGCGTAAAGTGTCATCCCGAATCAGCCTGCGCAGTCCGCGCAGGCTAACCCAAGACGACACTTTCCGTTTTTATGCAATTTTCTGTTTTGTGCAAGTCTACTGTAAAGCAAAATCGGATGTAGTCGTAAAGTGCCGTCTCAGATCAGTCTGCGCGGATTGCGCAGGCTGATCCCCGACGACACTTTACGCAAATGTCCGAATGCCCCTTTTCACGTATTGCAGGCCATATAGCCATTACGAATCTTCTTATCTTACACAAATTTGAGAAGAGCAAGTGGTGCCGTATTTGGTCAAGGTATGTGATCACACGCCTCGTTTTTCAAACACTGCTGACCGAGATTTCTCTTGAGAAATTAACTGTTAATCCTTTTTCTGCCAAAAAAAAAGTTAGATGAAACTTCATGTCGATAGTAAAAACCCAAATTGTGCTATTTCAAAATTAATTTTAGGTAAAAAAAATATTTTCTTGTCGAACAGTGTAGATCTAAGATCAGACTGCATCAGATTACTAACAAGACATTGGTCGTAAAGAACTCTGACAATCTCATTCGCGATATACACAGTCTTATTTCATGCTTTTCGGTAGTTTATCGGGAAATAATAGTGGATTATAAGGTTTGATAATTCACGGTTACGACCAGCGAATATTTCTGTAAACGTTTCCGCCTTCAATTGAGGACGAAAATAAAGTAGTTCCCGCTCACTAGTTATCTAGGTAAACAGTGCGTGCCATTCAACCAGACGGAAATATGACGTAATTTACGCGCATCTACCCTACATATCTCGCGCTTTTCGAAATATTGTAATGCGTTGTTATGTGGGGGGAGGTATGCCACGGGGAATTACCGAAAATAACTGTATTGAATTTTGATGAACGTTCTAACAAAACAGGGGGTAGAAACATGGAATAAATAGAATATTTGTTTTTCCTTTCAGTGAAAGATCTACATAGACTTTTACGTATTTATGACATAGACCTTAACGCAGTTTAGGACACTTATTAAATAGACTTTAACAAATTTATAACATAAACTTTAGTGCATCAATGACATAAACTTTTGAGTACATTAAAGACAAAAACCTTTTTACATTTGTGGTAAAAGAGTAAAATGCTTCATGACGCAAAGTTTAGTACAGTTATGACATAGACTTTAATATATTAATGATAAAAATATTTATACATTTATGCCATACATTTTTATACATTTATTCGATATATTCTTACACATTTATGCGATACATTTTTATACATTTATATGTATTTCATATATTTTTATACATTTATGATACAGACAAAATTACCTATTTTTAGACTTGTCCAAACTGAAAGCATTTGTAGATGACAATTTAATTGTTTCTCAAACCTGTCTTTTTAACTTGAGAAAAACATTGTGGAAAATGGAGAAAATCCTGGCAACCAGCTTTTTTCTTGTTTTTCTACTATATTTACGAAAGTCCTCTTTAAGGTAATTAAAACACGGATTAAATTGGTACGGAACAGATTATCAAATTACGGCCAAAGATCTGCAGATCCCTTGATAGGAGACCGCGATAAGAATTGATAAGAAACAACAGTACTGGTGTTGGGAACCAGGCTAAATGTACAAACCTACGTGTACATATTCCATTTTCTCTTCAGTTTTATACTGTACGCTATTCTCTAACCAAGAGGAATGTCTACAAGAAACTAGTTGCAAATAATGCTGTCAGTTTTATTTACAACATACATAAAATATAAATGTTATTTCCACTGTAAGGTACGAAAAGAAAATACATCTTTACGCTTTCAGACATTTGAATTTACGACAGATACATGCTGTTTTCTCGAAGAAGAATATTATCTTCCAGAAATCTGTCACAAATGCTTCTGACAGCCTAACTTACGACATGGATAATTTAATACGAATTTCCCCTGTGGTAGAGCATTTGTTATCCAAAATTTGTTTTACATCAACCAGACAATACCATTTACGACATGCGTACATGTACATTGCATATCTCCAACGGATGTACAGTGTATTGTGGCTACGCTTATAGGATTTGGATTTTGATGGCTAAGGATCTCGGGATCGAAACAGCCCAGTCCAGGTCCTGGACCACGGTGGGGACGTAGGTTTTAGCGGTAATGAGGCCTCCGGAAGCTAATTTATTTTAGCAATGTTCTGAATGGGATCAACTAAGAGACTTTCTTATTTGGGTTTATAATAGGTCTGCAATGCTTCAACAATTCTGATACAAAGCTTTATGTACTTTCGGAATATCATAAAATGTTTACGCCATTGCTGTAGAAATTTTTCAACGAACATCAACTACTTTGAACTATCGCAGGACGTGGCTTATTCACCCCTGCCAGTGTTTTGATAGACAACCTAGATCTAATACTTTATGAACATAGCATAAAACTGTTTTAGGTCAAGAGGAGATAATTGCATGTATCACAAGAGTACACGTAGCATATAGATCTAGTTAATTTCTGTGCAATATTTAAAAAAGTAAAATGACAACAAAACTGAATAAGGAATTCTTGACGTCAAGATACTTGTGTGCATGTCCACAAACAGAATGCTAACTTGACACTCTGGTTCTGGTGAACCGAATACATTCGTTTCGCATATGGGTATCATAGCGAGTTAAAACTTGACCTGCTAAATACATTAAATGAAACTTTCAAGCCATTTAAAATGATGCTATGTCAAAACTATGTTTTGGGGCAAATATCTGATCTGCGGACAGTGTAGATCCAAGATCAGACTGCACAGATTGTGCAGTCTGATCTTGATCTTCACTGTCCGCAAAGCGCCCTTGAGTCGTGCTTAGCTGCCTAAGGGATAATAAATGAAACAATAGACCCAAGAAGGACGAGCAAGACCAATCACTGTCCCAGATCACTTGTTCTGCTGTCTTAGACAATGTGATGAATGGCTAAATCGATAATGAGAGTGAGGTAATGTGAACTAACTGACTAGTGTCGGACATAGACAAATATATTTACACTGCGGGATACGGATTTAATCCGAGATAACGTGATGATACCACATCGTGTAGTAACTGGTTTAGATCTACGAAGACATACAACAGACAGCCATTGATGAACGTCTAAAGTTATTTAATTCTTAGCGGTATTACAGCTCATGCTCTTATCTCCCTTTAATTAGTTTATCGTATTCAAATGAGTTAAACTGGTGCATAGTGTTAAAGTGTTTAAAAGTAGATAAAAGCTATGATTGAATTATTTCCACTGACCTTTTCAGGATCCTACGCTAAAACTAGAGCCTTCATGGACCGCATAGATGAATATCAGACTGCTCAGAACTTGCTCTCTGATCATGGATCAATATTGTCATTTTTTTAAGTCATGTTTATCAGCTTATAAATCTGTCTGAGTTTCAGTGAATTGTAATTTCAGACATCGAATGAGATTGAGTTTATATATTTGGCTGGAGTTGGAATGTCAACAGTTAGAGTCTATTTTCTACATTGATTGTCCTACAACTCTGGGCGACATCTTTGTATTTGAGCTGTTGATTACCAGGGCTATTCCTTCGTTGCACGTAAGAGCGTGGCTGAATAAGATGCAGTGTGTTAAGTAACGGTCGGCGTGTACCGAACGTGCAGTCTGATCTTGAATACACGCCGACCATTACTTTTTGAGATATTCTGGCAAATTTCAAAGTGATCTGTCGAGAAATAAAGTATATATCGATCTGCATGATTTTTGAATAAGTCATAGGGTGAGTATTGCGTAACAGATGGCGATGTATTGGTGCGTTGACAGCTACGTTATACAACAAGAATGACAGTTTATCTTGTTGTCGAAGGACACATGTTTCTATACGGGAATTTTTTTCAGATAATAACAGTCGAGAGTAGGACAAACATTATCATACATTGCCGAGTTTTAACAATCTCGAAGAAGGGGGGTTCTTTAAATATAATAATTTTCTCCATTTCCAACAACGTTTTCTGTCAGTTCAAAGCCAGAAATCATCATTTGAGCTGCATTCAACTTGTCGTCTGCAAATTCTTTCAATTTTGTTGAGTAAGTTGTTTTGTCGCTTGGTAAATATTTAATGAAGAAAGGTCTTGCGTTCTTAATATCCAAAAAGGACATAATTTTACGATTTTGCTGTGTCAGCAAATTCATAAACCGTACTAATTTTGTAAAATTGCGATAATAAAATGGTAAGTAGTATATGTGTAGCGATGTATTACATATAAGGGTTTGTAGGACTGTCAGTGGGCAAGGCAGTTCACAGCACCCGCCCGGTGCTGATGAAAACCATGGCGCGCATGGATAAGTGAGCTGTCGACGTCATATGATAGGGAAAAATGCTGAAAGCCGCCTTGAATTCTGTATCAGTCAACAAAAGTTTACTATCGTCCATATCCAATGTATTTTCAGACGACAATTCAAGCATGCCTCCGTCAACGGAAAGAGTAGAAACAATGTATAAAAAGGAGAAAATGCATGGTATCGGGGTGTCCACCTCAACCCCAAATATTATACAAGTCTGAAATTCAGGGATCCTACAACATGTGATTTGTCTTTGTAAAGGATTTAATTAACTTTATCAAACAATCCCGAGTTTTCACGATTCTGATGGAAAAATGCCTTTGAAAACGTAGGAAATCAAGAAACTATTAGTACCCAGCATTTCGTCTGTTTCCAACAATCTTTCCTACCCTCTAAAACAAAAATTCCATTATTTAAGGTAGATTTTAAATGAAACTTTCAAGCCGATAGTAAAACTCATAATTTTGCTACTTCAAAGTTATTTTTAAGGAAGAAATATCTCCCAATAGATCCAAGATCCAAGAGTATAGATCCAAGATCAGATTGCACGTTCTGTGCAGTCTGATCTTGATCTACACTGTCCGCAAAAGGTTCTCGAATCCCGCTTACCAGCCTAAGGAATAAATTGTTTTGGTAAAGAGCCACAGGAAACGTATGCATCGCACAATGATGCAGGTGTTTTCACCAGGGATGCATTTGAAATATTTATGTTGCTGCAATATTCCACGTGATTAGTGTGTGCTTAACACTTAACCAGACGGTAAAATTTCACAGTTGCTCATCTTTTTCAAAGCACATGCAGACGACAAATCGAATGTAGCTCAAATAATTGGACTTTTGTTTTCTGAGGAATAGAAAACATCGTGGGAATCCATGTAATGCTCGTAACCAGTATTTTTTCTATTTTCCAAAATGTTTTTGAAATGTTTGTTCCGTATGGTAGTTAAAATAGATGATTGTTTAGTAAAGAGTTTATTTACTTTATGTGCTTCTTTGTTATGCCCCAAGCCACAAGTTATTGTACAAGATTTTTTCTTTATTTGTTTGTTTAGTTTTGTTTGGTTGGTTGTTTAATGAGGGCCATTCTTCAGTTCTTTCCCTTGATACCTCTCCAGCACTACATTGGTCTTGATAAGGGGATTCCTTGGTTTTTATCCTATATTTTCATGCACTGCACAGCTACATGTATATGTTTTTGAGACAGAATCTAAACTAAATATAGTTTTTAGATGTACAAAACGATATATACGTAGTTCCTGATGATTGAGAACAGAATTTGATTTAAAATTACACGAGGACCCTACACATATATCTTTAGGATTACGATACCCTAACTCATCGGTGAATATCGTGTAACATCGACCTTTTCGTATTTGCTATTCGGCCAATCTCGGCAGCCTCCGTCATTTAATATGAGAGTTAGGGGCTATAGACTCCCTAACTCATTGGTAAATATCGTGTAACATCGATGTTTTCGTAAAGGCTATTCGGCCAATCTCGGCAGCTTCCTTCGTTTAATATGGGAGCCAGGGGCCGTAGACCTTAAATCATGTTATATTTATCGCAACATCCCGAGGTAACCAAGGACAAATACAAAGGAATACCGGTAAAAGGACCAATCTGTTATTTGGTCACCTTTAAGCTTTTATCTGGCAAGGGAGATAATTTGACTTATAGGAATGGTCCCCATTGTGTGTCTGCCTGATGTTTTAAGGCCTTTATCAATATCATTTCATGTAAATCAGTGTATCCGTTGGCAGACAGTTTGATATCAAATTTTAAAAAAAGGAGGCGTACATTTCAGGATTGAAAAGAAAACAATAGACACAATGCTCTGTGAAAAGGGGGTTTAATGCATCTGCAAAAATATCAATTCATGTCAGTCTGCGCAATCCGCGCAGCCTGACATGGGTTGAAATATTCTGCTATTTGTACACTCTCAGTATGTCCAATGACCTTTCTACTTCAAGATTTAGTCAGTTGTGGGACAAAATGGGTTTTATGGATCAATAACTAACAGATGACTTGCTTGGTATAATATACACCATGGAGATGCATTAAACCCCCCCCCCCTTTTGCCAGAGCACCGCCCATATAATGAAAAAAGTGCAAATTTAATGTAACCTTTCCTTGACATATATATGGCTTGCAACACGCGAAAAGGGGCATTCGGACATTTGCGTAAAGTGTCGTTTCGGATCAGCCTGCGCAGTCCGCGCAGGCTAATCTGAGACGGCACTTTTCGACTACATTAGATTTTGTGCTACAGTAGACTTGCGCAAAACAGAAAAAATACATAAAAACGGAAAGTGTCGTTTCGGATTAGCCTGCGCGGACTGCGCAGGCTGATCAGAAACGACACTTCTACGCAAATGTCATTTTGGTAAGATTACAGAGTATAGTCTGTTGTCATCCATTTATAGTTAACTTTATGTCGAAAAAATAGAAGAGAAAATCGGTTCTTAATAGTGTCAACGGTATAGTAGAGGTAGAGTTGATCGCCTGAGTTTCATGGTATGGTACCCCTAAATTTGTCTGAAAAATTAGTCTCACGTGGACACTCTTTTGATGAAACACAATTGGAATATCTATGTGAAGGACCTTTTAACGTCGATTGTTTCCACAAGGGCTTTTTTTTCTCATCCATCTTCGTCGATATACTATTGTCAAAGTGAAACAGAACATGTCATTGAACTGATAGACATGGTCATAAGACAAGAAAGGTTTTGTCCAAAGCATATGTTTTTGACGTTTTTAAGCCAATAACAATGTTTACGGCCATTTGCAGTAATAAAAGGCTATAATAGAATATTGGAATATACTGAGGTTGAAATAAGTTCAAGTCCCTTCCTGAACTTTTGTATCTGACCTGACAATGAACTGAAATGAAGATTAATCAACACAAATCTGTTAGAGTGGTGGACAGTGGAAGCACCAATAAACTATACCGTTACAATATTGCTTCGTAAACTCTAGATGCATTTAAATGTTTAGTTTAAACCTATTCATTATACATTGACTTTGAAAAGAAGTTCTCACATTTATATTAATCACTCTCCATTATTGCTGCCTTGACACCTTTAACCCTTTATCACATGACAAAACTTTAGAACTTTAAGACTTGTCCAATCCCAAAGTAGATCTATATACGCAGACTCCAAATTAAGTTTGGCTAAAATTGTGGAAGTTGTCTTTAATACGGTAGAAAACATTGTGAGAAAAGGAGAAAATGCTGGTTACCAGCATTTTCTCCTTTTCCCACAATGTTTTCAAAAATCTTCTTTCTCAAGGCCTTTAAAAGTCGAAATTGTGTAGTAGAGGCTTAAGGCTGAATGGCGTTGTGTAGACGTAAATAATTCTGTGTTAAGGAATGAAGAGAACTTTTTTTGTTTTCATGGAGGTATGAAAAAAAAAACCTAATCACACTGTGATTAGGTTTTTCCTCTTCATTCCTTATAATTCAATATCAAAGACAACAAATATGCACTTAAATAATTCTAACTGCTCTTTTTTTTTTTGTAAATCCAACATTGCGTATTTATTTACTGTCCTTTTCATTGATATTTCATAGCGCGGTAAAACTTCTCCTCCATGACGTAAAAATGACGTAATTCATGATGTCATTATAGTATTGAACATTTGCAGATTGAGTGGATTTATTATTAGAAGTTCAATACGCTAGAATTAATTTGAAAATAAGATTGTTTAAACCCAGCAGAGTAACAATGAGTTTTCAGCTCTCTCTTTGAATTTACTGTTGGATTTCGTTTTTTTTTTTCAGTATTCAGAAAAAATAAATTCAGCTAGCAATTTGAACTTCGGACTCGATATAAAATCAGAACGAAAAACATTATGAAATCTCGTATACATGTTCGTTTACATTAGTTTGACTGCAAAAGTAGTTCCGGCACTGCTGATTTTTTTTTTTTTTCATGGAGCTATGAAAATTTTTTTTCAGGCAATCAGAACTCGCCAATGAAAAAAACTAATATTGAATTATTATCAAATACAGGTAAAAGTTATGTCATACCAATTGAGAGTATGGCGATTATGATTAGTCTGACGATTTCTTTAAGTCCGATTGGTCAACGTTCCAGCCACTAGCAAAATTATGAATATTTAAAATAAAATGATAAATCAGCAATTTTGTCGTCTGGTAAAGAGTGAATAAAGCTTTTAGTTTATAAAGAAGAAGTATTTTACTCTTTTAGAAAAAATATAGACTGCCGAGACGGTACTGGAATCTGAAAATTGATCAATGTCTTTTATGGTTTAAGATAATTCCTGATTGATTGACTGATTGACTGACTAATTGACTGACCGATTGATTGATTGATTAATTGATTGACTGATTGATTGTATGGTGTTTAACGGCGTTTTCAACATTATTTTAGTTATATCGCGGCGGCTAGAGCACCTATCCATGCTTTCCTGGAGTTTCATTTACCAGTGCTCCGCACAATGTTCTTTCCAAGCCACTGGCTGCTTTCCGACATAATAATCGTCGAAACAATGGTTAGCGGTGACAGATGATGAATCCTGTACGAATGACTATCATCAATCCTCGGAAAGAAATTGGCCGGGCCGGGGATCGAACCATCGACCCCTTGTTCTCAAGTCATGTACGCTACCGATTGAGCTATCAGGACTTGGCAGGTTTAAGACGAAGAGAGTTAATTAAAAGGGACCTCGCCATTTATTGCCTCTTCCTCCTTGTTTTGCATGTTCTTGAAGTGAAATTTGCAATCAGGATATTTTGCAAGTTTAGATGTTAAATAAAATCATCGCTGGAAAAGGAGTAGTTACTGCTAAATGTGTTTGAAAATACATGTAGCCATACAGTTATGGATTATAGGTAACGCTTAAAAAACATGAGCGGCAGCAATGCGTGTATATTATTGTCATAAACTTGTCTGCAAATGGGCCTGCAGGGGCCCACAAAGTAAACATGTTCACATTTTTACCAATCGCAAATTACTGTTTAATTATTCCAGTATATCAATAAAAAAGAAGTAGGTCAAAAGCAAGCGCAGTCAGCTAAAAATAACCAAACCTGGCCCTGCTGGCATTTCGATGACGTGTTTCCTGTGATTTTTGCATCAGTAATTTAAAATAATAAAACTGGGAAAAAAGACCAGAGTCCAAACGTTTAGATGGCGATAAAGCCTCATAAAAAAATGAGTGTTTGCTCTAGAAAAAAGGGGGTTTAATGCATCTCGGAGGAGCATTATACCAGCTAGTCATCATATTTCTATGGTTCCATAAAATCCATTATGTCGAACAATCGACTGTTCAAATCATTTGGTAGACTGACCCTTTGACATGCATAAAAACTGACAAATGGCTAGAAGTTTCGACCCATAACAGCCTGAGCGGACATTAATTTCCCTTTTTACAGAAGATGACCCAAACTTTTCAGTATAAACTGATAGAATATAGCCTAGGTCCTTCAATACAAAAAAAGAAACAAAGGATGTTTTCCAGATACATAAGAACCATAATTCGATATGACAGATAAGTTCCTGAGATGAACTTATATATCCCAGCTGGAGCGTTTCTTAATATAAGAACTCTCTTTGACATTGATTCTTCTCGTTTCTATTTGACCTCAATTCAATTGGGGAAAAAGAGAAGAAAAGAAAGAAAAGAAAAGGCATTGAGAGACATTAAATTCTTTGGCTTCTTACTGGATACAAATCAAACCAAATATGGCTTGCAACACGCGAAAAGGGGCATTCGGACATCTGCGTAAGGTGTCGTCTCGGATCAGCCTGCGCAGTCCGCGCAGGCTAATCCGAGACGGCACTTTACGCCTACATTAGATTTTGTGCTACAGTAGACTTGCGCAAAACACAAAATTACATAAAAACGGTAAGTGTCATTTCGGATTAGCTTGTGTGGATTGTGCAGGCTGATCCGAAACGACACTTTACGCAAATGTCCGAATGCCCCTTTTCGCGTGTTGCAAGCCAATTATGATAACAATATTCTGTCGTATAGGGACATTTTGCTAGAAATATGTTTTTATCTCTTATTTGAATATCAAGGCAGAAAGAACATTTATAGACTTACAGCAATGTTATCTATTATGCATAGAGAACACATATCAGGTGAATAATGCCCAATATCAGAGTACCGAAAATAGTAAAATATTTCTTTCTTTGATATAAATTATTGCAAAAAATGTGAATAATGATGTCATTTACGTCCAGACCGTCTAACTGGAGCCGTAAACAACAAAAAAGATACAGATTGCACATTGCTGGGAATATTTCGTGGTCGATTTATAGAATACTGCAATAACAAGGGAAATCTTAACACTTTGCTCGCTTAACCCGTTATCACGCAATCCCCATCTTCAACGACCCTAGAGAAGACTGAGGCTTTGTTTTGAAAACATAGTGGAAAAAGGAGAAAATGCTGGTAACCAGCATTTTTTCCTTTTCCCACAATGTTTTCTACACCTTTTTTTTTTTTTTTTTTTCTTTTGCATTTGTTTTGTCATCTGAAAATGCTCCTAATTTGGGCAGGTCCAAAATTTTGTTGTTTGGTAATGATTTAAAGAAGTGAACTGGACAATTTCTTTCGGTAATAATACCCAAATAATCAAATTATAACACTTAACCTTCTAAGTGAATAAAAGGGAGATGTTTCAGCCACTCAAGTTCATTTTATTCAATGCTTATTTTACAACGCTTTGCATCGGAAATATTGGCGTTTTCATTACACGACGCGGTTAACATGCTGGTATATATTTTATACTTTACCTAGTACCTTTATGTAAGTATTTACTTTGAAGTATATTATAAATAAATCCATATCCATACTTATACAGATGAATGTTTACAGGCCAAAATAGAGCAAAATTAATTCATATCATTTAAAAATACTAGTATGGATATTTTAATGAGTCAGGTACTGTGTTACAGTGCGATCTGTCATAGTTGTTGTCGCAGAAAGAATCAAAGCGTTGAGAACGCTGATGTGGCATTTGTCAAGGAAGCTACTGTGTAGAATTAATAATTTGAAAACAGGAGGGCCATGATGGCCCTGGATCGCTCACCTGAGTCAATAGGCGAAATTCACTCCACGTGCGTAATTCAATTTCTGACCAATTGTCTGGTCAATTGAGCTTAAAATGTGGCCTCTGGAGCGTCCACAAGGAATTTCCTGAAGTTGACCTAGTGACCTAATTTATCACCCGATGTGACCCAATTTAGAACTCGTCAAAACATTTATCAAGACAAACATTCTGAACAGTTTTCAAGTTAATTCAGCAATAAATGTGGCCTCTAGAGTGCCCACAAGGTATTTCTTAAATTTGACCAAGTGACCTAGTTCATGACCCCAGGTGACCCAATTCCAAACTCACCCAATATTTCAAGACAAACATTCTGACCAATTTTCAAGTCAATTGAGCAAAAAATATGGCCTCTAGAGTGCCCAAAAAGTATTAGTTTAATTTAACCTTGAGACCTAGTTTATGACCCCAGGTGACCCAATTTTGAACTGACTGAACACGTTGTGCTCAGGTGGGCTAACAAACTTAGAACAGGTTCACTACATACCAAATAACAAAGCTCTATGCTTTCCAGTTTTAGAAAAGAAGAGTTTTAAAGTTTTCTTTCTTTGTTCCTTTGTTCGAACTTGTGACCCCCGGGGCAGGGCCAGTTTTGACCCCAGCGGCATCATTGAACAAACTTGGTAGAGGTCCACTAGGAATTGCTACATACCAAATATCAAAGCTCCACACCTTCCAGTTTTAGAGAAGAAGAAATTTAAGTTTTCCTTCTTTGTTCCTATGTTCGAAATTGTGACCCCTGGGGGGGGGGGGCCAGTTTTGAACCCAGGGGCATCATATGAACAAAATTGGTAGAGGTCCACTAGGAGATGCTAGCTGCCAAATATCACAGCTCCATGCCTTCCAGTTTCAGAGAAGAAGAATTTTAAAGTTTTCTTTCTTTGTTCCTATGTTCGAACTTGTGACCCCCGGGGCGGGGCCAGTTTTAACCCCAGGGGCATCATATGAACAAACTTGGTAGAGGTCCACTAGGAGATGCTACATACCAAATATCAAAGCTCTACGCCTTCTATTGTCAGAGAAGAAGATTTTCAAAGATTTTGCTATTTTTTTCCTTTCTGTTGCCATAGCAACCAGAGTTAAGGGTAGAATTCAATCTCTTGAACAACTTTGGTAGAGCTTCACCCAAGGAACATCCCTGCCAAATTTCACCAAGATTGGCCCAGCGGTTTAGGAGGAGAAGATGTTTAAAGGAATCGTGGACAGGCGGACAGATGGACGCCGGACAATGACCGATCACAATACCTCACCTTAGCACTTCGTGCTCAGGTGAGCTAAAAAAAGAAGAGAAATATTATTTAAATATTAACTTGAAAATCAACATCCTAAGCAAATTAATACGTCTCTTTGGTTAAAGGGAGATTACTGGTGTCTAAGTTTGCGTCATTTGTGTATTGGTGGTCTCCCTTCGATCTTTCAAGAGGAGTCAGGAGTAACGTCCCTTGACGGAAGGATGCACGATGGGTAGAGAGAGAAGCCATGTAAATATATTGAATTCAATTAAGTTTATACCTGAATACTATGATTTTGAGATATCTTTGGCCGTCAGGACCTAATTCCCAACATTACAATAAAGTTTTCTTGCTGTAAATATTCATGCACAATCAAATGAGTAGCGTGCAATCATGGGACGAACAAGCCCAGGGACGAACTGGTTTTGGAACGAACAACCCCGGAAGCAAAGCGGTGAAAGACAAATTTTGTGCATATCATTGCGCCAATAGAAGGCTATGAAGAGGTGAAGCTATTTTTACTATAAAAGAAGTATTTCCACGACCGATAGCCTTTTGCAGTTTATTTCAATACGCCATTTCCAATTATATATCTGAGTGCTATTGAAAAACTCATTTGTCTTGAAAAATTGAGTTAAATTGGGTTTATTTCCTTCAGTTTTGGACAAAATACCATACATGGTCTTCAAAATTCAATATTGAACATTTATTATTGATCTCATAGTGGCATTGTCTCTCGACAAATGCCACAAAAATGGATTGTAAAACCTGAATAAAAAGTTTTCAAAACCCTCGGCTAGGATTGTCTTTATCCAGCACGTATACATGCTTTCTAGAAAGGCCATGATTGATTATGCACGTAAATATGTATGATATAGCCATAAATATTTCGGTTTGTCCAAGCATGTTGTACTTGCAGAAAGATTTAGCAGTAGTGGAGTCTCCTTCAGATTTCCGGGTGAAGCTCTCGTTGTAGTGTTCAGACACAAAACAGATCATAAATATCGCACCTCTTCAACAATTTGAGAGCCAATATGGCGGATAGCAACGTAGTGCGATGGGCTAAATAAATGCTATAAGCTGATTGGTCAAATACCGATTCTCACGGATCCATGTATTTCCGAAGTTTGCTTCCACCCTAAAACATTCTAAATACGGGGTAAGTAGCGGCTTCTTAACTCTTATCCTACTAAATAAAAAGAAATGCCATTTTCAAACCGATATTAAAACCCCAAATATTGCTGTTTGAAAGGTATTTTTGGGGGAAAGATATCTCCTTATTGGACAGTGTAGATCCAAGATCAGACTGCACGTTCTGTGCAGTCTGATCTTGGATCTACGCTGTCCACAAAAGGTCGGTGAGTCGCGCTTAGCAGCTTAATGGTTAAGAAGTGACTATATTATAATGCGATATGCAGCAGCATACTACGTTAGAGCATAAACAATATTCAAAGGGAGATCTTTGATCAATAGATGTAATGTCCCCGTCCTTGAGCCTTTGTTCCGCTCGTGTATTACGACATAACTCTCTACCAGACAGAAAAAACAACAATTATCCTTGAAAAAAAAAAAAAATACACGACGTAAACTTGCCCACAAGTTGGCCTGTAGGGGCCCTCAGAATAAACATGCCCAATTTTCGACCAATCGTAAGTTTCGATTTATTTATTCGAACATACGAGGGTTGATCCAGAAATTTATACAATGGGTTAATAAAACTTTAGGAGTGTTGACTATCAAAACAAAAATTATACAGTCATTAAATGTGACATCTGTGCAATAAACATGGAAATTTTTAAATGTGTACATACAACAGTGATTGTCCTGTGACAAATTTAAGATATAGGCCACACACCTGGGCGGGGCAGCAAGAATGTCAAACGCGATGTCAACTTGACGTCATCATTAACTCTTCTCTACATAGTCCCTATTTACTCTCACACACTTCTGTGCCCGACGTACCCACATGTTGAAAGTGTCCTCATACCATTTGGAATCGAACTGTTGAACAATTCTCTGTGTGGCTGTTTTAAGTGCGTCCTTACTATCAAAGCGGAGTCCCCGAAGCTGGTCCTTTAGTACAGGAAAAACGCGAAAGTCCATCGGTGCGAGGTCCGGCGAATAGGGAGCATGGGCCAGTCGTTGAAATCCCAGAAGATCAATTTCCAGTTGCGTGGATGCGGCGGTGTGTCCAGGGGCGTTGTCCTGGTGCAGCACAAACTCATTAAGCGGAATTCCTGGCCTCTTCCTTGCCAGCGCACGTACAAGATGTTCCCGGAGAAACTGAAGTTTCATAAAAATACTAAAATTATTTTCACACCTTAGGAAATGTTTTGGACTTAATTTGTAAATAACAAACTTTTTAAAGATGTGTAACAGAATAAAATAATTTTTGTTTTTGTTTTTGTTTTTTTTTTAAAGAGATCTAAATATTGATTAGATAGAAAAACGAAAGATTTTTACCTTCGAAAAATAGTCTGCCGTCACTGTCTGACCATCCGGCACCTGGTGGATATGCAGCATTCCTTTCCGATCCATAACAAACACGAACATGTGTTTTTTCATGGAACTGATGACTTTTGCCTTCTTAGGTGGAGGAGATGCAGGCGTCTTCCATACTGATGACTGGCATTTTGACTCGGGCTCAAAATGGTGGAGCCAAGTCTCGTCGAGCATAATAACTCTGTCAAGGAATTCGGTACCTTCCCTTTTGTAGCGTTTCAGGAACTCTCGCGAACAGCTAACTCGTCGCTCCATGTCATGTGCACTTAACAGCCGCAGAACCCAACGTGCACTGACGTTTCTCATTTTCAAATCCTGTGTCAAAATTCATTCAACAGTTCGATAAGATGCCCCTATTTTATCAGCCATTTCACGTACTGTTCTCTCTATCACTGTTTACCACAGTTCTGACATCGTCAATCAGGTTGTGATGCATTGCAGGCCTACCTTGGCGTTCATCATCCACTTTTGAAGTCCGACCCTCCTTGAATCTCCGGTGCCACTTAAACACAAGTTCTCTACTGCACTTTATTCCCGTTTTCTCCATCATCTGAAATGTCTGCGTTGGTGTATGACCAAGATCATGGCAGAATTTTATAACTGACCAGCATTCTAATTTTGGTGTTGACGTCATGTCACTATTCCCTTGGATTTTTCTATCTTATGAAAAATGCTGTGTCTTCATAACAACTTTCACAACAACGTATACAACATGACGTCATGATGTCATACTAGCGTCATACTAATTTGCGCCAAAAAATTCAAGCTGAAATTTAAGAAAACTTGATTTATTTAACAGGTATTTAATTTTTTTTGACGCTTCCCCGCTTAAGCGTACATATGTTACTATGGTAACGCAGTTTAAGGCCGCTAGAGATAATTTGGTAAAAATTTTAACTTTTATGCAGTTTGTAGATACTGAACTACAATATTACCAAATTATACACTGAACAAGCTAGTAATACGGAAGTAATAGGCCCATTGTACGAATTTCTGGATCAACCCTCGTATCAACAGCAAGAAGAATGTCAAAAGCCAGCACATTCATCTACGCCGAAAAAAAAACCAAGGTTTGTCCGTATTGGGACATCCAGTCGACAAATTAAATACGACTCAAAGAATTGTAAATGTCTTTGAAAGAGTGGAAATTATTGTGGGAAAAGGAAAAGATACTCGTTACCAGCATTTTCTCCTTTTCCTTTGATGTTTTACCTAGCTCTCTTCCTAATGTCGTAAAACACGTACATGTAATTCTTTTGTAATGGTTAATTCGTGTAGATCACCTTTCCTTTAACCCTATACCAAACAAACCCTGGTTTTAACGACCCCGACGAAGAGGCCTTCTGAAAACACTGTGGGAAAAGGAGAAAATGCTGGTAATCAGCATTTTCTCCTTTTCCCACAATGTTTTCTTACTCTTCCAAAGTCATTTTTTCAATTTTTGAGTCACGTTTATTTTGTCGTCTGCAAATGCTTTCAATTTGGACCAGTCCAAAATTTTGTCGTTTGGTAAATAGTTAAAAGAACGCTTTCAAAGTTATCTGCTGCCAATTTGTTTCTGGAAGCAATAGGTAAACCCTTTACCACACAATCACGACTTTCGATGACTCTAAGGAAGACGGGTTTTGAAAACACTGTGGGAAAAGGGAAAAAATACTGCTATCCTATGAAAGACAAATATCTGATTTTAAAAATATATTGACTTGGTCATCTGCAAATGCTTTCAATTCGTACAAACCTGGCCGGGTAGCTGAGTGGTTAACGTATCTGACTCGTGAAAAGGTGGTTGTGCGTTCGTTACCCAGTTTAGTCATAATCCATTTCTGGCGATTTTTCGCCTTTCAACTCTGATGTATGTGAGAAAAACAGACAGTAACTTTGACAGAAAGTTGTGTCAGTACTGGTGTGAGAAAACAAGGAAACACATACGAAGGTGCAGTGACCGCTGTGATATGACCTAAGCGGCGTTGAACTTGAATACAAACAAATTCACTTTGTACAAGTCTGAAATTTTGTCGTTTGATAAAAGGATTAACAAACAAATGACAGTTTATCACGGCACGGACCAGAAGAAGGACATTACAGTCAGTAAAACCATTATACTGGCTTTACCGTCTTAAAGAGACGCGTCTACGGCAAGTACACTGTTGATTGGATTAAAGATAATTGAATAATGTAATCCATTTGGTCGTCGAGTATTCCATACGTACACATGGAGCAGACGGCTAGCAATTACTGATCGATTTTCGCCAGACAAAAGGCGGACCGCTGTATCTCTGGTAAGGAGCAAGATGTCACATTCTGGGGATTGTGATTTTTTAGCCCTGGTTCAATCAAAGTTCTTTCTCAAGACAGACAAAACACCTTACAAGAGGATTCTTTTGTTGTTGTTGTTTTTGTTTTTAACTGATATGTCTTGTTCCAGAATCTCTTTGAAAAGGGCGTTTAATGCATCTGCAAAAAGGATCGACTCGGGTCAGCCTGCGCAGTTGGCGCAGGCTGACCTGTGTCGATACTTTTTGCTTTTGGTAAATTCTGAGTATGTCTAAAGACTATTCTAACTCATAAATTAGTTGTTTGTAAGATAAATGGATTTTATAGGTCCAAGAATATGTAGTGGCTTGCTTGGTATTATGGATCATGGAGACACATTAAAACACCTTGTGCCAGAGCAGAGCTCACATATTTGGGAAATCATAAGACTATTTTGAAAGAGAGTCGTGCCAAGAGCTGTCAAAGAAATCCCAGGAACGCATGAATAGGAGAATTGATCACTGTTATATAACAGAAATATTGTTGAAACGGACATTTATCACAAGTCAAACAATCATTTGAAAAACAATTTGTGACTTTGTCATTTTTTCTTTTTTAAGGAATGAAGAGATTTATTTTTTCATGGAGGTATGAAAAAAAAAAAACCTATTCACACTTATCAAAAGCGTGATTAGTTATTTTTTCATAACTCCATGAAAACAAACAAAAAAAAACCCTCTTCATTCCTTATAATTCATTATTACATTCTGTTACTAATAATAGTAACATTTTCTACTGAAAATGATGTAATATCAGTGTCACGCAAGGGCAGATATGGCGGAGCAACTGGCTGATATCTCATATCCTGCCCGTTGACAAGTTATTTGTTCTAAATCTATGGCAACAGAACACTCGCTCGCAAACTAACATTCTCAGTACATCCCGTTTGAAAAAAAAAATGGCTGAATCAGTCCGTCAATCGCTAGCGGACATTTCTTCAGAACTACTGACAATGATTGAATCGCAAAACCAGCAAAGACACCATATATAGAGAATATATTGTTGTTGTCTTGGACTGGGAAAGTTTATCGGGAAAGGCGTACACTAGAGTCTATAGGCTAGTAGACTTACAAATTTTGTCTGTTGAGCCGGGGGAACCGAGCCCGAGAAACTTTCCCAATCCAAAGCACCAATCATCTATTCTATTTATCCTGTATCCAATTTATAATCCGTATCATACTAAATTAATATATGGCTTGGAAAAACACACATACCGACATCTTTTTTAACTACGAAAAAAGATGAAGAACTGTATATTTAAAACGGCCTTATGCCGTATATGCAGCTGTGATAGTCATGATGAATGATGCACGATTACGTCATGAACATGACGTTTACCCGCGGAAAAAAAAGTCATGTCGAATGAAGACAAGGATTTCTCTTTTTTAAGTTTTTAAACATGTTAGAAAACGAAAAAATCGAGCAAATGATACATGAATGTAATAAACAAGTTATTACACGGCTGATGAGGGCCGGAGAGTGATATCGGCCCGCCACCTATAAATCTGCCCTCGGGCTAAAGCCCTATATGAAGGTGGCGGGCCGATAACACTCTTCGGCCCTCATCAGCCGTGTAATAACCTCTATATATCACAGACAACAAATATACCCTTAAATAATACTAGATCTTAACTTTTTTTTTAAATCCAACATTGCTATTTATTTCATGCTTACCGGTAGGTTTTCGATATTTCATGGACACGACCAGTGAAAAATACCGATTCTTACACTCCAATTCTTCAATTGAAGGCGGAAATAGTCGTTCCCGTGCACTAGTTACCTAGGTAAAATGCGCGTGCCTCTCAACCAGATGGAAATATGACGTAATTTACCTTACATTTCTCGCGCTTGACGTAATACTGTAATGCCTTGCTATGCGGAGGGGGTACGCCACCGGGGGAATAACCGAAAAGAACTGTACTGGATTTTGATGTAAGTTCCCCCCAAAAAGGGTTAAAAGCATGAAATAAATAGAATATTTGTTTTTTTCGGTGAAAGATCGAAATTCATTTCATCGAGTGAACATCATCGTTAATATTTTCACTCCTGGCTGCGCCACGCGTGAAAATATTAACGATGACGTTCACTCGATGAAATGAATTTCGATCTTTCACCGAAAAAAACAAGTATCCTCTACTTATTTAATGTCCGTTTCATTGATATTTCATAGCGCGGTAAAACTGCTCGTTCATGACGTAAAAATGACTTAAATTCATGACATTATTATAGTATTGAACATTTGCAGATTTAGTAGATTTATTATTCGAGGTAATACGCTAAAAGTAAGCTGAAAATAAGATTGTTAGAGCCCAGCAAAGTGACAATGAGTTTTAAGCTCTCTCTTTGAAATTACTGTTGGATATTTTTTTCAATATCCAGAGAAAATAAATTTAGCTAGCAATTTGAAATTCGGACTGGATATAAAATCAGAAAGAAAAACATTATGAAATGTCGTATACATGTTTGTTTACATTAGTTTGACCGCAAAAGTAGTTCCGGCACTGCTTAATTTTCATGGAGCTATGAAAAACATTTTTCAGCCAATCAGAACTCGCCAATTGATGTTCATGAAAACAACTAGATATAGAATTTAATATTGAATTGTTTCAGGATATGTTTAAAGTTTATTTACCGTTTGTCAATGGGCATGCAAGCTTATCACGGACCACGCTGTTTGCAAAGGCCAATCGAAGTCTGTATCGGTATGATAAGGTGTAAAGTATCAAAACCATAATTCGCACACAGTGGGCATCTCTGTTACACCTATTTGCACATTACATCGTTTGTTATTTATAAAGTTGAATCATTTCTAGCTTAAATAATATTAATGGTACGAAAAAGGCTTAGTGTAATAGAGGAAACTTATAATCTTCCTCTAACAAATAAGGCTGTTTAACGAAAAACATCTCTGTTTGCGTCTTCGCTTATCTCTGTCCAGCGGCACCAGAGTAAATCTCAGAAAGATTCAAAAAGAGGCCTGAGCTAACAATCCCGATGTTTACTTGTCTGGGAATCTTTCATGAAAACGCAATCAATCTACCATCTTTCTCAAACAAACGTGTCTTTTAATCCTCGTTATTGTGTTTACATTTCTTCGCGTGCCAATGCCGGCGAGATAAAGTAAATAATTTGTCGCATTCAAGAGACCGGAAATTGAGTAATCCTTATTTATTATTCTCTTTTATACCCCGATTCTCCAGTGAAAATGTCTTTTTTGTTTTAAGTAGTTTTCGTTGGAGACGTTTTGCTTCGCGTATTACATTATACTGTTCCAATTTAAGATTTTTACTAAGTGATTTCCCCTGATTTCTTTTCAGACCTTGACTGATCTTGAAAACGACGAGAGTAGTACCCATTTAATCTTTGTACGCATTTTGTACTTAAAAATCTTTACAGGAAGGCGAGGGGCAGAAACCGTTGTCATTCAGTAAGTTGATTCGAAAGCCAAAATGAATTATTAAGATCAGCTTTTACGCGACCAGACAAAAAGGCGCTTTTTGCTCTCTATGAGGCCACGTTAACACTTATCCTGCTCAGATGAATTGAAACTTTCAATCCGATAGTAAAAACCAATTTGTTGTTATTTCAAATGTATACATTGGGGAAAAATATCTCTGTATCGGACAGTGTAGACCTAAGATCAGACTGCACGTTCTGTGCAGTCTGATCTTGATCTACACTATCCGCTAAAGGTCGGTGAGTCAAGCATAGCAATTTAAGGTTTAAATCATTGGCATTTATACCCTTATACCGTTCGGTTGCTAATGAACTAGAGACATTTCAAGCAAATAGTAACACCCAAATGTTGCGATTTTTAAAGTACTTTTCTCTGGGAAAAATGACATCGTTTCGGACAGTTTAGATTTATGATCGGACGGCACGTTCTGTACACTCAGATCTTGATCTATGCTATCAACTAAAGCATATTGAATTGCGCTTAACAGCCAAAAGGTTTAAATTAATGAGTATGAATCACGGTGATTTTGGCCCTCTGCAGAGCTTTGGAAAAAATATTACAAGTCGTGGATAGATCAACCAATTTCACTACGCCTAATACCATGGCATTACATATGAATGGCTAAATGCTGCGAATGTGTGGATGGCAATACAACCCGATTTTCGGACGCTTTGTTGCTAATACGCATGCAACTCCGTATGCGTTGATCGTAATTCGACCTCATTGTTGTAATCGTTGATACTAACGCGCCTTAATTTCCGTTGATAGTACTGCGCCGCCATTTTCGTATGCTATGATGTAATTTTACCCTAATTTACGTACGCGTTGGTGGTAATACGTCCTATTTCCGTCTTTGTTAATGGTAATTCGACCCAATTTTTTGATACGTTGATGGAAGGTAATGTTTCCCTACATCTGTATATACCTTGGTGATATTCCGCCCTTACTCCTGTATACTTAATGTAATGAACCCTTACTTCCGTATGCTTTGATGGCGATGCGCCCTTTTTCCGTATGTTTTGATGGTAATGTGCCCTGATCTCCGTATACTGTAGATGTCCGGTCGGGTGGCAGGGAACTTGGAAACTTGTTCACGGCTGTGGCGAATTGTATTGTCCAGAGCCGAAGGTGAGGTGGCAACTTGATTCGCCAGAGCTGTGAACAAGTTTCCAAGTGCTCTGCCACCTGACCGTACAACGAATTTATTATAATCGCAAAGTTTTACCATTTCAACCCGAATTCAAGTTAAATTTCCCTGTGTTATGGTCTCACGAATCGAGTACGCTTACGAAATCGAGTATCCCTTTTCAGTGCTCCCAACACACTAAAAACTGACGTCACTGAAAACTGTGTAAATGTGCAGTTTGGTGCATAAAGTCGCTGTGATCTGTAGACATTCGGCGTAGTTTATTTAAACATGGATTTAAACAAGTTCTAGGTAAGTAACTAATTATTTCTTGTTTCGTTGAAAAAAAGTATACGACCATTCGTTGCTTCAAAGGACGATCACTTTTTTTAAACGTTATCTTTGAATTGAAAATTGTATTTCAATTTTATGTTAATGTTTGTCTACCTGCTTGTCTGTCTGTCTGTCTGTCCGTCTCTCTCTCTCTCTCTCTCTCTCTCTCTCTCTCTCTCTTCCCGAAACAATCACGTGTTCGCTTCAACACATACCTTTTCACGCACAAGCAAACAAGCAAACATACAAACAAACAAACAGAGGATGCAGAGTGACACCGACAACGGGTTAAACTTAAGCCTCATATGTTAGGTCTATTGATCATCTGTTTGGCGATTGTCTTGGGGAAAACTTTAAGATTATTCCGAATGTGATACAAGGAAATTCAATTTAGCCAGATACTTTTAAAGATAAATATCCTGCTTTCTAAGAAATAAGCTTCAATTTAATTGTATTGAGACAACAGACTTCAACCCTTGTACTGCTAAGTACGGCTTGAGTAACTCTTGCGGACAATGTAGATCAGGATCAGACTGCACAGAACGTGCAGTCTGATCCCTGATCTACACTGTCCGATACTTTTAAACTTTTCTCTAGAAAATACCTTAGTAAATGCAATGTTTTTTTCGCATTAGCTTGAAATTTTTATTTTATTCATTCAGTAGTGTAACCGTTTCAGCGCTATTAGCGAAAACAGGGATTTTGGCGGACGGCATAAATCAAGATCAAATTGCACAGAACATGCCGTCAAATCTTCGACCTGTACCGTCCGACTATTTAGTCAAGTCTAAAAGATAAAAGTCTGTCTGAATTTCAGATGACTATATATTCGGCCGACGAAAGCGGTCGAGTTTATATGTTTGGCGTTGAAAGGGTCAGGGGTTCAGTGAGACAGCCAATCCTCTTAGCACTTGGCCTGCCAAAGAAATGAATCATTTGTTTAATGGGATTTTACTCTGCTATCAGTGCGACAGCTCACTTATTTATATGTCTCCTTGATTCGAATTGCGCTAGGTTGGCGTTCGGCAGTGCATCCAGAGACACTACTATCGGTACGTACGTAATGCCCCCAGCTATATATAGCCTGGATTAACTGATCAAGAATCAAACGCCCCTACTCCCGAGCCTCAAAGTAAACCTGGTAAAGAAATGAGACAATTACCGGTACTTTAATTCTTTATCACACTATCCCGAGTTTGCACGATCCTGACAAAGAAGGTTTTCGAAAACATAGTGGGAAAAAGGAGGAAATGCTGGAAGTACCTGCTGGAAAACAGCTTCTCCTCCCATTGTCTGCTCATGTCATATATTTCGAAGATTCGACCTGTCTGCTATGATGCATCTCCCATCTCATATACAGAGGGAAAGTAGGGCTTATATACCGAAGCTATTACCCAAGCCTGTAGGGGCTGTTTTAATAAATGGCCGGTGCATAGGTTACATGCTAGATGATCATGTAGCTGAATGAATCGCACCAGGTAACGTTTTATTGAGTAAACGTTTATTTTGAAATTCAAAGTAACGGTTATCGTTTTGAAAAGTAGTCTGGTTCTGTACCCAGAATGCCCAAATCAGATAGATGTGTATTTGAAGAAAGCCATGTAGCGGAAGATAATGCTTCTTCCCCTTTTCCCATTGTGTTTTCCTGCCTGTCAAAAATAAATTTCATCATTTGAGCAACGTTCAAATTGTTGTCTGCAAATGCTTTCAATTTGAACAACTCTAAAAATTTGTCGTTTGAACCAGTCTAAAATTTGCCGTTTGGTAAACAGTTAAACAACACGCTAGGCAGCATTAGAATTGCCGCAACTGAACCTAAAGAGCTTTCCAGAATTCATTGCCATTTACAAGGTACCACCCACAGACGACATTGTTTTTCTTATAACAGAGGTTGGTTATGCAGCGGACATCTACAGAAGACGTCGTTTTTCTTGTTGCAGAGGTTGGTAATCCAGCATACAAGTCTATGAAACCAAGCGACAAGGAAGAAGTTGGTGAGATGAGCAATTTTAGCTCGGCTGTTTTCGAAGAGAACATCGAGGTATTGTCAGTCCTGACGCCATCTGCGTCTACATCGTCGTCGTCATAGGCGTCTTCTTGCAAAATCTTTGACCTTGTAGGATATCTCTGTTATTACTTACGATGTTTTCTTCAAACTTGGACTAGTTGTTGACCATCAGAAGGGGAACCCATGAAACAGGGGCAGGTAACCATCGAAATACTTTTGACACAATTATGCGCCTTTTTCGACTGGTAACTCGTATTTTTGCCCAGAATTTTTTCGCTCTTTCGAAGACAATTAACCTCTACTATTTGACCCACAATTGGATTGTCGTCTGCTTTGGATGTGGACAAGCCTTAAATTTGTCGTTTGGTAAAAATTTTATCTCAAGCTTATGTCGACTGGAACGAAACTTGATTCGTAGGCCAATGTAGATCGTTACCACACGCACCATAACATGTAACAATCTTTGTGTTTTATCCAACTGCAACTGTAGCCAAAGTCAAAATGTATGTGACAGTTCCAGATGTTGATAAAGAAGTGCAATGTAGCAAACAGTCGATTCGACGCGTTATGTTTTCTAGAAGTACCACAAAACCTATCAATAAGACTGTAGGAGAATATCAAATGTACGTAAAATGAGAACGCGCTTACCTACGGAGGGCTTTGAATAATTCAATACTGGAGAGAGCATCTATCTTGTAGTTTAGCAATTTGTCTGTTCCGATGCAAATAAGTGAGCTATGCTCCGTGAAAATGGGGTTTAATGCATCTGCAAAACAGTATCGACCCAGGTTAGCCTGCGCAGTCCGCGCAGGCTGACCTTGGTCGAAACTTTTTGCTTTTAGTAAACTTTCTGCATGTCAAAAGACCATTCTACCTCAGGGTGCAGTTGGTTGCTAGACAAAAATGATATAATGGATACTTACTTACAGGTGACCTGCTTGGAATAATCTATAATGAAGATTCGTGAAATCCCCTTTTGCCAGAGCATAGTTCACTTTTTTTCCCCTCTAACGTAGACCTTTTTTAGAAAAGAAAAAATATGTGAGAAAATTTGTGCTTGCTTTGAATTGCACGTTTTTCTAGATGTTTTCAAAATCTCCAAAAAAGGTATAATCTCATCCTCTAAATGTTTTATCATCGTCACAGTGAATATGCAACTGCTTCTGATCTATTCCAAGTCCGAAAACAGCCTTTAGAGATTTTTAGTTAATCATTAGGAAGTTGTGATCAACTAAACAAGCTCTTGCGGACGGTATGAATTAAGATCAGACTTAAAACATGTAGTCTAATCTTTCATCGACCTTATCCAACACCTTGTTAGACAGTCCCGTCAAACTAGTAAAGACTGCAATTAATTCTGTCTTTTTTTTTAACTAATTGAAAATAAAGATTTTAGACCAGCGTCGATATTCACCAACCGCTCTTAAGAATCTCCTTTCTCTTATTCTCCAAAATTTTGTAAAATTGAAAGTAGCCAAATTCTGATTGGCTAAACCATTTGGTTAAGCCAATCAGAAGTTGTGTTACTTTCAAATTTAGAAAATCTTGGAGAAAAAGACCAAGAATATACTTAAGAATGGTTTGTGAATACAGACCCAGGGCACCATTCTTAAGAACAATCTTAGTCTAACTATAGTTTTAGAAAGTAACAAAACTTCTGAATGGCTAAACCAAATCCATTTGGTTTAGCCAATCAGAAATTGTGTAACTTTCAAGTTAGAAAATTCTTGACAATGAGACTAAGAACGTTCTTAAGAATGGTTGGTGAATACGGGCTCTAAACATGCATACTAAAATACACAGAGAATTGTTCCATTTATCTCTCTAAAAATAAATGGCATCTGGTCCCAATCTTGCCACAGTATGACGTCACAAAATATGTTACCATTGTCAGACAGAATGTCGCATCAGCAAATTATTGTTGTTTTGCTTACTCTTTACTGGACGACAAAAGAGACCTGTCCAAATTGAAAGCATGCGCGGACGACAATTTATGGATATCACTAAAATGATTGGGTAATTATTTGGAGGAATGAAACAAAATCATTTTGGGGTAAAAAGAAAATGCTGGTTGTATGCATTCTCTCCTTTTTCCATATGTTTTCACAAGCCTTCCTCATCAGGGTCGTTAAAACTTGGAATTGATTGATAGTGGGTTTACCAAGGAGAGCTTTGAATAATTAAAAAGCAAGACCAAAGGATCTGTCTGTAATAACAACTGGCGTAACAAAAATAGATAATTCTGGGAGACAATTTCTCCCTAAATTTGACAACTTTATTGTTTCCTTCTCGAATGAATCACCCTTTTCTTAAAGCGCGACGTCATTGCGACCCTTTTTCTAAGCAGGACTCGTCATCGCTACCCTATACGTGACATTTATCGAAACTACAACCCTTACCGTACTTAAATGTAACTAGTGATTGCTCCCGTATTCTCGCCATGGATCGTCATTAAGAGTCTTTCCTGACAAAAACTCGTCATTCCGAGCCTTTTTCCTGCCTGACATGAATCGTCATAACGATTCATTTCCTAATATTAAAACCGTCGTACCGGCATTTTTGCTGACCCTTGAAGCGACAAATAAATTCTTAGGACATGTTTAGTCCAGAATAAGACCCAACAGTCAAGGAGCCCATTTTTATAAAGGGGTTGGGATAAAGGTTGTTTTTTTTTTAACCGGCAACCTATATGAATTCTAGTGATATATATTTATACTATAGACCCTGTAGCTTTGGTATAGGGTTGTTGACAAGATGGGAAGTGGCGAATTGCTTTTTTTTACAGGGGCAATAACTCATGTGCTGAAATTCAAAATTTCATTGTATATATGCACTCATATTATCAT
Organism: Hippopus hippopus; assembly: GCA_946811185.2. NCBI lineage: Eukaryota > Metazoa > Mollusca > Bivalvia > Cardiida > Cardiidae > Hippopus > Hippopus hippopus. The sequence continues at coordinate 20,080,155 of OX328111.1, read as the reverse complement.
AAGCATAAACTTTACATGGACAATTTTGCATTTTACACAAGGAAGAGAATAATGATACTGTTTAATGGAATAACGGATATGTCCATTTTTTATCAGACAATCTTGATCCAATGTGACCGACGAAATCAAAGATGGAGCAATGTTTGTTAAAGATATAATTGTATATTTACTTATTCTACAAGCAAATACCATCTCTGTAGATAAATACAAGAAATAATTTAAAAATAGGCAAAGCCTAAAGGCGAGCAGCGCTAGAACTGTTTGCTCCTTTGATGGAAGGGAATCTCCCAATCTAATGCCTACAAATTATGGTGGGTAGATCTATTTCCCCCCCCCCCCCCTTTTTTTATAATCCCACTGAACTTTAGATATAATACGTCTCCGAATTACTGGCAAACCATCAGTAAAGACGAAAAAATAAATGTATAAAATAGGAAAGAAAGGTGATGTTTCCATAATGAACTAGATAGCTCCCTTAAGATATTTTTGTTTTTTTTTAATTTCTTGCCAGAATTTTGCAAAGGTTTGTTGGCATGTCATGTAATTAGTGATACAAATCCATTACATATGATTGTATTCAAGTAAGTATTATGATGTCATTTTTGATATCATAAGAATAGAAAAAGTTGCGGGTTTCAAAGCCAGATTTGCACCTTTATACTGCATGTAACCGTCCATTGTCTTTTACCTTTGCACAGAAAAGTATCTTGTAGTATTCATCTGCATTAAAAAAGATAACTGGTAGAACAAAATATAAAATAACTCCTTTAAACTTACACATGGACAATTTTTCGCAGCAAGTTAGTCATAATAGAGTGGTTTGGTACCTTAGTTGGTTCATGAATGCTCAGCTAAGGCACTATTCTGAGTTGGAGTCCATTTCTAGGGTCACATTTTCTGTTGATTCTCATTAAAATGTTGACAAGCTTAATCTGTAAGTGTTGGCAGGTGTTCTTAACCAGAGGATATGACGAACAAAAACTAGGAGCTGTTATGTCAGCTTTTTTGCCTTCAAGTTTGCACAGCAAAGCCTTGTGAGCCAGAGGTATCGTGTTCTAGCCCCACACTAGACACCATTGCCCCCTCCCCATAATTTATCACTTGACATGTTTGAGGGAATGGATGGACCGAGCGTCTCAAAAAACCAGTCAGACAGTTGGATCTAAGATCGTGTTGTCGGATCTTGGTCTTCACTTTCCTCAAGAAGAATATAAGGAAGGACTAAGACCTTAAGAAGTTATGGAAATGATTTGTCTAATTAATTAGCTTTTACCACATAGTCATGCTCTGGCAGAAGGAGGCCTTGATGCATTATACCAACCAGATCATTACATGAATATGTATCCATAAAACTCATTTCGTAGAACAACTGACTGAATAATGAGGAAGACTGGTCTTTTGACATATAGAAAATTGACCAATGGCAAAAAGTTTCGGCTCAAGTCAGCCTGCGCGGACTGCGCAGGCTGACGTGGGTCGAAACTTTTTTTACAGACGCATCAAGCCCCCTTTTCAAAGAGCGTGGCTCAATCATAAATTGTCACAGACTTTCCATCAATTACAAAAGAAATGACAGAAATAATGGGGCTTTGGAAAGAAGGGACAAGATTTGTATTCGTTTCCTCGCCTGGTTGCATGGCAATTTTCAACAGTATTTTAATCATGTCACGGCGGACAGTGCATCTACGAGGGCTGTCCCAAAATAGTGTAGACAAAGGCTATAACACAATCAGTGTTAACACAATAGATTCAGCAAGTTTCGGAATTCTTTACAAGAGCTTTGTGCATATGTGTGTGAAATATTAAATAATTACCTTAAGGTATTACCATCCTAACGCTTCTAGTGCAACATGGAATAAAATTTCTTATTAGCTGATAAATAAGGATTTATACTGATATTATATTTTTGCACATTTCTCACCGACCAGAAATTCCTTTGATGTCTATCTTGAAATTATTTGTTGATACTTTTGTTAGTTTCCTTAATTATTATCTCCCTTTGTAATGAGAATATAGTGGTTTTAGATTTATAAATGATAATTCTAAGAAGGAAAAAAAGGAAAAATTGGTTCGGTGAAAGTAGTACAATAATACTCATTTTTAATTATAGCTAATTTTGTAGGATAATATTATAGTGGAAATAGCTGTTTTCCATTAAGAAGGTACTACCTTAAGAATTGCTCAATCTATCACGAAAATAATCTACCCACACATACCCGGCGCACACTAACGTCAACGTCATGACATCCCTAGAAAACAATTTATTCTTTTTCAAAGAACTCCGGCCGTGGTGCTCGATGCATTTACGATGGCGTGTGTCCCACTTATCGTATACGTCTTCAACTCACTTGCTTTTCAAATTGCTCATTACTCGCAGAGTTTCCTGTCGCAGTTCATTGAAGTTTTCGAATCTATGTCGCCGCAACTGAGACTTTAAATAGGGAAACAAAGCAAACTCTAGGCGTGTTAAGTCTGGACTGTAGGGCGCTGCTCCTCTGTCCATCCGTCAACAAATCTCTTGTGTCATTTAAATACAAGAGATCTTGACACAGATTTGTATTTTTCTGTACATAGCGTGCAGTGTGCGTAGTGTTTGCGTAGGAGTCATATCTAATTGTACACAATATTCGATAACATTCCGCTACGCAGCCATTTCCTTTGACGTCGCCATTTTCAGCATGTTGGAATTAACCACCGCACTAGGTTTTATCCTGTAACTTTTTTCAAAATAACATTACGTAAGCACCCTTCGGTGTAATGACATCAAATGCATTGACGTTAATCCACGTCGAATTATTTCCCGCAATTATGACCATGTTTGGAATTATAGACATGTAAAGATGTAGCATACTCATAAAACCCAGTCATATTTTGGTGTGCGCCGGGTTAGGTACTCCATTCATGTAAATAACTTTATAAAATGTACTAACGTTATTGGCGATCTTGATTTTTTATTTTATACGAGAGTATGCACAAATGACTAACGAATACAACATGCAAATTTTACTGAAATCCGACGTCGAGTTCCATAAAAAATAGTGTTGTCTACGACATTTTGGGACAGCCCTCGTACATGTTCGTTTCAGGAGTCTCTCGGGACTTGGCACAGCACACTTTTTCAAGCCGTTTGTTGTTTTCAAATATATCTGAGTCGATGCAATCTTTATTGGAGAGAGTGCAATGGATGGCCGTGTATAGACCAAGCCGGGGATTCAAACACATAAACCTTGCATTTTTTGAAATACATGTAAGGATTGAACTACCGGGGCTCGCCGAATTAACATTTGGCAAAAGACCTATGCAGGAACCAAATTCGGCAACCACTGATAGGAGTCAAAGAATATGAAATTAAGTAAAGCAATATAACTTTGAGTAGTCTTAATTCTGACCTATTATTATATAGAGCCATTAGTTTCCTTTTCGTTAAATAGGAGCTCTTATGGCTTAAAATCATTCATCTACCAGTATTGTGTTCCGGATAAAAATGGAGCTATCCAACCTTTTCCGTGCTTACATCCTTACATCAACTTTAGTTGCTTCAAGTGACAGTGTAGAGCCAAGATCAGACTGCACGGAACGTGCAGTCTGATCTTGGATTCACACTGTCCAGTATGGTTCGAAGATTATTCTTACCAAGAAAGCATAGAGTCTCCAACACGGAAATAAACCGATCTTTCTTCCTATGTTGTGATTGTACCTCTTGCTTTTATCTGTAGCTCTAAGAGTTGAAAGATTTGATTGCCCCGTCCTAATGCTCTACATTTCTATAAATCATTTTATATTGACGGCGTCTGGCTATTTACAAATCCCCCGCTACAATAACAACAAAAGGCAATAACGTTACAGAAACTTTTATCCCACAAACAATGTCAATCGGGGATCTCGTGGCACCGTCTTGAATAGGGTAAATCTTTGTATGTTTTTCAACCCCGATTTCAACGGTATTTATGTTATCTCCTGGGTCCCATTGCACCTATTTTACTATTTTTCTTTTCTTTGCAGCCAGTAGGCCTACTATGCATGACACTGTTTCCTAGCAACAGACTTTTTTTCTTTGTTTTTTTATTAAAAAGAAGTGAACAACACGTCATTCGGTGAGAAAAGAATGCTAAGAAAGGTCGAAAATACGTTAGAAAATCTCAGCCTTTCATTATGAGAAACATAAGATTTGTATGTTCTCCTCTCTCTCTCTCTCTCTCTCTCTCTCTCTCTCTCTCTCTCTCTCTCTCTCTCTCTCAAAAGATGAAAAAAAGACATGTTTTCCATGGAGAATTACTAAATTTCTACATTAGGTCCAGTTATAAGTGTCAGGATCGTGGCTTTAGACCATCCTTCTCTCATAGATAGATAGATAGGTATACTCTGACATATGAGGCATGCTCTGGCAATTTAAGAAGATTTGAGTAATCTTTGTGATCCATTTTACCAAGAAAATTATCACATAATAATGGATTCATAAAATCAATTGTGTCGAACAACCAACAGAATCATGAGGTAGAACGGTCCTTGGACATGAAGAAAATTTACCAAAAGCAAAAAACGTTTAGACCCAGGTCAGCCTGCGCGAACTTCTTTTACACATGCATTAAATTCTCCCTTTTCAAAAAGCGTGACGCATATACAGGGTGTCCAAAAAGTCGTGCACCATCCTGAAAACACATTCATTGTTACAGATGCTCAAATTGAACACCATTTTTAGTAATACAACGTTGTACTCTCCGCAAAAAGCTGTTTTGAACATTCTATAGGGTATCTGGTGGGATGAACATTGTGAAAATGGTGCTCAATTTGAGCATCTGTAACAATGAATGTGTTTTCAGGATGGTGCGCGACTTTTTGGACACCCTGTATATATGTACATGTACTTGCATTTGAAATCTACTGTCGGTCACATGTGGTTTTGAAACATTTTACCGGGAGAAAAGTTTTACGTTTGCCTCTTGTAGAGTAGACGACAAATCAAATGGAGCTTAAAAAAAGTATGAACTTTGTTTTGGAAAGGGTAGAAAACATTATGCGGAGAGGAACTGTTTACCCCTTTCCCACAATGAGTTATAAGCCCTCTCTGTCAGGGTCATTAACACTCGGGATCATGCGGTGAAAGGTTAATTTAAGGAAACTCTTAACACGAAACCTATGATTTTATATTTTCTTTTTCACCCAAAAAATAACTGCTTTTCTCTCAAAAGACAAACGGAAAAAAGATAAACAGTGATCATGTTAAAGTTTGGGATGGATATTGTGCTACATGTAAGTACTTGTTATACAAACTCAAGGAAAGCATTGACAGGCCGTCGCGATATAACTTAAATAACGTTGAAAACGGCGTTAACTACCATAAGATCAAACAATCAGTTCTTCAGGTTAATGATAGAAACTTGAGAATACTGTGAGTTTTGGTTGGTCGCAAAAAAAGAGCAAAAGAAACAGGTTGTAAACCAGACCAATACAACAATGGCAGATGGCTTGGACACCTATGGCAGACTAACAGAGTGGTGTGGTGTCCGGGGTCGTGAGGTAGAGCGTCGGCCTCGTAACCAGAGAGTCCCGAGTTCGATTTCCGGGAGCGGGTGTCAACTTTGGGACTCCTCATTGGCCAACACATTCGGCGCGAGTACTGGTGTAGTTCCCAGGAAGCAGAATCGAGAGAGATTAGTATAAGTTGTAAGAACTTGTTTCTCAGTCGATGTAATATAAATACATCTGTGTTTAAGCTAAACTAAAACTAACAGACTGAGGAATCTGTCATTTCATTAGAAATGAGCGTGAAAAGGGGGTTTTATGCATCTGCGAAAAGTATCGACCCAGGTCAGCCTGCGCAGTCCGCGCTGGCTGACCTGGGTCGAAACTTTTTTGCTATTGGTAAATTTTCTGTATGTTAAAGGACCATTATACCTCAGGATTCAGTTGGTTGTTATACAAAAATGGATTTATGGATCCATAATTATATGATGACCTGCTTGGTATAATGCATCACAGAGATGCATTAAACACCCATTTGCCACATCATAGCTCAAATGCGTCGGTTTCAGCTGATATAACTACACACGCACCCAACATTTTGCCGAAAACCTATCCTATTTGCATTCATTCAAAGGACAGCTATTATGCCAGTCATTACGTCTGGGCAGGCCAATAAAGCATATTATATCTTGAAACAAATATGTACTCTCCTAATTGTTATATAGCATACAATTTTAATTCTACTCTGGTGCTCATGTATGATTTCATTGCCCCTCTTAGACCATAGGTTCCCCATCGTTTGAGCGCCAAAAAAAAATGACCATTTTCAATCAGGAAAACAGATGCTAATACTAGTGGATTTTGATGCCAAGGTTGCTTTTGACAGAGTATCTGAACAAAACAAACAATTTAGATCCAAGACCAGACTGCACGTTCTTGTGCTGTTTGATACTGGTCTACTTAGTCCGCAAAAGCCACGCAAACTGTTTGTATTGGAGTTTAACGCCATTTTAACAGCTTAGGTCATATCATGGCGGTCGGTGACGTACCCATGTGTTTCCTGGCTTTCTCACACCAGTACTGACACATTTTTCTTTCCAAAGTCACTGACTACTTTTCTCACATGCATCAGAGATGAGAGGCGAAAAATCGCCGGAAAGAAGGTTCACCGCAACCGAGTATCGAAACTGCAATCTCCAGGTCACGAGTCAGATACGCTAACCACTGAGCTACCCGGCCGGGAGTAAATGGTAATGGATAGTCAAGGGGTTGTATATTGCCTCAACACAATCATTTAATATAGTATAGATGGCCGCTCTATTGCCTACTTGATGGGTAAATCAACATATAATAACGGTTTATTGTACACTCTACCAATATCCACTGGCAATACATGCAATTACAAGATGAAGGTCATGTTTACTTGGAATGCTACGGGATATACAAAGTTATTACAACCCCCAGAGTTCATATGAGATGCTACAGCAGTATCTTTTTGATAACTTGGAAATATATGAGCCATGCTCTCGGAAAAGGGGGCTTAATGAATTTGCGAACTTAAAAAAAAAAAAAACAGTTCAAAACAATCCCTGAAAGACCTTCCAGTGTTAGTGTCAGGTGGTTATAACATATTTCTCAAACAGATGTGCTATAAAACATGCGGAAAATAGGTTTAAGACCAAAGCTTTGAACAGAAACAGCAAACAAGAGAATTTTTGATAAATCACTTAAGACTTCGAAGATTTGTATGAAAGTGACACAAGAGATATCTAAGGTAAGGTACAGACCTATATAAATTTGCACACACACACATACACACAAATTTTAGGGCCTCATATTTAACTAATGTGAGATACTGACGTCATGCACTTGTCCAGTTAGGTTTGCTGTTCTGGCCACTGTGCGAAACCGTCGGAGAAAGTTAAGCTTTAGAACAAACAAAAAATATCTTTAAAAAAAGATAGACGGCGTAAGAGGCACTTGGATATGAATACAGTTAAATTCGTTTGTAGTTGATCTATAATATGAAGAGAAATGATGAAAACAGTTCTGAAAGTAGCCTCTTTTAAATTGTTTTGCATATGGTTGAAAGTGTAATTATCAATAACATTTAAGAATGGGGAAGCATGTTTTTGTACTTAAATGAAGCACCTTTCAAACATCGACGATTTGTCGTTATCAGAAGGCGGGGTTTTATCACCCATCTCAAAGCTCGACCACACCCACCTACTCTTACTAGGAGTATTTTAGTAGGAACCCAGTTTCTTCGTTAACAACGCAATAAAACCGATTGTTCCCCTAGGTAGGCATAGTTTCTTGCGAATTGAATCGCCAAATTCAAGATATAACATCTTATTTCATTGTAACAAGAAACGTAATAAGTTGTTTTACAACCCGTTTTCATGTAAGACAATAGAGCGGTAGCCTGCCGTCGCAGTTCTTATTCGGTTTTACGCGAGGAAAAACGGGTACCAAGCCTCTTACACTAAACAAAATAGAAAACTTGCCAATACTCATTGCTATTACTTTATCCATATGATATAGATTATGGATGTTTTGCTAGAGTTTAACATCTGTATGGCCATAAAGTACAACTTTACATAGGTAAATGTGAGCATTTCGTGATTTTTTTAGTCATTAACACTTTTATCCAATATCGGTAAATTTCTACTGTGACCTTTATTTTTTTGCGTAGTTTACATATATTTGGCCAATCACAAAATGAGTAACAATTCATTTCCTCCTAGTACTCGAAGTAGGTCAAAAGTGAGATCATACAGCTACGCCGAAAAATTAATACTACTGGAATCGGCAAAATGCTCTTTCTTGTAGAAGAAAAACTCTCATCGCTGTGAGAGTTGGTAAGGTCATTTTAAAAGACCACAAAAAGTTTCATAAAAATTGATTAAGTATTTTTCAAGGTATTTAAAAATTCAGGGGTCCCTATGAACTTCAAACTACCTATAGACATCGGTTAAATTTTTGGGTATTAGAGACTTTGTAGTTCATGTCACATCGTCATATTTAATGGAGTTACGATTACAAAAGAAATATTTATTTTCTTATTTTCAACCTGCAGTTCTCTGTACAATTCTGAGTCCCTCCAAATGGTTGTTCTGGGTTCCAGTCCTACCATAAATATTTTTTCCTTTTATATATTCTGACGTTACTTTGTCCAATTTATCAGTTCATTGCCATAGATGTACAGATCGTGAAAAGAGACCACGAACAGGAGTAATTAAAAAGTTATTTCCGCATGGACCTAGGCCAGACTGTGTTATGCTTTACGCCGTTTTAGATAACACTGCATTTATAACATTCGGGCGAGTGCACCTGAATATGCCTTCTTGGTGATTCTTGAACCTCTTGAAGTCTATGGGCGAAACCAAGAGCTTTCAGTGCGGACGGCGAGGCTCTGTGCAGTCTGGTCTTTTTCTTTTATACCGTCCGCTTGTGTATTCGTGCCTGTAACTTACAAGCAGTTCCAAACTTCAGCGGATTGTGATTTAAGCCGTCGAAAGAAATCGATTTAAAGTAATTATCGCAAAAAAGAGTTAGCAAGTAAGAGTTAGCAAGTATATGCCAAAAAGAGTTCCAACTCTTTCTCAGCCTATTTTCCTTTTAATAAATTCGAAACAATGTGTGACGGGAAATAAATCCAGTGAAGTAAAACACCTTGCAATGACTTACATCAAGGAAGGAGTGCCGACAGCGCCAGAATTCGAACTCACAAGTCTTAGATTACTGCCCTTGCCTGAACCATGGGGCTACAGGAACTGTGTGAAATCTCTAAAACACTTGAAGTGCCATAGCCTAAAATAGAGGATTTTGTGGACGGTATAGATTAAGACCTGTCTAGTCTTCTATTTATACCATTCACTTGTTCAGTCAAGCCTATAAAAAAAAAAAATCTTTCTGAGTTTCTATGGATTGTATTTCTAACCGTCGAAAGAGGACCAGTTCATAAAATTTGCGCTAAAAGAAATAAATCAAAACATCCAATCAAAAGGTTTGTATCAAGTGAGAAGATTATATGCTTGAGTTAGGATTCAATCTAAAAACACAATTTGATAAATGAAGCTCAGCTTTTCATTGAAAAGGACGGAAATTGCATGTTGGCGAAGAATCCTACAATGACATGATAATTTACGGTAAGGTTTCCGATTATATCCATAAATAATGGCGCGTTACATAAGCTACATGAAAGTCCTATTTAGCTTGTAATAGAATGCCTCTGTATTACTGAGGTAGACTCTGGCAAAAAGGGCTTCCATGCACCTCGGTGATGCATTATACAAAGCAAGACATCACATAATTATGGATCCGTATGATAAATTTCTTCTAACAACCGACTAAGTCATGAGATAGATCTAGAATGGTCCCCTTGGACATACAGAACATTTACAAAGCACAAAAAGTTTCGACCCATATCAGCCTGCGCAGAGTGCGCAGGCTGACATGGTCGATACTTTTTGCAAATGCATTAAAACCTCCTTTTCACACAGTATGGCTCATTTATGGTGAATGCTGTAAACAAATTCGTTTTTTCCGTAATGATTTTCTCTCGGTTGGAAAAATGATTCATAAACTAGGTCATTGAAAGAATAAAGGGCCTGTAGGAATTCGACGGATATCTCACTCTTTTTTCCTGAAAAAAAAAATTTACCCGATTAGGTAAGGGTAAAGTCGCTATCACGTCACAATCTATAAAGAAATTTGTTTTTCTCTGCTTGTGCCTGATTTTCTGTCGTGTCACTTACATTTTCTTGTCACGTCATAACTGTTTATTTTTCGTTTATTTGTTTATTTGTTTGTCCTGTTTATTTCTGTTTATCATTTTTTCTAACTTGTTTATTGAGGAAGTGTTGTGTTTGTAACAAGAAACTATGTATAGTTTACGTTATGAAATGAAATATCTAATATCTATCAGTTGCGTAACTCGCCCAACTCTGACAGTGCCAAGCTGTGAAAGACAAGTAGATTTATGATAAGAAAACAACATACTCGTCCACCATGCAGACACCAGTACGAGTATATGGGACTGGAGAAAGCCCAGAGGAAATTTTGTCGAGGAAAGTTGTATTTCCTGAAATGAAAGAATATTAAACTCGTTTAGGAAGAGTTGTATTTGGCTAGCCAGAGGCAAGCTCATAGGGGACTATTTAGACGTTTTTTTTAATAAAATAAAATAAAGAAACTTATAAACAGACGCTTTAATTACACCTCTTCGTTTTAAACCATTGTGATTAAGTCGGTCGGTATAGGGACTGGCACCTTATGTCAAGGTCGTGGGTTCAAAAAATTGAACAATGGCAGAAAGTTTCGACCCATGTCAGCCTGCGCGGATTGCTCAGGCTGACCTGGGTCGGTACTTTTTTCAGATGCATTAACCAATTTCCCCCCCCCCCCTTTTTTCACAGAGCATGGCTCCATATTTGACAATCACGAAAATGAACTATTGTTTATTTTTATGTCTCCCCGCGTCAGGGTCGGGAGACATATTGTTTTTCCCCGTGCGTCCGTCTGTCCATCCGTCCGTCCGTCCGTCCGTCCGTCCGTCTGTCTGTCTGTCTGTCTGTCCGTCACAAATCGTGTCCGCTTCATAACTCGAAAACATTTTAAGATATTTTGATAAAACTTCACACATTTGTAAAGCACCATAAGACGAAGTGTCATTCACAAGAACTATAACTCTGGCTTGTATATTTTTCGAGTTATTTCCCTTTCATTATTTTCCGTCACAAATCGTGTCCGCTCTATAACGCGAAAACCTTTAAAGATATTTTGATAAAACTTCACACATTTGTAAAGCACCATGAGACAAAGTGTCATGCACAAGAACTATAACTCTGGCTTGTATATTTTTCCAGTTATTTCCCTTTCATTATTTTCTGTCACAAATAGTGTCCTCTTTATAACTCGAAAACCTTTTAAGATATTTTGATAAAACTTCACACATTTGTAAAGCACCATGAGACGAAGTATCATGCACAAGAACTATAACTTTGGCTTGTATATTTTTCCAGTTACTTCCCTTTCATTATTTTCTGTCACAAATCGTGTCCGCTCTATAACGCGAAAACCTTTTAAGATATTTTGATAAAACTTCACACATTTGTAAAGCACCATGAGACGAAGTGTCAAGCACAAGAACCATAACTCTGGCTTGTATATTTTTCGAGTTTTTTTCCCTTTCATTATTTTCCTTACTCATTTTACGTACAATTTCGTGTCCCCTCTGTAACTCAAAAACCGTTAAGAAAAAGTGACCAGTTCTATACCTCGAAAACCGTTAGAGAAAAATGACCATTATTTCAGGTAGAAATTGTCTTGGTCACATATCAATCCTTCTGACACCAAAAAGGGGGGAGACATCTGTTTTTTTTTTTGTTTTTTTTTTGTAGAAAACAAGTTCTAATTTAGATTTGCTTTTATCATTTTTGCCAAATAAATCAAGATTCAAGTCGCTTAAAGTTGTTCAAACGTTTCTTGTCATTGAGCTCGAATGTTTAATAAATGTTTAGATTAGATAATCGAACTAGTTTAAATAGTTTAAATTGAATTGGTAAATATGTTAAATACATCACTAACATCAGTTATGTACTATGCAAATATCACCGACATTTTTACCAAAGTTCATTTCATTGACTGTCTATTGTTGTAGGAACGTTTTCAAATAGATTCAAAGTTCATCGTTTTCACGTTACAGTAACAATAGCTGCAAAAAGTAAACAAAGCGGTTGTTTAAACGCATTTGAATTTAAATCATACTATTTAAATATATTGTTATTATTGTGAAGATCGCAATCAGTTATTGTACAGTCGGTCCCAGTCTTAGTCGCTGACAGAGAAATTAATTTCAAAACTAGATCAAAACCTGCAAGGTTACTCTATCTTTTGTTTACTATTTTCCCGATTTTAAAATTAACGTTACTGCCAGCGACTAACACTTGGGCCTACCACATTGTTACGGGAGACCACTCCTTCATGCATGGCTTCATCCCGATTTAAATACAATACCTAACAACTGCGTTAGGGAGAATTCTCTTTAGCTCAGTGGTTATATTGTTGGCCTATCGTCCGGGCGTTCTAGGTTTGAATCTTGCCCGGTCCCTGTATTTCTGCCGTGCATTTGTTCGAACTCTTAAATGGTATGTTTTAAATTGTGTAAATGCATTTTAACACCTGCTTTGATTTTTTTGGCCGCTATCGGGCCTTTAAGGGTGGAATGTATTTTTTCGGCATTCTACTAAGCTAGAAAACATTGTATTTCCCTGGAGATCTAACCTGGGACCTTCGAGGTGATAGCTCCGTGGTTCACTCTTTGACCCTTCTTTCCTCTACAGCTCGAAAAGGACCAACAGCATTATATACGATGAAAGTACCCAATAAATAATAAACCAAATGGCCTATTACGTGCAATAAAAGACAATTTATTAGTAAATTGGTAATAACTTTATCCCAAAGGGATACGATTACCCTTTCATAGAACCAATCGATATAGATAAAGAATTCTATAGCAAAGCCGTGATACGGTTAGATCTGTATGAGTCATGCTCTGGCAAAAGGGGGCTTAATGCATCATCGTTATGCATGGTACCAAACAAGACATTACATGATCATGGATCCATAAAATCCATTTTGTGTAACAACCAACTGAATTATGAGGTACACTGGTCCTTGGGCATGAAGAAAATTGACCAATAGAAAAAAGTTTCGGCCCAGGTCAGCCTGCGCGGATTGCGCAGGCTGACCTGGGTCGATACTTTTTGCAGATGCATTAAGCCCCTTTTCACCGAGCATGGTTTATATGAATTATTTCGATTTCTCCTCGTCGTTTCATGGAAAGTTATCCAGGTATTTTTCCCACTACCAAACTTTACTAAACAGTCGCGTGTATTAATGACCCCAAGACAAAGAACTTTGAAGAATATAGTGGAAAATGAAGAAAATGCTGATAACCAGCATTTACTCCTTTTCCTACAATGTTTCCTGTCCGTCCAAAAACATATTCATAACATTATTTTGTCACACTTTTTCTATCGTCTGCACTTGTTATTCCAATCTGGACAAGTTTAAACGTTTGTTGTCTGGTCAAGAGTTACTAGAATCTAGTAAATTCTTTGTGAGAAGACAAAATTTCAGACTTGTCCAAATTGATGGCAGTTGCAGACGACAAAATCAAACGTGGCACAAATGATGGGATTTGTATCGGTAAGAGTAGAAAACACTGTGCCGGTTACTGGCATTTTCTCTCCCCCCCCCCCCCATTTTTAAACCATCTTCCACGGGATTTGGATTGTTGGGTTAAGGGTTATCTAGTACGAATTTGCTACTTCACCACGTGATTTCATCAAAAGTTATCCAATCATTCATTACCATTATTTGCCAAACGACAAATGTTTCGGCCTGTCCAAATTCAAAGCGGTCGCAGACAATAAATTTAAATACAGCTATAACTATTGGATTCGTCTTTGAAAGCGGACAAAGAAACTATAGTTAGGAGAAAAATGGTTGTTCATCGAAATGTTCCACTTTTCTTACTCTCTTTACAAAAGCCATTTTGCCGCAGGGTCGTAAAAAGTACAAGTTTATTTGGAAAAGTGTTAAATTCTTGCATGAAATAAACATGTACAGTTAGTTAAAAAGGAAACAGTTTTGCCATCTATGCCGTGACATTAGGTCATAAAGGAAACTGACGTCAGAATGCACCTGGAGACAAATCAGGGTTGGGCAAGTGCGCCAACACTTGTTTTTTCCCTGCATCTGTTTCCACCACAAACAGGACTTTTTTTACATACCTTCAGTACAAGACTTTTGGAAACGTTTTGTTTAACGCTTTACACAACGACAACATTTCAGACAGGTCTAAATTGAAAGCATTTTCAGACGACAAATTAAAGGTGGCCCAAATGATGAAAGTTGTTCTTTCTAGGTTAGAAAACACTGTGGGAAAAGGAGAAAATGCTGGTTACCAGCATTTTCTCCTTTTCCCACAGTGTTTTTAAAAGCAGTCTTCCTCAGGGTCGTTAAAAATCAGTATTGTGTGGTAAAGGGTTAACGTGCACAGTGGATAGCATGGTCACACGGGACCTACGTTTAACGTCTCCTCCGACCGACGTTTTAGTAATTTTTAGATGGCCAGCCGTAGGTAACTACTGGTAGTAACAATGTTTTTTTTCAAATTTAAATAGACTGTAAGAAAATGAATTAAGTAAAAGTAAGGCATCTTTGCCTATTCATTTTCTCATACCTCAGTGTTGGCTAGCAAAGAAAAGAGGTGGCGGGGTTCAGAATTTTGTCAATATACGTTTTATAACGTAGCTGCTAAAGCTGACCTACTTCTTGGCATTGTTCTCGAAAGAATAATAGTAAGTTGAGATTGCTGAAGAATGTGAACATCTTTATTCTGCTTATCCCTGTGGCCCCATTTGCGGGCCTGTTTCAGTGTCTGTTTATGCGACCAATATACAAGGGTTGCTGTCGTTAGTCTTTATGCCGCAGCGCTTATTCAGGCCTTAGCAAATAAATATAAAAGCCTTAATAGGGGATAGTATTTTTAAATCTTGTTCTAATGGCCCATCTTGCCCTGTAAATTCTTTCGATAAAATGGTTGTTATTTCTTTATAAATTCCAACATTCTGTACAAATGCAGGTATCGATTGGGTCGTAACTTGCCAAGTATTATTGGATTGAAGGCTTTTATCCTTGGTAAATCAGCTCAGACGAGCAATCGGAAGTTCTGGTAAACTATTTCTAAATGCATGCCGGTTCCGACCAATGTTTCAAATGAACCATAAAAAGCATGTTCTAATGATAGAAATTCAATGCATTCCCTTTTTCTTCTAAATTCAGTAACATTATATCCTTATATAATAATTATAATTGGCTTGGAAGCATCGGTTTTACGACCTCCAGGCACAGTTATTTCCAAGAAACCAGAAATTATATAGCCCTAACATGATCGTAAATCAGACCAATGCTACAACTGTACAAAGAGCAAAATTATATAATGGGAGCAATAAATTATATAACATTAACATGAACCATTACCGTCATTTTACCCTTTACTGAAACGATCTTATATTACACAACCATGTGAAAGGCTTTTGAAAACATTAATGGAAATGGTAAATATGCTGGTCACTAGTATTTTCTTCTTTTTCCCCATAATGTTGTCTACCATTTTGGAAGAAGATACTATGATACGAGCCACATCTGACTTGTCAACAAGTGCTTTCTGATGAGGCAAATCTAGAATTATGTCCTGTAAAAGAGTTAAAACAAAGCTGTAAATGTAAATTGGCGTCACTTTATCAGGAACGGAGGCATGACTTGTCTTATTGCAATCGGTAAATAGATCTATATGAAGAAGCATAATTGTCCTAACTAACAAATACTTCCAAAAATAACGAATTATTTCATGCTTTCCAGTAGGTTATCGAGAAATATTGGTGAAATATTTTTCGATATTTCATGGTTACAACCAGTGAAAATACCGATTTTTATAATCTAACTCTTCAATTAAAGGCGGAAACAGTTGTTCCCGCGCACTAGTTACCTAGGTAAAATGCGCGTGCCTCACAACCAGATGGAAATATGACGTAATTTACCTTACATTTCTCGCGCTTGACGTAATATTGTAATGCGTTGCTATGCGGAGGGGATACGCCACGGGGAATAACCGAAAAGAACTGTACTGGATTTTGATTAAGTTCCCCTAGAAAGGGTTAAAAGCATGAAATAAATAGAATATTTGTTTTTTTCGGTGAAAGATCGAAATTTATTTCATCTCGTGAACATCATCGGTAATAGTTTTACTCGTGGCTGCGCTGCGCTGCGCCACTCGTGAATATTATTACCGATGATGTTCACCCGATGAAATAAATTTCGATCTTTCACCGTAAAAAACAAATATCCTCTATCTCCTTTTACCAGTACTTCGTACAATATTTGAAAAGGGGTTTAATGGATCAGCAAAAAGTATCGATTCATGTCAGCCTGCACAATCCGTCTAGGCTGAGTTGGATTGCTATGGATCATTTTTGTTTTCTGCATTTCAAGGGACTGTTCTACCTCATGATTCAGCCCATTGTTAGACAAAATGCATTTTATGGATCCATACAATCTTTGATGAGTTGCTTTGTACAATGCATCATGGAGATGAATGAAACCCCTTTTAGCCAGAGCGATGTTCACATATATAGGCCTGCAACATGCGAAAAGGGGCATTTGGACATTCGCGTAAAGTGTCGTCTCGGATCAGTCTGCGGACTCCACGCAGGCTCATCCGAGACGACACTTTCCGATCGTGTATGATTTTTCTGTTTCACGCAAGTCTACTCTAGGACAATATCTAATATCGACGTAAAGTGCCGTCTCGGATTAGCCTGCGCGGACTGCGCAGGCTAATCCGAGACGACACTTTACGCAAATGTCCGAATGCCTCTTTTCGCATGTTGCAGACCATATTATTATAGGCCGTTTAAACATGCATTTCTTTATGAATAAATGTTGTGCTTTCGACAATTTCTTAATGGAATGCAAGAGTACACTGCGAGATAAACCGAAGAATATCATTTTCATAGGATAGTACAGCGTAACAGTCAGACGTGCAGCTCAATATAAAATAGGTAATCCGATAGCTTTTCTTTCTATGATACTCCGAGAAACTTTCAAACTGGTCAGTTGTCTCCTGAATATGTTGTCAACGTTCAAATGAATACTGGATGTTTTGTCTCCGTGATTAATTGTGATAAAGTGTGATGAATTTTCCCACAAGGACTCGATTAGGTGATTTTATCGACTCTGAAGTTGTTGCTTTAGATAAAACCCATATCTGATGGATAAAGTTGTCCTTTTATTAATTCAGGTTTCAGTTGTGGGAAATTAAGGTTGATAAATGAACAGGGAATTTTTAGAAGTTGGAAAGATCCACTCGACTCTGAAGTTGTTGCTTTAGATAAAACGCATATCTGATGGATAAAGTTGTCCTTTATTAATTCAGGTTTCAGTTGTGGGAAATTAAGATTGATAAATGAACAAGGAACTTTTAGAAGTTGGAAAGATCCACTCAGTAGCCAGTGGTATTTTTTGACCTAAAGTTCTAAAGAGGAAAAAAAAACATGTTATATATTATTAAAAACGATTTTATTTTAAATAGTGTGTGACACTAGATCTATTTTGGAGCCCTTTAAAGAAAACAAAAAGGTTTGTATTTTTCAGTTTTTAGTTCCTTTACCAAACAGTCTCTTTGTTTGACGGCCGTAAGGAAGAGGACTTCTGAAATAAGTCGTGGGAAAGGAGAAAATGCTGGCAGCAGGTATTTTCTTTTTTTTCCCCACAGTGTTTTTGGCCTAGCTGAATACGCTGGTTTTTGACTTGTTGTTACTGAAATACCCGAATGTATAAATAGTAATTCGCTATAAGTCAAAAGTCAAAAATGTGGAAACTTTTATTCGACGGGTTCCTGCAGGACTGTCTGCGGGCACCTTTATGCCACCATAATACAAGGGTTGCTACCGCTACTTGATAGCGAGGGCCCGTATCCACCAACCATTCTTGAGAATATCGTTCTTTGTCTTAAGCTAGATTTAGAAAGTAACACAACTTCTGATTGGCTAAACCATTTGGTTTAGCCAATCAGAAGTTGTGTTACTTTCAAATTTAGAAAATCTTGGAGAATAAAACTAAGAAAGTTTTTGAGAATGATTCGTGAATACGGACCCTGGGCCTTTATTTACCAAGGTAAATAAATGGGATTGGGTATAATAATTTTTTATGTACCTATCGGTCATGTTTTGTTAAGTGTTACTGTGTGTCTACATGTATTTTTAGACTTAACATTTTTGCAGCAACTGCTCTTTTTCCACCGATGAGCTGGGTAGACATCTAGTCTTAAAAAATATCTGAGAATTTTACTTTTCAAAAATATGCAAAAGAATAAGGAAAAAGACGGAGTTGTTGTTCTGGTTATTTTTCATCTTGTGCCGAAACTTTTTGCTATCAGTCAATTTTCTGCAAGTGAAAGGACCAGTCTACCTCATACTTTAGCGACCTGTTAGACAAAATGGACATTATTGATCCATAATTCTATGATATCTTGTTGGTATAATGCATCACGGAGATGCATTCAACTCCCTTTCGCGTCGCTCATTTCTTTCATTTATTTAAAGCTGTCAGTTACTTATAGGTCCATGGGGCTGGTGAAAATTTGTCATTAATAATGCAAAAAATAACATGCAAAAAGTAATAGAAATTTATTTGCTTATCTATTTACTTACTTACTCATTCATTCATTCATTCATTCATTCATTCATTCATTCATTTATTGTCATTTTCTACATAATTATGTCACTATAATAAAACACCCACTATCTTACAAAAATTAGTAAGACTTCCACAGTATCCATTGTAAAACAAAATCGGGCTCGAGAAGACGAATTGGGATTCCTAATACTGTACCTTTGCATAATTATTACAAAGTTCCTTGGAACAACCAACACGCGGAGTAAATGATAGAAGATAATTAAAAGGGCAAGCACCGCGCTTTGAATTCGCACGAGAGATGTTTGATGCAACAGTTTCCTTAATTAAGTATTGTCTCATCCATAATTAACAGTCCTATAGGCCTGAATCAGCCATTCTTTGCTTTTCTTTTTTACACCATGTTTATACTGTTAAGACCATACAACCTGATATGGCCATGTCTTATTCAGAAAATGCTGTTTTCTCCTTTTCTGCTAAGTTTTCAAAAGCTTTCTTCCCCAAAGTCATTAAAACACTTGATTGTTGTGAAAAGGAAGTTTGTACCAAGAGAATATATTTTTTTCGGAGCATGGATTTGTGTGGCTATTGGTGTTATCAAAAATCGTTCTTCCGTAGAAAGAATGTGTTTACTGACCACGCTGTTTCATATAATGACTTACTGGTAATACGCGAACTTTAAATTTTTCCAACAAGTTATAACAATGTAAATCTAGATATAGTTTTAAGCAAATCGATATTAAATGTCAAAACTTCGAGGAAAAGTATTGTTTTTTTTAAGAAAGAAAATGTTTGTTGGAGACTTACTTGTTCTTTTTGCAATATATTTTCAAAAAGAAAAACATCTCGTAAATGGAACGTAAAAGTGTTTTCTTGAAGTACTAGGTATGTAGGTCAGTACAAGCCATGTTCTTGCAAAAAAGGGGCTTAATGCATATTTTTAATGCATTATACCAAGCAAGTCTCACATAATTATGGATCCATAGAATTCATTTTGTGCAACAACCTACTGAATCATGAGGTAGAAAAGTCCTTTGACATGCAGAATATTGACCAATGGCTAATTGTTTGGACTGTGCAGGCTGATCTGAGTCGATACTTTTTTTGTAAATGCATTAAACTCCCTTTTCACAAAACACGGTTTGTTGTTTATAATATTTTTGGTAAGCCTGGGTGCGTTGCGGACGTATCAAGGCACGCAAATCATTAATTTCCCGTTGCTAATTCTATTTCCTTTGTATTATCTCTTTGTGTTTTATAATATGGTCTGCAGTACGCCAAGGGGGCATTCGGATATTTGCGTAAAGTGTCGTCTCGGATCAGCCTGCGCAGTCCGCGCAGGCTAATCCGAAACGACACTCTCCGTTTTTATGTAATTTTCTGCTTTGCGCAAGTCCACTGAAGAACAAAATCTAATGTAGTCGTAAAGTGCCTTCTCGGATTAGCCTGCGCGGACTGCGCAGGCTGATCCGAGACGACACTTTACGCAGATGTCCGAATGCTCCTTTTCGCGTGTTGCAAGCCATATCGCGTACAATATTCTTTTTATCAATCTTTATCACTTTGAAACGTTCCTGAGATTCAGGGGTTCCATGCCAAGCACCGCCTACTTGTTTCCGAAAATTGCTACGGGATTCATTCCTCTCTCACCGCTGAACATTGTTTTGACTATGTTTTTGTGGGAAAGCATATTTGGAAAGAATATTTTGCAAAGAACTTACAAATGAAGCTCCAAGATCGCATTGGTCGGTGCACTGATCTTTGTGATGTACATGTAACTGTGTAAATGTATTGAAAGCGGCATCAAACAAACATGTAACATAGTACCCAACACCTGTGAAGTGTCGAGGTGGGTAATCTTTTTTTTTTAATATGGATTACATCAGTGTCCTTACCAGGTGGGCATGGCATGTTATAAAAAGTTATTGAACTGGCAAAATAGAAATTGATTTCCAGCGGAGATAGAGCGCTGATTCCTGGCGCAATGAATAGCATCAATCCTCATGCAGAACTTTGGCGAAGCCGGGATTAAGGTGGAGTCCTTTGATAACGCTTACGCAGTTTTGTAGGGTTTTCTTTTGACAGGTTTTTAAAACATTTTCGACATTATCTAGCGTTAATGTGACTCCTGGTGCACCTACCGACGCTCCCGTCAAATCCTTTTAGCAGTACTTTGCAAAACATTCTCTTCAATCCACTGGCTGCTTTCCGACATCAACGTCTTCTAAAACAAAACCTGCATGCGGTAACGGCTGAACTTTTTCAGACTTCGTCACAAAACTGTGACAGTTAACATTAATCTTAATTCTTCAGTAATGGAAGAAATGCCAGCATTATATTCCACTAATGACGTCTATCATCATATCTCACAGCGGAAACAAATATCTGTAAGCCGCCATTAACCCTGATCCTTCTGATTATGTTAAATGATACCTTCAAGCCAGTAGTAAAAAAAAACCTATGTTGCTATTTCTAAGCTATTTTTCAGGGAAAATACCTCTAATCGGACTGTGTAGATCCAAGATCAGACTGCACGTTCTGTGCAGTCTGATCTTGATCTACACTGTCCGCAAAAGGTATTTAATTCGCGCTTAGTAACCTCAGGGCTAACCCTTAGACAGCTAAGCAAGGTCCAAAGCGTTTTATCGGACAATCTAGATCAAAGATCAGACTGCACAGAACGTGCAGTGTGATCTTTGTTCTACACTGTCCGATATAGTGATATTTTTCTTGATCTTTGAAAACGTAATGTTAGGGATTTTTTACCGTTGACTGAAAATTTCTGTTCAACATATTTGGTAGTTAAAGGATTAATGCACAAGAACCATTTTGCCCATTTCTGTTAAGGAAACTTTTAAACCTACTAAAAGCTATTTCATGTATTTTATTAACTCTTATCCTGCAACTTGTCACCTTTGCGAGCAGTAAATTCCAAAATCAATCTACACTCGAATCTTGGTCTGCACTGTTCGCAAGGGTCACAAATGGTATTAGATGAAAATAACGATAATTGTAAGGATAGAGGGAGGATGGCCACGACCTCCCCTATCCAATATACGTGGCTAATAAAGTTAACAAAAAAAAAAAGCTATTTCATATCACACAAGGGGTCCTGCGTGGCTCAGTGGTAAAGTGTGGGACTCGTAACCTAGAGGCCCCAGGTTCGAGCTGCACTGGATCCACTTGGCCTTTCGTGGGACTGTTCTTGGGCAAGACACGTCGGAGCCCTAGCCTAGTACTGGTAAAACATGAATATGTGAGATGTCGCCGTGATATGACTAAAACAATGTTGAAATCGGCGTAAAACGCCATTCAATCAATCAATCAATCATATCACACAAAGTACTTAAATCTTATTGTGTCATTGTGTGTTGATTCAGTAGCAACGCATCTGACGTAACTGGCGAAAAGGCTGTTTTGTAATCTAAATGATTTTGAAAAGTTTATGTGAAAAGTAGCAATTATTTGACATTCCATCTGTTTTCTATAGCTTTCCCCTAAAGGACCTTATTTTTTTTTTTATAAAGAATAGACCTTTGAAAGAACGCAGCTAGTCAGTTGGAGTTAAAAAAAAAAAAGGAGTACGAGTATGGCCTGTAAAGAGAGCCAAAAGCGGAGCATCTACATTTCTACAGACTAATATTATCAAACCAGTGGTTAAGTAATCGCTATTTTAAAAATTTGGAAAAATAGTAATTATATGTAAAATTAATTGCTACTTTTCCAGAACTATTTCTATATTTCTCTATGTTATCTCCTATGCACAGTGGCATAAAAGGTCAGTAATGGCAATAGATTATCAAATCAAACAGAATAACAACATCTATGAGAGAAGTGATCATAACATTATCAACGTTAAAGATATGAAGTCCATTATTGCTCCTCAATCGACAGATATAAAGGAATTTATTGTCGTATCTGTTACAATGGACCCAAAGAGCTTTTTTTTTTTTGTCTTATTGGCGTTTTTCGTGTCATTTTATGGGAAGCAATTCATCACGTCAGGTCTAAATGAAGTAGATCAACTTCATTGGATTTTGGGAAAATAGAGCAGTTTGTGAACCTTTCGGCATACAGTGAAAAGATTCGAGATTATTCAAAACGCAAGATTGGTTTTGGTCATAGGCACTCGGTTTCCAAAACTTCCAGTTTCACAACTTACATTTACTTCTGTATAATATAGAAGGTTTCGCAGCGGCCATGTTTTCAAGCAACGGAAGTTCGTTGACTGGTTCAAATTACATCGGTTCCCAAATCGTGTATAGCGCGCATAGCCAATACGGGTACCTCGGTTATGTCGAACGTAAATAATATTTGACGCTCGTGAATTTTTGAGGGTACAGGAGTAAAGAAACGAGATGGAGTTGAATAAGCGGTATAAGATATTTTTTTAATCACATTATTCATATATCCTGAAAATATTAACATGACATTTACAGTATGACTGAAAATATATTTTTCTCTTGTGTAACTTGAAACCAGTCAACGAACTTCCGTGGCTTTAAAACGTGGCCGCTGCGAAACCTTCTCGTGTTCATAATGTACAGAAATAAAATTAAGTTGTAAAACTGGAAGTTTGGGAAACTGAGTGCCCATGATTTTGGTCTACATTTAAAAACCTTGGATGGCTAACCTATTTATCCCTTGAGGGCTAAGTGCGACCACTGCTGTTCTTGCAGACAATATCAAACTACAACATTTAGGATAGTCCAAACTAAGAGTATTTGCAAGTGGCACTTTAAATACAGCTCAAGAGATGGGATTTATTTATTCATTGTGGGGGAAAAGAGAAAACGATGATTTCCAATTTTTCCTTCTTATACCACAATATTTGCAAAGGCCGCCTTCCTCATGGCCGTGAAAGCACTGGATTGCTTGATAAACAGTTAACAAAATTACTAAGAAAAAAAGAACTCGTACGTAAAGTGATAATAATTCTGTCGCCAATAGAGATATATATTGTCCATTATTGCCCATCAATCGATACGCATAAAGATATGAACCGCGCCCTGGAAAAAAGGAGGTTAAAGGTATCGCCATGATGCAGTATACTAAACAAGTCATCTCAAAATTATGGATCCATTAAATCCATTTTGTATAACAACCGACTGAAATATTGGGTAGAATGGTCCTTCGACATGCAGAAAATTCAACAATAGCAAAACGTATCGACTCATGTCAGCCCGCGCGGACTCCGCGGGCTGACATGAGTCGATACATTTTGCAGATGCAATTACCCATTTTCACAGAGTATAGCCCAGATTTATTAGGGTATTTGTTACAATGGGCACGGACAGATTTATTTGTCTCATTATTGTTTTCCATGCCATTTTATGGGATGTAATTAATCATGCCTGTTAATGTAAGGCCGGGATGGGGGTGGATCAGATAAATTTGATCTTGGGAAAATACAGCCTTGTTTAGGCATAGGAACATTACAATTAAAATTAGACACGTATAATGCTACTACTGCTAGCACAAAAAAGTTTGTTTATTTTCAGGTGCTTCCCCCCCCCCCCCCCATCTACATCATTCTGGAATTCCTCTTTAAAAATTATTCTTTTTCTTTTTTGTATATTTCACCACATGCAAGGAATTTCTTACTTGGTGTGTAATTGAAATTGAGATACTATTTATTTTAAATCGAAAGAAAACGAAAGTTAAACCTGTGCCTCGGTTTCTATAAATGTGTCAAATTTAAGTATGACAAAAGGTGGTTAATGGGTCTCCGTGATGCATTATTCCGAGACTGTCATCATAATTGGCCTGCAACATGCGAATAGGGGCATTCGGACATTTGCGTAAAGTGTCGTCTCGGATCAGCCTGCGCAGTCCGCGCAGGCTAATCCGAGACGGCACTTTACAACTACATCAGATTTTGTGCTACAGTAGACTTGCGCAAAACAGAAAATTACATAAAAACGGAAAGTGTCGTTTCGGATTAGCCTGCGCGGACTGCGCAGGCTGATCCGAGACAACAGTTTACGCAAATGTCCGAATGCCCCTTTTCGCGTGTTTCAGGCCAAATTATAATTGTGGATCCTTGAAGTCCATTTTGTCTAACAACTGACTAGACTAGTCCTAAAACATGCAGAAAATAGTCCGATAGCAAAACATTTCGACCTACGTCAGCCGGAGCGAATCGCGCAGGCTGACCTGGGTCGATACATTTTTCAAATGCATTAAACCCCTGCACAGAATATGTCTCACTATATTCTTGAGAATGCCGCTATAACAGACATAGCTGTTCCTTATTACCCATGCCTTGCCTTGTGTCGAAATGAGACCGAGATTGGACTAGATTTAAGTTTTACGTGTAGAAATTTCTAAATAAGTCTCTCAGAAACATCACTACGCGTCGACAGGACTTTTCTACGAGCAAACAGTCACCAAACTTACTTTTTTTAGGAATGCCACGTGATCCTTTAAACCTGTTCTGTGTGATCGAAGTTAAATAAGAATGATGACGTCATATATGCGCTTATATAAGAATAGACGGAGTTTTCCATCAAACAGCTACCAACTCGTTATTTGACCGCAAAGCTTGCACCATTTCACTGCATGAAACCGATCAATTTCTATACGTACGCAGAGGAAAGTTATATATACATTTTTGTAGTTTCAAATCTAATAGGGTCCCTTTAAATGGTTGATCTAGAATGATATATAACATACATGCTATTACGTATCAACTTAAATTATGTTATACTAATGCAGTTTTATCGGTCAAAGTATATATATATGGAACAGATATATTCCTTTAATATGTATTTCTTTCGAACGAGTTTCCAAAACAAAGGCGTTTTGATATAACATGATATTCATCTTCAATTTCTTGGGAACAAAAAAAAAAGAAAAAAGGCATAGCGAGACTGCAACATTGGTTTTAAGCCTTAAGCCGCTAAATTAATCATACTAAAGATTCCCAAATAGTTCACGGTTTAAGAAACTTGATCTTTGGAGAGATCTCTATTTATCGGACAGTGTAGATCCAAGATCAGACTGCACGTTCTGTGCAGTCTGATCTTGATCTACAATGTCCGCAAAAGTCCTCAAAGTCGAGCTTAGCACCTTAAGTGTTAAAATCTTTCAACAGCTTTTCTACCGTTGAAACAAAAACCAAGAAAGTCATTCTGTGAAAGTATATTTAGCTTGGTACAAACGTATTCCCTTTTGTACATCGAATAGAAAAGGCGTTTTGTTATCTGTAAATTTTCTTCATGTCCATGGTTTATTTTACATCAAGAGTCAGTTTGGTGTTAGACAAAAACGATTTTATTTATCCATTGTCATGTAATGACTTACTTGGTATAATGCGTCACGAAAATACATTAAATCCCCTTTTTGTCAGAATGCAACCAGTTAAAAAATACGACTTAGTAAATCAGAATTATATTTGAGAAGGTATAAACCATAATGGAAAAGAAAAAAATATCAGTATTTTTTGTTAAGTCTTTAAGGACTTTTTTTCGGGTTCGTTTGACACACAACTGTTTTTTAAGGGTAAATTTCTAATGAGAGCTCATTTGACGTATCTTCACGGTCGTTTTATTGCCATCAAATTCTTTAGAGAAAAAAGTAACGACAATGTAGAGATAGCAGACTTTCCAGGTATTAATTGCATGTGAATTAGGAATAAGAAATCGCCATGTCAGTTTTGACAATGGGAATGATTCCGTTGTGTGAATAAGAATGCCAGGCAATTAAACATATTTTTTCATATATACATGTACATGTTTTGTAATGAATAATTTCAGTAGAAATAACTGGATTCTCGTCCTCCACTTCTCCAGAATTATCACTAGAGGAATTTAACACGTATGCTGATGAAAACACCTTTTTGTTATTTCATAAATGATTAATATGCTTTTTGAAAGAACAAATTCACAGAAAAGACAATTTAAGACAAAATGACATTCATTCGAAAGTTCTCAAACAGAATAAAGACACAAAAAAAATACAGAGCTCTCAAACAGAATACCAAATACATACTGACAGACAAATAGTAAAATAGAACAGACGTTCAGCATCTTTACGACCCGTAATTCAATGTAATTGCCCTTTTCCAGACCAGTGTAGGTATATTTTTGTCAGTTCCAGACGATAAGCTAAATCAATTTTTTTATCTCTCGGACCAGAGTGACTTTAAGAAGTTGTTTTTCTTTTTTAAATTTTATTCGATAAATGATCTATCATAGTCAAGTATAACATATTTTTCCTACAGTTTATTTTCACTGACCATAGAAACATTATTGTAACTCTTAATTTAACTGAAGACGACAGTCGTAGACACATCCATATTGAAAGTGTTTGCAAACATCAAATAAAAGGTGGTTAAGGTCTACGGCCCCTAACTCTCATATTAAAAGACGGAAGCTTCCGAGATTGACCGAATAGCCTTTACGAAAAAGTCGATGCTACACGATATTTACCGATGAGTCAGTGAGTCTACGGCCCCTAACTCTCATATTAAAAGACGAAAGCTGCCGAGATTGGCCGAATAGCCTTTACGAAAACGTCGATGTTTACCGATGAGTTAGGCCCCGTAGACCTTAAAACGATAGAAGTAGTGGGTGAGAGGATGAAAAACAATGTTGGATGAAAAGAAAATGCTACTTATTAGAATTTTGTCCACCTAAAAGTTTTTCAGAAATATGTAGTTGTGGGTCAAATAAATATGGTATCATTTGGTGGTGACGAGTTTGATTCTGATAAAAGCTTCTGTGACGGATTATTTCGTTTGTATCGCTTTGTAAAATTATTCGAGAAAGAACATCACAGATGGTATACATTGAAAATAATTTGTTCCAAGGATTAAGCACTTTCATTCTATACCAAACAAACGTGTATTTTAACGACACGGGGAAGACAGCTATTGAAAACATTTCTAAAAGAGGGGAAACTGCTGGTAACTCAGCAGTTTATCCTTATACCACAATGTTTTTTATCCTTTCTAAGGCAAATCCCATAACATTATCAAAATATAATTTATTGTTTGCTAATACTTTCAAGATTAAAATTTTGCGGTCTCGTAAAAAGTTTAACGATGACGAACAATAAGACTAATAATTGGCCTGCAACACGCGAAAAGGGGCATTCGGGCATTTGCGTAAAGAGTCGTTCCGGATCAGCCTGTACAGTCGGCGCAGACTAATCCGAAACGACAATTTCCGTTTTTATGTAATTTTCTGTTTTGCGCAAGTCTACTGTAGCACAAAATCTAGCGAAGTCGTAAAGTGCCGTCTCGGATTAGCCTGCGCGGACTGCGCAGGATGATCCGAGACGACACTTTACGCAAATGTCCGAATGCCCCTTTTCGCGTGTTGCACGCCAATTATTAAAGGCAGATCAAGTTTGACAAAGCGAAGGATTCAACTCTTCGAAGAAGAATTTAAGAAGCCTGTCAATCAAAACATGTTTGCTTTTCTACATGGACAATTGCTATAGTTTTCGAAATAACACTGTCCCACAAAAGGCATTTTAAGATAGAATGACATTCATCCCCAAGTTCTCAAACAGAATACCAAATACATACTGACAGACATAGAGAGACATCGAACAGTAGTTTAGCAATTTTACGACCAGTAATCCAATATTGTTTTTTTCCAGACAAGAGTAGGTGCATTTTTAGTCAGTTCCAGGCGATAAGCTGCCTCAAAGACGTAACTATCGGACAACTGGAGTGAATTGTGCAGGTTTTGTTATTCCTCTTGAATGATTTATCACAGTCAAGTATGATATATTTCTCCAGTGGGATCAGAGCTGGTTTATTTTCACTGAGTCTGATGGAATTGTTTTAAATACTAATGAGGATTCATGTGACGGATCATTCGTTTTATTGCTATAAAAGGGAATTCTCAAAAGGACAGTTTGGACGAAACGGGAATAATACGTTGTTCCAAGGATTAAACGCACGTAAATAAGTAATTAGACATCGTCATATTAATTTTGATACCACGTAGAATTGTATGTTAAAAACCCTTTACCATACAATCCCGAGTTTTGACGACGTATTAGAAGACGTTTTTTTTTTTTTTTTTTTTCTTTTTGAAAATACTGTGCGAAAAGGAGAAAATGCTGGTCAGCATTTTCTCCTTTTCCCACAATGTTTTTTTTTTTTTTTCCTTCAAAAAGCAAATGTACAGGTTTTGAGTCACATATACTTTGTTGTCTGCTAATGCTTTCAATTTAGACAAATCCACAATTTTGTTGTTTTGTAAAAGTCTATACAGACACGATTTTGTTCTTGTTTCATATTCTGTGAGAAGAACATAAAACAGGTGTTTATTTTCATGGCTCCAGAGTTGGGAGACACATAAAATTTAGGTATGTCGGTTTTTGTATTTATACTATTTTCTATTGATAAAGGTAGCAGGATAATTATCATTAAATTTCAACATTTTCTAATCCATTAGCTTGAAAACAAATTCGCATCAATCAGCGGTATTAAACGTTTGTGGAAAGTTTTACTTACAGTAATTTTTGTCTCGCCATTTCAAAAAAAGAGTTTTTTTCGCCCTCTAGATAGGTATTTTGGTTTTACTTTTTTATCTTTTCTTATTATTTCTAACAAAATTTTCAACAATTTCAATATTTTTTTGTGATCAAGATTTGTAGGTGTATGACACATTTTAAGAAAATAGTTTACCGTTTGAACTTTCCTGGTACTTTTTTTATTGTTTTCCGCTGCGTAAGAAAACTTTGACATGACGACCTTTGAAGTCGGTCTCGCCAGACATCAAATTTTTCCCAGCAGCTTGAAGCAAATACAAGCCAGGAAAGTCACTGCAATATGATACTAGTATACGGTATCAGTTGTTGGAAAGAAGAGAAAATTGCCGGTAGCCAGCATTTTTCCCCCGAATGCGTTCTACTTATTCCAAAGGCAAATTCCGACCATGGAGCCGCATTTAATATCTTGTCTGCAAAAGCTTTATGGAAGAGTCTAAAATTTCATTAGCTGCTAAAAAGTTATGCTCGGGTGAAAAGATCTTCATAGTTGCTAGGGAACGTGTGTACTCTTTTGTACTCGGTCACTCTTTCCATGCCCATGACGAATCTAAAAAAGTAATATGCGTAAGGCTACTTTGCGTACTTTGCGTAAGGCATAGATAAAAGATCAGACTGCACAGAACGCGCAGTCTGATCTTTTATCTACACCTTCCGCTGACTGATATCAGATATGGTCAAAATAGATTTCAGTTGTGGTGAATATTTACCTTTTAGACCTTGGAAAAAAGTCGGCGTTATAAATGACCGGCGCCGAGCCCCGGTCGCTCAGTCGGTAGCGAACAGGACGTGAGAACAGAGGGTCGCCGGTTCGACGCCCGGCTCTGCCAATTTCTTTCCGAGGATTGATGATAGCCATTGCGACAGGATTTATTCCTCTCGCACTGTTGAACATTGTTTCGACAATGGTAATGTAGGAGAGCAGCCAGTGGCTTGGAAAGAATATTGTGAGGAGTACTGGTAAAAGAAATCCAGGTAAGCATGAATATGTGCACTGACCGCCACGATATAGCTGAAATAATGTTGAAAACGGCGTTTAATACCATACAATCAATCAATCCTAAATGAGCCGCACTTTGGCAAAAGGGGGTTTAATGGATCTCCATGATGCATTATACCAAGCATGTCATCACATGATTATGGATCTATGAAATTCATTTTGTCTAACATCCGACTCAGGTAAAATAGTCCTTTGACACGCAGAAATTTTACAGCAGCAAAAAGTTTCGACACAGGTCAGCCTGCGCGGACAGCGCAGGCTGACCTGTGTTGAAACTTTTTGCATGTACATCAAACCCCCCCTCCCCCTTTCACTAAGCATGGCTCATTAATTTGGCTGGGAAATGATCAAATGTACTCGAAGCAAAGCAAAGACTCAGAATATCTGGTAACTCTTTTGGCGGAAAAAAAAAATAAACTCGATCTTTTTCGACGCCTGAATATACAGTCCACTGAAACTCAGGTTTACCTTTTACCCTTTGGCTGCTAAGAGCGAGTCACTGACCTTTTGCGGACAGTGTAGATCAAGATCAGACTGCACAGAACGTGCAGTCTGATCCTGGATCAACACTGTCCGATGAGACCCCCCCACTTAAAAAAGAAAAAAAAAATTAAACTAACATTATTGGGGTTTTTACTAGGCTATATATCGGCTTGAGAGTTTCATTTCATTTATTTGACAGGATAAGGGTTAATTTAACAAGCTCGACTAAACATGTGGACAGTATAGATCCTAGATCAGTCTATGCGGTCTGATCTTGATTTATGCCGTCGGTCAGTGCCCCCTTTTTCACGTCTGGCGCTAAAAGGGTCAAAACGTATTCCCTACATGACGATTCAATTAACTTACTTCTACAGAAATAACCACAGAAAATGATGGCACTGACGAGTTTTTCAATTTCTTTGATGTGCCTCATTCCATTATGACTATAAGGTCATATGGGGAGGGGGGGAGGGGGGGGTGTCTTAAAGTATACAGACCGTTTTCGACAGTATTTCAGTTATTTCACGGCAGCAGTGCCACTTTCTATGCGTCCCTTCGTTTCCCTAGCAACCTTCACAGAGCATGGTTCATGTATAAAAAACTTTACCTCTACCGCCGGCTGAAATTTACAATCCATTGAAACTCGAATAATTTATCTTTTCTCTTTTGCGACAAGATTTAGTAAACATGCAAGCAGTATAGATCCAAGATCAGACTGCACTTTCTGTGCAGTTTGATGTTAATTTATGCCGTCCGCAGAACCCATATTCTTCGCCTCTGACTCTAGTAGGCATTAATGTACTTTCTATATCATTCTTCTGCTCATAAATGATGAAATTATCTGTTCCTCTGTAGTGCGCAAGAGTGAATGATCACGCTTGATTTAAAGACCTTGGATACATGTCTGAAAGTATTTTTTTAATAGATTCGATTAATATTAAATGAAAGAACTGGTTTGGTATTTTGTGGTTGAATATATTTGAGCTATGCTCTGGCAAAAGGGGGCTTAATGCATCACCGAAATCCATGGTACCAAGCAAGCCATCATATACTTATGGGTCCATAATATCATTTCTCTTTACAACCGACTTAATCATGAGGTAGACTGGTCCTTGGACATACAGAAATTTACCTATGGCGAAAAGTTTCGGCCCATGTCAGCCTGCGCGGACTGAGCAGGCTAACCTGGGTCTATATTTTTTGCAGATGCATCAAGCCCCTTTTCACAGAGCATGGTTTTTTTCCCCTTTTTTATTTTTCAGTGCCAAAACTATAAACTGAACCTCTTTTGACGACAGGAAATTCAGTTTACTGAAACTTGAGTTGTCCGAATTCAGATCATTCATAGACGACAAATGCAGTGTGTTTGAAATTATTTCAAGTGTTTAAACCTCGTAGAGCCATAGGCGAAAATAAGGGACTTGTGAGGAAAGCATAGGTTTAATTCAGATTGCACAGACCGTGCAGTGTAATGTTGAGTCTATACTGTCCGCTTGTTTAGCCAAGCACATGAGATAATAATCTGAGTTTGACTGGAATGTAATTTTAGACAAAGAAAGAGGCTGAGTTTATGTATTTAAGCACCAAAGGAGGTAAAAGCCTTAAAAATGCTGGTATACTAGAACTTTCTCCTTTCCTCACGATGTATTCAACAGCCATTTTTACTATATGGGTCGTCTAAAACATGGCATTGTTTGGTGAAGGTCTAACCCTTAGGCTGCTAAGCCCGACTCAAGGACCTTTTGCGGACAGTGTAGATCAAGATCAGACTGCACAAAACGTGCAGTCTGATCTTGGATCTACACTGTCCGAGAAGGAGATATTATTCCCCAAAATATATTTTTGAAATAGAAATATTAGAGTTTTTACTACCGAACTGAAGATTTCATTCTAGTTATTTAACAGAATACGATTTAAGAACGAGAGCCACCAGCTATAATTAAACCAACGTTTTCTGCTTACAGACACGACCCCTAAACAACAAAGCCGCGGGTAGACCTGAAATGGTTTAGCTTACATCTTAACTGACATCCTGTGTGGGTCAGTAGTGAAGACGTGGGATTTGAAACCTTGAAGTCCAAGGTTCGATCCTCACTCGGTGTGTCTGGGTTTTCCTGGGAGTGTCCTAAGACAATACACTTCAGAGCCTTAGGCTAGTACTGGTGAAACCAAAGAAAGCCTTCGTCGTGAGAGAGCTGAACTCTTTTCCAAACGACAAAAATTTAGACTTATGAAATTGAAAGCTTTTGCGGACGACACATTTTAAGGATTACGAGCCCTAACTCATCGGTAAACATCGACATTTTCGTAAAGGCTATTCGGCCAATCTTGGCAGCTTCCGTCTTTTAATATGTGAGTTACGGGCGGTAGACTCAGTAACTCATCGGTAAATATCGTGTAACATCGACGTTTTCGTAAAGGCTATTCGGCCTATCTCGGCAGCTTCTGCCTTTTAATATGAGAGTTAGGGGCCGTAAACCTTAAATGGATGGAATTGTAGATTTTGTCTCTGAGAGACTAGAAAACATTGTCGGATAAGGAGAGAATTTCGGCAACCAACATTTCCTCCTTTTCCCACAATGTTTTCAAAGGGCTTCTTCCTCAGGGTCGTTAAAATCGGGATTGTGTGTTAAAGGGTTAAATAACGTTGACTTCAAACGGCATAGCACACCGTTCTACATGTATCAAGCATTCAATCGCATTTTAATTGGACTAAACTCGCTTGAATAATTCAGCAGATCAACTTTGCCTTACATTTCGGTTTAGAGATTAGGATCCGCTTTATACAGAATTATCAGCGGTTCGTCAGTAAGCAATCAAGTTGGCTTATTCCAACGGTACTAAATAATTCAAATCAAAGCTTGGTCACGTACTGACACAGATAACTCTTGAACGGCAAACTGAAATTTCCAAGTCAATGGTAAAACCTAAAATATTGGGATCTCAAAGATGTTTTCGCCTGGAAAAATCTCATCGTATCGGACAGTGTAGATCCAAGATCAGACTGCACGTTCTGTGCAGTCTGATCTTGATCTAAACTGTCCGCAAGAGCGAGAAGAGTCTCGCCCTCACCGAGAAGCTTTAGGGTAAATTTTTGAATTGCTAAATAAAAACCTAAAATCAAAAGAAATGCAGAATCAGTATTCTTTTTACAAGGACGGGGCTTTGTAGATACACGATCAGACTTTAATTCTGATGCTCTCTGATCTTAAAAGTAAATATTGTGGAAAAAGTTGCAATTAGTTTTTTTGTTTGTTTTTTTTTTTGGCAGGTGAGAGATTTACAGATTTCCGAAGATGTTTTCGGAAGGCAAATCATTGTTCATGTGTAATGTTATATATACACACACTCTTTTTATTATTTCTTTCCCTAATTTTGAAAAAGTGTTTATGTACTTAGGGTGTAAATTTAAGTATATTTAGTGAGAGAGAGACAGACAGACAGACACACACACACACAAAGACAGAGAGACACAAATGCACAATAAAAATGAAACATCAAAGGATTCATTATTCAATTTCACGTACTCGAAATCTAATACAAAACGTTACAGGACCCATTATTCAATGTCGCGTTTCTGAATTCTAATACAAAACCGGGGGAACAAGGTTTTAAAGTCAAACTTCCAAGGAACTGTAAATCCATATCGGAGATCGTATCGCCAAATATCGTGTCCAATTCTATTGTAAAATTCTTCGCAGACTGACGGCCGATTTGGCATTCATTTTCAATTTCCAGTTCACTCAATAAGATTATTCAGACATTAATCAAACGTCACTCGGAGCCTGACATGATTCAGTCTGTCAAATCAACGCATATTCATGGTTCTTGGCACGATGTTCTTGACGGCTCATCGAGAAATGAGCGTTGTTTTACTATTTCTCTGACGTTTTCAGCGCCAATATAGGCCGCGGGAGCGTTGGAGTGCATAGCGACAGTAACTAAGGAAGTCAGTTTATCTTATCGCAACAGGTAGATGTATTTCAATTGTTCAACTGTATTACAAGCCATTTATAGCTTTATTTAAGAAAAAAAAAAAACTTTTCCCAGTAACCACTTTTAGTCTTAGTTCAAAGACTAATCATCTGATTGGCTAAGACAATGTCTCGTGATCAGCATGACTAACCAGTCCTTCTTAGCGTCCCGTTCTTGATCCAACATCGAAGAAAATTTTCGTTTTTAACATAGGCTCTGTTGATATGGAGTTGTTAACAGAAATAATTCCGGATCAAATAGTTTCTGTCCAAGAAAAGTCTTTTAATTGGCTGAAACAGCTCACCTGTCTGTCTGTCTGTCTGTCTGTCTGTCAGTCTGTCTCTCTCTCTCTCTCTCTCTCTGTCTCTCTCTCTCTCTGTCTCTCTGTCTGTCTGTCTGTCTGTCTGTCTGTCTCTCTCTCTCTCTCTCTCTCTCTCTCTCTCTCTCTCTCAACATCAAGCAGCCTTCGATAAATAGAAAGATTGGATAAATAAGCAAGTCTTCTGGTTATACGAGATTTGATCAAAACAAAATTAATCATCAATCTGTAACAAAATCCGGAAATCTTTCCACGACGAGCCGTTCAACCAATTGTTTTGCGGTATTTAATGGGACAGAATTACAGATTTTACCTATTATTCTTCTAAATAACTTAAATGAAACTTTCAAGTCGATAGTGAAAACCTGAATACTGCTATTACAAACTTTTAGGGGGGGATTTACTGATCGGACAGTGAAGATCCAGGATCAGACTGCACGTTTTGTGCAGTCTTATCCTGGATCTACAGTGTCCGCAAAATATCAGTGAGTCGCGTTTAGCAGCCTCAAGCTTAAAACTGAACTGTCAGTTACGATTACGTTGTTAAAGCTTCTGTGCATTATTGAGTGTTGACTTTTATAACACTTATTGTGACAAACATGTAAATATATGTAGCATATATGAGCCGTGCTCTGGCAAAAGGGGGCTTAATGCATCTTCGTAATGCGTGATACCAAGCACGTCATCTCTGTATTATAGATCCATAATATCCAGTTTGTCTAACAATCGACCGAATTATGAGGTACACTGGTCCTTTGACATGCAGAAAATTGACCAATAGCAAAAAGTTTCAGTGCAGGTCAGCCTGCGCGAACTGCGCAGGCTGACCTGGGCTGATACTTTTTGCAAATACATTAAGCCCCCTTTTCACAGAGCATGGCTCATATACATTAGGATCGGACTGCAGAGAAAGTGAAATCTGATCCACACTCTCCACCTCTGCAGTATTGGTTTAATTATATAATCAGCGTTAAATGTTTCTTCTTTCTCAAAAAAAAAATAAGAAAAACGAATTTTGTAAAAATATCAAAAGTTAAGATTCAGTGGGAGGTCTACAAATAGGCTTCTAATCACGACACTATGCGCCTTTGTGGACAGTGTAGATCAAGATTATTTTGCACAGAACGTGCAGGCTGATCTTTGATCTACGCTGTCCGTTTTTTTTTATATATATATAAAAAGAAGAAGAAGGAAAAAAGAAACTTTTAAAACGCAAAATTTGGGTTGTTATCGGTAAGAAATTTCTAGTTTATCCATCTAGCAGTCTAGGGCTTAATACAAAACTCATTTATCAACAGAAAATTACATAGTTCCTATCCATGATAAGAAAGTCTTCATTAGAGGGTCGATAAAAGCCCGCCTTAAGGCTGCACCAAACGACAAAATTTTAGACTGGTCCAAATTGAAAGCATTTGCAGACGAGAAATCAAATGTGGCTGAAACAATGAAATTTGTCTTTCAAAGGGTAGAAAACAATGTGGGAAGAGGAGAAAATGCTGGTTACCACAATGTTTTCAAAAGACTTTTTTTCTCAGAGCAGTTAAAACTAGGGATTAAGTAATGAAGGGTTTTCATTAAGGCTTTCCCGAAATCCAACTTCCGATGTTAATTAAAAGAATAATAATATATTGGAGTTTAAAGCCGTTTTAACAGCTGAGGTCATATCACAGCCGAGCCCCGGTGGCTCAGTCGGTAGCGTGCTGGACTTGAGAATAGGGGGCCTCGGGTTCAATCTCCGGCTCGGTCCATTTCTTTCCGAGAATTGATGATAGTGAAAGCGACAGGATTCATTCTTCTCCCACTGCTGACCATTGTTTCGACGATGCTTATGTGGGAAAGCAGCCAGTGGCTCGGAAAGAATATTGTACGGAGTACTAGTAAAAAAATCTCCAGGAAAGCATGGATAGGTGCTCTGGCCGCTGCGATATAACTGATATAATGTTGAAAACGGCAATAAATGTCATACAATCATTCAACAATTACACTCATAAGGTCATATCACGGTGGTCTGTGCACCTACGCGTGCGTTTGCTGGCTTTTTGACATCAGTACTTACACAACTTTCTTTCCAAGTCACTGACTACTTTAAATTTCTCACATGCTTCAGAGGTCGCCGAAATATTGCCATAAAAGGAAGTTTGCGTTAACGGGTACCGATGTTTATACGAATGCAGTGAACAACTTTTTAGAAAAAAAATTTGATAGGAAAAGGAGACTTTGCTTCTTACAAGTGCTGTAGGGTTATCTACGTTATTTCTCAAATAGATTGAACTTTTTCTTACGCCAAATACATAAGCGTGGCTCTGGTTAAAGGCCGGTTCATGCATCTCTGCGATACATTATACCAAGCTAGTCATCACATTATTATGGAACGACACAATCCTTTTTTTTTTTTGTCTAATAAGCGACTTAATCATGAGGTAAATGGACATAAAGAGGACTGGCCAACAGCAAAAAGGTAAGACCCATGTCAGCCTGCCCACATGGGTAAGCAGCATTTTCTTCTTTTCCTACAATGTTTTCTTCGTTTCCAAAGACTAATTTCAAATTTTTAGTCACGTTTATTTTGTTGTCTACAAATGCTTTGAACTTGGACCCGTCTACAGTCTTGTTATCTGGTAAGGAGTCAGCACGCCCGTCAAACTAAGTTTGAGGTCTCTAGTCAGTAGAGTCCGTGTATTACATTACATGTAATTGTGCAATATAAGGTACAAAAATGCTCAGTGAAATGAAGTGACACTCTCTCTCTCTCTCTCTCTCTCTCTCTCTCTCTCTCTCTCTCTCTCTCTCTCTCTCTCTCTCTGTTGAACGAGGTCAGACTTATTAATGCTTCAACGTCCAAAAGAAATACGGTACAAGTTCCCAGCCGAAACAAAAAGCGAAATGTTTTCGATTTCAAAGGCCCCCTAATTCCCCCCTCCCAGATAGGTGTTCATTAATTCTATTAGGCGTTCAGAGAACACTTCTTTCAAAGTTCTTACCCCTGACAAAAATCTCACAGTATCGGAATGTACATCTAATATCATACTGAACGTTTAAAGGGGGCTGATCTACATTGTTTGAAAAAGCTTACTTTGTCGTGCCTAGCAAGCTTTAGGAGTAAAATGAGTAGTCAGATGTCGAAGCTACCTTATCCGATATCAACGAAGTCAAAGCGTTCAGCTGTGACAGAGAAAAGATCCCGGTGATAAATGCGTTTAATCAGTCCTAGGAAAGTGTTCTTTTTGTAGAATCGGAGATTCGAACTCGCAACTGCTTCTATTACAAGCTCCGTACGTTACCGCTAACCTACCGGGGCGCAGCCAGGACACCTGTTCAACGCTAATTCTAAACAGCGTTCTTAGTTTATGTTATAAATTGTTTGATTTAAGAGTGCGAACTAGATTAGATGGTGAATAGCCCAAGGTCCCGGAATCTTCACAATTGACTTGTATAGATAAGATTGGGATTTCTAGAAATCACTCGTGGTTCAAATATTTGAGTTATGCTCTGTGAAAGGGGGTTTTAATACATCTGGAAAAAGGATAGACTCGGGTCAGCCTGTGCAGTCCGCAATCACCAAATGTTTGCTAGTGGTAAATTTCCTGATTCTTAAAGGACCAGCCTACCTCCAGATTCAGTGTTTTGAAAAACAAAATGAATTTTACGGATCCATCATTATTTAATGGCTTGCTAAGTGTAACGAATCGCGGAGGTCCCATAAACCCCCCTTTTTTTGCCATAGCGCGGCTCATCTATTTCTTTAACCTAAATTCATATCGATTGTACAAATTTTACAAGTCGTTTGTTGCAACATTTGATCCCCGGAGGCAATCATTAAAAGTGAAGCAAACAAGAGATGCATGTTTTATATGCAAGCATTAATCAGCTTCATTTACCCATATCATACTGAAATAACGAATTGAAACTTTCAAGCCAATAGTAAAAACAAAAACCTTGCTATTTTTTACTGGTATCTTTTGGGTGAGATATCTCCTTATCGGACAGTGCAGATCAAAGATCAGACTGCACGTTCTGTGCAGTCTGATCTTGATCTACACTGTCCGCAAAAGTTCTCTGAGTCGCGCTTAACAGCCTAAGGGTTGATGGTGCATTTTCCCTGCAGACAACGGCAAAACATCGATTTCGACTGGTTTTTTCTTTACAAGAAACAATGGAACTGTCTTTCTTGGCTGCGAGGCTGTGTCTAATAATGATTACTTCTGCCTACCAGATGTCAATACTTTACGAACAAACGTGTAATTTGGCATTTTACCCAGTCTAACTATCACGACATGGTTTAGTTACTCTTTTATGCTTTCCAGAAGTTTATAGAAATCTAACAGTGAATTATATTTTTATAATACACCGGTGAATGTTATAATTCACCGGTGACTGTTATAACTTTTATATTCATTATCTTCTGCTAGACGGCATTCTTCAAATACACATTTATCTGATTTGAGCATTCTGGATACAGAACCGGACTTCTTTTTAAAACGCCAACCGTTACTTTGAATTTCAAAATAAACGTTTACTCACTAAAACGCTACCTGGTACGATTCATTCAGCTATGATCAGCTAGCATGTAACCAAGATATTTGGAGCGAAAAACAGGCTACATTTTTCCACAGATGTATTGTTTATAGCTATTTTCTCCATTGCTACTTTATTAGCAGCGTAAAAGGAGAAACTGTTCGTATCCAGCATCTTCTCTTTTTCATACAATGTTTTCTACCTTATAACACAAAGAAAAATCATCATCTGAGCAACATTTACTTTGTCGTCTACAGATGCTTTCACTTCGGTCCAGTCCAAAATTTTGTAGATCGGTAAGGAGTTTAAGAGGGATTTATTTACACACCGAAGACAATGAATAGGAACAGAGACTGTCACACCAGACGTTCCGACTTCAAATTCCTGTATGAGCTGAATCAACATTTGGAACCAACAATTTGACGTTGCAAAAACTTGTCCAGGTTTCCAGGAATCAATTATCGAATTAATCGTTCAGTGTGAATAATACAAGCTGCAGAATTTATTTCAAAACTGATGTAAATATATAGATTTAAACTAACAACAAATCTTTTATAAGAAAACGTATGATTTTATTAATTTCTAAAAGTGGATCCCAAACCCATTTTACTGTATTGTATTTGCTTCCTGTGCATCTGTTTTGAAGAGACTCTAAATCATGTCGTGATAGTTAGAATGGATGAAATGCCAAATTATATGTTTGTTGGTAAGCTATTTAAATCTGCCAGGCACAAGAACTCGTCACTTGACAATCCATTTTGAAGTCAATTTATACAAATGCCAACAACGTAGGTGTTTGTCGAAAACGCATGATTTATGAAACAGAAACTGTGCCATCTTCGTTTAAACATCTACCACACAATCCGTTGATTTAATGACCTTAAAAGGGGGAAAAGGCTTTTGAAAACATTACTGGGAAAGGGGGAAAAATCTGGTTACCAGCACTTTCTGTTTCCCATAATGTTGTTTATTTTTTCAAAAACTCTTTATGGCTGAAAAAAAAACACGTCTTACCTCTCATCCTGCAAAATAACTAAAATTAAATTTTTAAGCCAGTAGTAAAAACCCAAATCTTGCTGTTTCAAAGGTATTCTTTTAGGAAAAAATATGTCCTTATCGGACAATGTAGATCAAAGATCAGACTGCACGTTCTGTGCAGTCTGATCTTGATCTACATTGTCCGCAAAAGGTCAATGAGTCGCGCTCAGCAGCCCAAGGGTTAATGGACAGTGCTGGTCAACAAAAGACTGCATGTTCTGTGCACATTGTTCATGCATCTTCACTGTCCGCAATATCGAGCTGAATCTCGCTTAGCAGTCGAAGGTATCACATTATTCGTTTGAACCGGATGTCCCCCCGGTACATGCGGACGCAATTACCGTCATGCATTAAGAAGCTTTAAATGCATTAACGAGCAGTTTCTACTAATGCATTTTCCCCACGGTTTATCCATCATTCAAGTTGATAAACGAGATTACGCGTTAATCCTAGAAAATGCACTTCTCGTCTAAAAGCGTCCGAAATGATCCTTGAATTGAATCACCGCTTTACCCGTGAGGAAATGTGGGATTATCTGTCACGTGACTGTAATGCTTTACGTCATTTCTGTCCTTTGTACATTCTATAGACGGCTTTTTAACGTCTTAGTTTTTTTCCATGGTGTTTCAATAGGTTCAGTTACATCGCCGCGGCTAATTCATCCGTCCATGCTTCATAGAGTTTCTTTTTCTAGCATTTCGCACAACAGTCTTCCCAAGCCAATGCTTTCTTTCCCACATGATAAAACAGATTCGAGATAACGATCGGTGGTGAGAAAAGAATTAATCCTGTCGTAATGAGTATCATCAACCCTCGGGTTGAAGCTGACCAAGCAGGAGATTCGAACCAGTGACACCACGCCCCAGTCTCAAGTCCTGTACGCTACCAGCTGCACTATTGGGGGTCGGAGCGTCTTCGTTTAGTTCAACTATATTTTAATCGGCAGTAATACAATATACAGGAGAAAAGAAAGCAATGTATTCAATTAACTCGTAGGCTTCTAAGCGCGACTCACTTACCTTTTGCGGACAATGTAGATCAAGATCAGACTGCACAGAACGTGCAGTCTGATCTTGGGTCTACACTGTCCGATAAGGAGATATTCTTATCAAAAAAATAAGTTTTAAATAGCATTACTCGGGTTTTTGCTATCGGCTTGAAAGTTTCATTTAACTTAAAAGTAACAATAGCTGCCAGTGTGAATGTCAAATTGCATTTAAATTTAAACCATATAATCTGAAAGTATGGAAATTATTGAGAAGATGACAGTCTGTTGTTGTAAAGTCGGTCCAAGTGTTAGTCACTGGCAGAGAAATTAATTTCAAAACAAGGTAAAAACCTGCCAGGTCATTTTATCTTTTGTTTACTTTTTGCCTGATTTTGAAATTCATTTTTTTCTGCCAGCGACTAATGCTTGGGCTGACGTCATAATAACAGAATGTCATCTTCTCAAATTTTTTCCATACTTTTAAGTTTCCAGGTCTTGCGTCTTGTAGGAGACTCCTTTTTAAAACGTTATGGCAAAAGAAGAAAATTGCTTATGTCTAGCGATTCCATATGTCACAATATTTTCGCCTTTAACGCCTCACCACACAATCCCGAGTTTTAAAAACCCAGACAAGGAACGCTTTTGAAAACATTGTGGGAAAAGGAGAAAATGCTGGTAACCAGCATTTTCTCCTTTTCCTACAATGTATTCTAACCCTTCAAATAAAAATTTCAATAATTAAGTCACATTTATTTTGTCGTCTGTAACAGCTTTCAATTTGGACGAGTCTAAAATTTTGTCGTTTGGCAAAGAGGTATTCACGTTTTACATCTTAGGTGAAAGTAATATAAGGCAAACTTGTCAACCCATGCCTGTAATATAACCGAATATATTTCATGGCCGTCTGATCTTGATCTACACAATCTGCTAAAGCAACAGAAGCCGTTTCGAAGCTTTGACTGTAACCAAATTATCACGTGTCATAACGACCTAGAGAAAGAAGACTTTTAACAACATTATGGAAAAAGGAGAAAATACTCCGACTTAGTGTTTTCTTTTTTCAAGAATGTTTTTCTACCTTTCTAAGACAAATCAAATCATTAGAGTCACACTTGATTTGTCGTCTGCATGCCTTTTCAATTTTCGATAGTTATAAAATTCACAGACTCTAGTTTGATAAAGAGGTTAACCTCTGGTTGATACATTATTGTAAGATCCGACAACTTTTATCAAATCACGACTCTATTAAATAAATCTTATGTACTTTTTGGCATCGAGACTTAATTCCCTCCCGAATATTTTTTCTTTCTAACAGATTTTAACTGGTAAGCTCCGAGAGAATTTAAGAGTATTCTGATCTTGATCTACACAAAAGCAAAA
The DNA here is from genome assembly GCA_946811185.2 of Hippopus hippopus. Lineage (NCBI taxonomy): Eukaryota > Metazoa > Mollusca > Bivalvia > Cardiida > Cardiidae > Hippopus > Hippopus hippopus. The sequence continues at coordinate 20,037,219 of OX328111.1, read as the reverse complement.
GCAACTGAAGCCATGTTGAACACTTAAACAGTCAATCCGTTGTTGATCCCTAACTATAAAAGAGGACAATTTTATCTCGGTAGAATATCATATCACGACTGTTATACATCTAGTGTGTTTTTCTTCTAACGTCGAGACCCATTCCTCCGTCACCTATATTTCTTTAATTATTGATTAAAACATGGCCTGAACTGACTTCATGTTTTAGCAATTATCACAGATTTCATGCGCTGTCTGATAGTAATCTACACTGCCTGCAAGAACAAATTAAGCAGGGCCCAACACTTAAAGAATTAATCATAGATCCATTCCTGTAAGATAGGACATTTTTTTTTTCTCGGTTGAATATCAAATCACAACTACGTCAAAAATATGATGTATTTTTTGGCGTCAAGACCCAAACCCCTCACGTTTTTCTCTTTTTTTGATTGAATTAAACATGGCCAGCTTTGACGTAATGTTAGCAGAAATCACAGATTTTTATGTGTAATTTGTCTCTGAAACTTCCCATTGAATCAATAATTGTCTGGGGTTTGGTCATATATCTAGTTTTGTGATATTACCCTTTTTGATTCAAAATGTTGTAAGTCTTGCATAAAAACCAATCATGAATATATATTTTGACAAAAATGGATATATCCTTGTTATGAGCATTTCTTATTTTACCACAAATTGTTTACATGGCTTTAAATGTCAAAATTTTAAATGATGTTTATTATCAATATTTACATGAATGATTTCGGAATCTTCAAAATTAAAACCATTTGTAGAAAACAAATTCAGCCATGATACAAATTGGCTGAAGTTCTCGGATAAGAAAAAGAAAGACATTGTTGGAAAAAAGAGAAATTTCTGTTTAGTACAGGATTTTTTTTTATATATCAATCCAACTCAAATGAAAATTACTAACAATTAAAGCCCCTGTAAAGCCAAAAATAGGTAATTTTCACCGTTTATAACTCGAAAATATATTGGATAACCCATCACAACACACATATATAAGATCGGAAAAAACTCGAACGTGTCAGTTACTGCATTGGTTGCCATAATATACGTGAGCGAAAATGCATGGAGAATCCCGTTGATTTCACGGACGCCATTGATCGAGACAACCTTCGTTATCGTTCGTGTATATTCGAACTAGGTCTTCGAGAACGTCACGTGATAACATTGCATCTCATTAGTGCTATGACGTAGTACACAGGACTATTGTTTACAATTCCAACATTATGTCATGGATAGTAAGATTGCTCATTCTGTACCTGTTTTCTTATTTAGATGTAGTAAACTCTTCCTGTATTGATGATAAATGAATAAGCGATGATCAGCCTGTATCGTTGTTTCTGTTTACGATGTCGATAAACTTACGTTTTTCAAGCCTAGAATGGGGACAAAACGATCAAGTGAATGAAGGGTTTGTTTCGACGCTTTGAATGATCACGTGGTGTTTACGTCACTAACACGTCACTGCGGACATTTACGACGAAAACTCGGCTAATCGTCGGCGATCATCGATGTAAACAAACAGATAATGCGGCATGGTAGGATCTGTTCTAGTTTCAAAATTCTTTTTTCTGCCACTGACTGGAACTTTTGCGAACTGCACCTTTACATATCGTGAAAGTCATAATAGTCGCCATATTTTTACATAGTAAAAATGAAATTTACTTTTATTTTATAAACAGTTTGTTTATTCAGTTGGACGCTACTGAGACTTTAATAAAAACCAAGATATTACGAATTTGAACTTTTTCTTTACCAACTTTTCTGGTCTCGGATATCGTAGATCAAAGATCAGGCGGCACGTTGTCTGGAGGCAAAGCGTTAAATAAGTCAACATTTAAACAGCGTCGCAAAAAGAGGAAATTCTTGTCAGTAGCAATCCTTTACGTACCTCAATATTTTCATATGTATTTATTATATTCCTATCAGTGAATTACTGGGATTTCTCAGTGTATTATTTTTTTCAGTTTTTCACAGTGAATAACATCACTAGTGACGATATGGTATCATCACTAGTGATGATATAGTTTTAGAATGTTTGCCGGAACTACATTTTCCCTATATCTCTCACACTCTAACGTTTCTATCTCTGCTTCAAACACCTTAAGTAAACAATTTATCACAGTGAAAAGATTTACGGTACAGTCTTTCCAAAGAACCCCGAGTTAACGACCATGTGGGAGAAATCTTTTGAAAACATTTCGAGAAAAAAAGATAGCTTTTTTGGGAGAGAGCTCTTCGAAAATACTGTGTAAAACGAGAAAATAATACCAACCAGCAATTTCTCCTTTTTCCACAATCTTTTCTTTCCTTAGAAAAACTAAGGTCTTTTGTACCAATTCAGTATTTGTCATTTGGAGATGTTTTTAATTTGGGAAAGTGTTAAACTTGTCATGTGGGAAAGGGTTAACTGTTTCTTCTAATTTCCTATGGCTAGGTTTAAATTGTAAAGGTGCAAAACAATGCATGCCTTCAAATGGGGAGACAGATGACGTAATATACCCTCGAGCGTTACGTCATCTGTTCCGTCAGCTGCTTCTGCCAAAAGTATTCACGTGTTTGTAAAGAAAGGTACAAGATCTATACATGTATAGCCTACCTGCCGTTCTTGATAATTATTAGCAAACAAAGGGAGAATTAGGAATATAATAAATAGAATAATCAACTGGTGGTGTGTGATATTAAAAATCTGTCACTCGAATGGGGCTTGATACGGTTGAAAAACTAGTCCGAAGGACGAGTTTTTTAATCGTATCAAGCCCCATTCGAGTGACAGATTTTTAATATCACACACCACCAGCTGGTTATCCTCTATTTATATACTTGTGCAGTGTTTTGTGAAAAGGGGGCTTAAAATATCTGCAAACTAGAAATGTGTCACCGAGACAGATGCCCCCGTAACACATTAACAGAATAATTATAGCAAATATTGACCAAGTTCAACCAAGCTCTGTGACCTTGACCTTTGAGCTTGCGACACGGTTATTGCACGCGACACGTTGTCTATTCATGGTGATCATTTCTGCCAAATTATTTAAGAATCGGACCATGCCCCTACATAAATTTTTATCTCTAAAATACAACCCAAATAATTGCAATTTTATGGTTGCTTTTGTCTGCAGTGAATCAGCAAAGCAGACAGCGTAGATCACAGATCAGGCTATACGTTTTGTGCAGTCTGATCTTGGTCTACACTGTCCGCAAAGGCAACTATAGTAGTGAAAGGTGTTTTAAGGGTTAAGATTGGTTCCGCGAACAAAAGCTGAAAATTCTGGACATTTCAAAAACAATTTCTGACCTATGTTAGCCGATTGACCCAAATTCTTTAAAAGATCTGTATCTCAGAATAAGATATGGCTTCACCAATTTGATTCTATATCCAAATCTGGAAGCAAAAATTTGAAACATCGTGGATCTCGACCTCCCCAAAAAATCAAGTGAGTTGTATTTGTTGGCAAAGAGATATCATGTTTTCTTGGACTGCGAGGGAGCCAATAAAACTGTTTTTATGCAAAAAGAGTCAATCCATTAACGGGGTATTTTGTGCATCAGAATTGTAACAGCTTCAAGGAGCAATCAAGAGTGGACGAGGAAAGGTTTGATTTGGCATTCTGTTGAGCACTACAAGAGAATGCCCTAAGCCAAAGAGCACAATTGGCGGTGGCTGACGCTAAAAGATGTGACACTTATCTGTTTTTGCCTCTTACTCACCCGATCTTGTACTGTCTGACTTCTACCTCTTTCCAAAAGCTGAAATCTCACCGTCGAGGTCGTTACCTTTCAACGTGATCTAGTGACGTCATCGATGGTGTTACTGAGTATCTTGAAGCATAAGAGGTAGCATTTTTCGAAGAACGGATTATGTACAAAGTTTAAACATCGATGAGCCAAGTGCGCTGGAGTTCATGGAGACTACATTTTGAGGTGCCCTGCAGATGTGACTGCACAAAACTGGAAGCCTAAAATTAAGATATCACAAATTCAATCTGTTGTTAATCAGACAGGAAAACAGGAAGGAAAACGTTCAAGTTTCACGAGAAACAGTCATTATTCAGGAAACTGATAAAGATTTTAGTTCCCAGCAGAAGCCCATGTAAATACCAATATTCCAATGATCTATCTATAAAACGTGATATTCACATCTTGAGGTTTTGCAGAACGCTTTAAAACATGATTGTTGTGTTGGTAAACACGCTAAATTAAACTACATATATCAGTGGATTATTACGTGATCGTTTCACTGCAATTGCTTTGCTGCTGGTGTTTTTTTTTTTTGTATCCCTTTACAGTGCAATAGCCCCGTTGTCTGCGCATGTCATATTCTTCGAAGATTCGACCTGTCTGCTATGACGCATCACCCATCCCATATACATGGGAAAAGTAGGGCTTATACCGAGGCTATTACCCAAGTCTGTAGGGGGCTGTTTTAATAAATGGCCAGTACATAGGTTACATGCTAGCTGATCATAGCTGAATTAATCGCACCAGGTAGCGTTTTATTGAGTAAACGTTTATTTTATTTTGAAATTCAAAGTAACGGTTGTCGTTTTGAAAAGTAGTCCGGTTCTGTACCCAGAAGGCCCAAATTAGATAGATGTGTATTTGTAGAATGCCATCTAGCGGAAGATAATGGCAATAGCCCATTTTGGCTGTTTTGACGATGGACATGCAGAAAATTGACTGGTAGCAAAAATTTCCGACCCATGTCAGCCTGCGCGAGACTTTTTACAGATGTGTTGAGACCTCTTTTTGCAGAGCATGTTTCACTTTCGATGGCTGAAAATTCAATCCACGGAAGCGTAGAAATATTGTCATCCTACAGGGTTGATCAAACAAACCGACAGTAAAGATTCAAGATCAAACTGTACATTCTATGCAGCCTGATATTAATCTATGACATTCGTAAAAGCCTCTGTCTTTGTCCATGGCGATGAAAGGGTTAAATAGCTACGAAGATCAGACATCTTCAGCAAATGATAAAAAAAATATTGCGATATCAAAGTTCCGCTGAAAAAAACGTCTCTTTAGCTGAGAGTATAGATCAAGTATCAAACTACATGGATCTGTGCAGTCTGATCATGATCGACACTGGACGCAAAAGCTTATTAAGTACCGTTTTAAGTGCAGCCTAGATTTTGAAAGCTCGAACTGTTTTGTGGCATCTTCGAAAAGTATCGACCCAGGTCAGCCTGCGCAGTCCGCGCAGGCTGACCTGGGCCGAAACTTTTTGCTTTCGGTAAATTTTCTACATGTCAAAGGACCAGTCTACCTTATGATCCAGTCGGTTGTTAGACAAACTGGATTTTATGGATCTATAATTGTGTGATGTCTTGCTTGGTAAAGTGCATTACGGAGATTCATTAAACCCCCTTCTGCCGGAGCATGGGTCAGATAGATCTGACTTTCTTTTTTACATAGCTGAACTTGATGATTAAAATCAATTTCTCAGCGAATTGGAGACACATCTACATGTAACTTTTGGGTATAATCTACAGTCGTTTATCACATAAAACTTCCCCCGGGCCGTGTATTAAACCCATGACTTTTTTTGATAATAAACTAGTGTATTATTGCTTTTTGGGCCCCGGTTCTGATCAATTTTCAGTGATGAGCGCGCGAAGCTGAAGAAACCAATTTACAGAAAATGCCGAATTATGTACTACTACGCCCTTTCGCGGAAAAATGACGTCATTGTTGCTAAGGCCTATATATGCTCGGACCCTTTTTGATTTTCATTAATAAAAACTAAGAAATGCGGCGAAAGCCTTTTGAAGGAATCAAAATTGCTGAATTAGTTGCACCTACCCCCTCTGGAAACTGGTATTCTTCTTTCGGTGTAAATGTCATGAAGCTATCTACTAGTGTATGTACACATTTGAAACCGATCTGCAACTGTAAACATGAACCCGTGAACGGTATATAGGGAAAAGATGGTGATGCAGGATATTTTTTGTCTGTCATTCTTTTTCATGTGATAGATCTAAATACAATTTCACATTCGTGTTTTTCAAACTCGTTGACTAAAGTCAAAGCTCAAGTCATACAATTTTAGTCAACTCGTTTGATAAAAAAGCTATGACATAAACACTCAGGTAAGATCCTCTTTGTAACAAATGGTATAAATCAAAGATCACACTTCACAAAAAACAAAACAAATCTGTAAATCGAATTTGACAACATCAAACCACGAATCTCTGAAATATTTCAGATGTTAATAGAGACGTTGCCTCGTGAAAATGGCTTACGCCAGGTCGGTATCGATATTGAACTGAGCTACGCTCTTGCAAAAGGGGGCTTAATGCATCATCGTAATGCTTGGTACAAAGCACGTCATCGCATAATTATGGATCTACAAAATCCATATTGTCCAACGACCGATTGAATCTAGATGTAGACTGGTCCTTTGAAGAAAATTGACAAATATAAAAAAAAATAAGTTTCGATCCATGGCAGCCGGCGCTGACTGCGCAAGCTGACATGGATCGAAACTTTTTGCAGATTCATTAAGCACCTTTTTCACAGAGCACAGGTCAAATATATATGTCAACGGATGTTAAATTTCTGCAAATGTTACTTATTGAAAAAAGTAAACGAGTTTTCAGGAGTAATCAAACATGCATCGACGATCATTTTTCCAAATTCTGTAATATATTGGGAACATGTTGGATCTTTGCAGTTGCGTTCCAGCCAAATGATCTGACAAAATATTAGTTTTTTTTTTTGTAGGAAAATAAGTTGCGATCGAATGCATCGACATTTTAAATTCATAACTTTTCCCATTGAATCCAAATGTCTTTAATTGCTGCTACTGTTCAATTGATACAGCACGAAAAGAGGAAACAAAAACTTTGCATTGAAAGAAATCATCGATTGAAATGTCACTTTTTGCAATGCAGCGAATTAAACAAAAAAAAAAATATGCTTTTGCAAAATTACCGATATCAAATATTTCTACATTTGCATATTGTTGCCTGGTTGCATTCGTTTCGGTCGATTAAAGCTTTTAGCTCTTTTTACCATGAAATGAATGTGTTTGACCTTCTTCGTTTGATGATATTACAATTTCTTTCCAAAAAAAACCATTTTAGTCATAGTTTATGACAACGTACCGGACAATATAGGTTGAATATCTGACTGCACGTTCTGCGCAGTCCATGGCCTTGATCTTTATCTTTTGCATACGCCAATTGTGTTTCATCTTTTGATGGAGGTAGTCAGGGTTTGCCTTCTGTTTTTAGTTTTGAAGGGTCAGTTATTCTTTATTCATAAAAGATTTATTCTTGGCCCTAGTTTTACAAATCTCGGACGACCTGGGTCTATATTTACCAACTTTTCCTAAGAATATTCCAAGTCTTACTCCTCAAGATTTTCAAATTTGAAAGTCGCAACTTCTGATTGGCTAAACTGAATGGTTTAGCCAAACAGAAGTTGCGTTACTTTCAAATTTAGAAAATTCGGGAGAATAAGACTAAAACTTTCTCAAGAATGGTTGTTGAATACGGCGTTCATCAAGTCTCTCGGCTACAAAACTTTATGTAACATGCTCATACACCTTGCTTTTCTTCTCCGGAAATAAGTCGCTTTACTACTCGTAAAAGATTTTTCCCATAAAAAAATACACGAGTCACCATTTTGAATCGAAATCGATCTTCATGTATTTCTGTTGACAAATATTTAGTAAGTACATGTTTGGCCTAATTTAAAGTTCATTGGCAGTCTTCACTGACGGAATACAATGTGCATGACAATGTGATGAAGCTACGACATTAGCTTACTTCTGTCAATTGCGAATTTGAAGACCTCCGCCATGTTTAAGGGCATGCATTGAGACGTTCTTGTAACCACTTTTTTCTGGCCCGTTCAGAGCCAAATCTCAACATGCCAGCGCATTTAATTTGTCATCTGTAAATATTTTTAATACAGAGACGTCTAAAATTTTGCCATTTAGAGTTCCATACAGTACTTTTCACTTGCACCTACCACAATTTTTTCAAATTTCTGCAATATATTGAAAACAAATTGGATCTTTGACCTTACGTTGCAACCATATCATTTGACAAAATAATACGCTTTTTTTTTCTTTTTGTCGGAAAATAAGTTGCGATCGAATGCATCGACATTTCAAGTTAATGACTTTTCCCATTGAATCCCACTTTTGTTAATTGCTGTTACTGTTCAATTGATACCGCACAAAAAGGGGAAACAAAAACTTAGCATTGAAAGAAATCATCGATTGAAGTGTCACTTTTTGCAATACAGCAAATTAAACAAGAAAAAAAGAAAGCCTTTGCAAAATAACGGATATCAAATATTTCAACAATTGCATGTTGTTGCCTGAGTGCATTTAATTCGATCAAAGCTTTGTGCTTTTTGCAATGAAATGAATGCATTTGACCTTTTTCTTTTGATGATATTACAATTTCTCTCATATGAGAAAAACATCATTGATAGTTATAGTCTTTTATTTATCGATTACCGAAAGATGTACGTCAAAGATCTGACTAATCGCCCTGTGCACTCTGGTCTTGATCTACGTCGTCTTCAAAAGCTGCTGATATCTCCTATTTTGTTGAAGATGGTCATGGTTTGCCTTTTGCTTAAGTGTTTGATGCGTAGGTGGTACTTACATTCTTACATTCGAAAGACTTACGCTTTACTCTAAATTGGAATATCTCGAGTGATCCATTGATCAAGTCCCTAGGCTGTAGCGCTTTGTGGGATATGCACATATACACATATATATTGGTTCTTCATATAATAATAATAATAATAATGATGGCAATAATAATTACAATATCAATCCACTTTACTGATTATAAAATTCCGATAGAATTACATTATTCACGATTTTCAATCGAAATTGTTCTAACTACATACATTGGATTGACAAACACTTTAAGACGGTTTTCACTTTGTTTATTTGTCATTTTCACCGACTAACTGATAAAGATGAGCCGCTTGCATGTTCAGGAAAAAAAGGAGGTTTCATGCATTTTCATAATGCATTATACCAAGCAAGTCGGTGCATCATTATAGATTCATTTTGTCAATAAATAAATAAATGAATAATTAAAATAAATATTAGGGTTAAATAGCCCTTTAACAGGCAGAAATTTTATAAATAGCATATGGCTTGCAACACACGAAAATGGACATTCGGACATTTGCGTAAAGTGTCGTCTCGGATCAGCCTGCGCAGTTCGCGCAGGCTAATCCGAGACGGCACTTTACGACTACAGTAGATTTTGTGCTACAGTAGACTTGCGCAAAACTAAAAATTACATAAAAACGGAAAGTGTCGTTTTGGATTAGCCTGCGCGGACTGCGCAGGCTGATCCGAGACGACACTTTACGCAAATGTCCGAATGTCCCTTTTCGCGTATTGCAGGCCATATAGTCTCGACCAAATAGTGTCAGCCTACGAGGACTGCCCTTGCTGACCTATTTCGATACTTTGTGCAGATGCATTAACCCTTAGGCTGCTAAAAGCGACTCATAGACCTTTTGCGGACAGTGTAGATCAAGATCAGACTGCACAGAACGTGCAGTCTGATCTTGGATCTACACTGTCCGATGAGGAGATATCTTTCCCCTAGGAAATACCCTTTGATGTAGCAAAATCTTGGTTTTTAACTATCGGCTTGAAACTTTCATTTCACTTATCTAGCAGGATAAAGGGTAACCCCCTTTTTACTGAGTTTGAGTCAGTTGGACTGTTGTTGTTGTTGGATAGAAAAACTTACTAAGGTTTTAACTTTTGCGAGTTTCAAGGGCTATCGCTAATTTGGTAAAAATGTATATGTGCAAGGCATTTTCCCACGTCCTATTACATAGAGGATAACGTTATTTGTTTTGTTTTTTTCAGTAAAAGATCGAAATTAATTTCATCGAGTAACATCATTGGTAATATTTTCACGAGTGGCACAGCGTGAAAAAATAAATTTCGATCTTTCACCGAAAAAAAAAATTATGTTTATTTCATGCTTCTAACACTTTTTTGTTGGGGTTTCATCAAATCCAGTGCACTTATTTTCGGTAATTTCCCGAGGCGTACCCCCTACACATAACAACACATTACAATATTGCGTAAAGCGCGAGAAATGTAGGGTAAATGCAAGTAAATTACGTCAAATTTCCGTCTGGTTGAATGGCACGCGCTGTTTACCTAGGTAATTTGTGCGCGTAAAACTATACTGTTTCCGTATTCAATTAAAACCCCTGTAAAGCCAAAAATAGGTAATTTTCACCGTTTATAACTCGAAAATATATTGGATAATCCATCACAAGACACATAATAAGATCGGAAAAAAACTCGAACGTGTCAGTTACTGCATTGGTTGCCATAATATACGTGAGCGAAAATGCATGGAGAAGCCCGTCGATTTCACGGGCGCCATTGATCGAGACAACCTTCCCTTCGTTATCGTTCGTGTATATTCGAACTAGGTCTTCGAGAACGTCACGTAATAACATTGCATCTCATTAGTGCTATTACGTAGTAAGCAGGACTATTGTTTACAATTCCAACATTATGTCATCGGAGAGTAAGATTGCTCATTCTGAACCTGTTTTCTTATTTAGATGTAGTAAATTCTTCCTGTATTGATGATAAATGAATAAGCGATGATCAGCCTGTGTCGTTGTTTTTGTTTACGATGTCGATAAACTTACGTTTTTCAAGCCTAGAATGGGGACAAAACGATCAAGTGAATAAAGGGTTTGTTTCGACGCTTTGAATGATCACGTGGTGTTTACGTCACTAACACGTCACTGCGGACATTTACGACGAAAACTCGGCTAATCGTTGGCGATCATCGACGTAAACAAACAGATAATGCGGCATGGTAGGATCTGTTCTAGTTTCAGAATTCTTTTTTCTGCCACTGACTGGAACTTTTGCGAACTGCACCTTTACATATCGTGAAAGTCATAATAATCGCCATATTTTTACATGGTAAAAATGAAATTTACTTTTATTTTATAAACAGTTTGTTTAGGCCTATTCAGTTGGACGCTACTGAGACTTTAAAGAGTTACAGAAATATTTACCGTGAATTGCACTGGTCTTAACAATGAATTATCAAACCTTATAATCCTCCATTATTTCCCAAAAGATTACCGAAAAGCATGAAATAATTTTAGATATTCTGTGAAGTATTTAGGTGCAATGTCTTTGCGATACGACAGATGAACTGAAATAAAAGAAAATTAAATAAGATTTAATCGAATCAAAGCTACCTAGAGATAAGATGGGTCTCCCAGGTTCTATAAATAATTGATCGTACTCTCCTTTATAGTTGATCAACTGAAAGATGCTGATTTTGCGTAAATTGCAGGAAAATGAAGCGATTACTTGTACATGCATGACCCTTGTACGTGTACAAAGATTCAGGTGAAAACAAAGGCTTTTGAGGAGGGAATAGATCAAGATCAGACTTCACAGAATGTGCGGTCTGATTTAAAATGGCTACCGTCCGCTTCTTTAGTCTTTGTGAGTTTCAGTGGACTGTCTTTTCGGCCATCGAGATTAGTTTATAACTAGAGCAATACATCTGCAAGAAGTTTAGACCCAAGTCAGCCTGCGCAATCCGCGCAGGCTGACCTGGATAATCGATCTACAACATTCGCTACCAGAAGCTTAACCATGACCAAATTATTATTTTTTTTTTTTTTTTCGAAGGTGAAGTTAGGGACCCTCGCCCCTATTTTGTGAGGCATTGGGCAAGGTTGATATTTGTAAACTGAAAATCTAAGGTTATATTTTTGTTGGTTGCTTTTGTCAAGTGGGAGTGACCTTTACCAAGGTGCTGCAGAACCCCGCTCTCGTATTGTTGAAACAAAACTGTCCTTCCATAATAAGCAAAATGTCGCCAAGACACACAAACACTATACAAAGAGACACAACCATGCATTTTGACGTGCAGTAAATATTTGTTCTTTTCTTCGATCGTGTAAACACGCATGTTTATTTTAGGGCTTTTAACACAGATATTGTGATCACAGTCCCCATGGACACTGTTGACTAATGCTCGTGCCGCATGTTGTGAACAATCGATTTGATTGAAAAACAAATTATTACCGTTTTCCAGCAAAGACAACTCGTACTTAGGACAATTCGTACCTAGGAAAACTCGCACATAGGACGAATTATGCCTAAATTTAATTAATGGTGAATTAAGCATTTTCAAAATCTTTGGTCAATAATGGATGATGTTGAGTATTAATAACTTTGGGTACGAGTTGTCCTGTGTACCAGTCGTTCTGTACCAATGGAAATGTCCTTGGTACCAACTGTTTGGTTCCAACTGCACTGACGCAAATTATCCAGATACCAATTGTCTTGTTACCCAATCGGTAGACACCACAGACGGGCTCTGCGTCAAACTAAGTCATACATGCAAGACTTTCTTTTTCCTTGTTTTTCCTTGCACCAGGCATATGCATTATCTTGAAAACGGAAAACATAAAATGCTGAAATGCATGTCAAAGTTTTGAAAAAAAAAAACAGAAAATTTATCCTGTCATGAGGAATATGTTTTCCATTTAATAGAACCTCTCAAAATGCATCGACTTTTCCAGGGGAGATTGCCCCTGTACCAACCTAGTCATGGCCCATATTCTTCGTTTTACCCCGAGGCAGGCACCTGGGTCCGTATTCACTTGATTTCATTCTAAGTCTAATTCTAGGTTTATAAAGTAGAACAAGAAAATATTGATGCATAACATCAATGGCGCGGCAAATCAGTTGTTTCTGAAATAGGGCACTTTACAGAGGGTTAATTTTTTATGCCAAGGGTATCACCTGAACAAACTTCGTAGAGGTCCACGTAGTGATACTACATGACAAATACATGTATTTAAAGTCTGGGCCATCTAGTTTTGGACAAGAAGATTTCTAAAGTTTGCACCATTTAAGGCATTGTGTTAATCCCGAGTGTTAACAACCTTGCGGAAGAATCATTTTGAAAAAAAATGCTCTCAAAAGTCTAAAATTATGTTGTTTGGTAAAGGTTGAAGTCTAAGAAAGAGTCACGGTTTTGCAACATGATTTATGAAGAACACAACGAAAATGTGGTCTCTCTCCAGAAAATTTTTAACGCATTTCAAATTGCCCAAAGTAAATTTATGCAGAACTCGGTGAGAAATTAACTGAGAAGTCCTAAACATTCTTTAGAATGCAAATTAAGAACCAATAATGGTAAGACACAATCGTTGCCATTCTTCGGCGAAATTTAACATAATTTCAATTGGAGCAATGTTCAAAAGCAGTTGTCATTTGGCAAACAACACAAGAAAATAACATTAAAACTAGGTACTAAATTACTAAATTTATATAAAAAGAAAAAAACAAAAACAAAAAAAAAACAACTGGGTATGAAATGACCAAAGTGGGTACAAAATGATCAAAGTGAGTACGAAATGACCAAAATAAAAAATATAGGTGGGTTCGAAATAACCAAAATCGTACGAAATGGCCTAGGTATGAAATGACCTAGGTACGAGATGACTGGCATCCTAGTAAACAATATGGCTACCTCCACAGGCACTTTTCAAAAGCGAATAATAAAAATATAGTGCCGCCGCTCATTCGGCGCCACAATAATTTATAAATGGCTAAACCAAATGGTTTAAAAAAAAATTACGAATAAGGCTAATAGTATTCATGAGAATAGCAAATAAATATGGACTCTGACTTTTTATGTAATTTTATATCGGAAGAAATAACAAATAGGCTGCTAAGGGTGACTCAAGGGCGGACAGTGTAGATTAAGATCAGACTGCACAGAACGTGCAGTCTGATCTTGGATCTACACTGTCCGATAAGGAAATATCTTTCCAAAATAAAAAAAATACCTTTGAAAAAGCAAAATTTTGGATCTTTACTATCGGCTTGAAAGTTTCATTTCACTAATTTAGCAGGACAAGAGTTAAAATTATATTGAAATTAATCATGCGGTTTAGGCAGATTTCATTACTTTAATTTTTTTGTTCTCTTATTTCAGATTATGAGTTTCAAGAAACTTTGTGCAAACTTGTGCAGGAAAAAGACCATTGATACATCAACATTACATGACACCAAACTTAAACGATGTCTCGGTCTGATAGACCTAGTTGGTCTAGGTAAGTCATTCACAACATCTACATAAAAACGTTTATATTCTAAATACACTAAACAGAACTTCTAAACGGCCACCTTTAAGCTGGAATTCCCCGTAGACCTTTTCTGGCATCCGCTGTCCAGAAAAGAGACAGTTCATTTGGTTTGATTTTTTGGAGAATAATTGACCTGTGTAAAAGCATACCTCATTAGTCTGAAAAGAAGTTTTTGACTTGTTGTTTTGAAAGGAACTTGTCTAAAATTCATTTATTTAACATTGAAAATTCAAAAATCTTTTTTTTTAAAACTCCATGCACCTTCACTCGGTTTCCATTTTTGTGCAGAAAGTAGTTTTCTTGTTTTTTCTTATTGCTGAAAAAAATGTCAGTAAATTTATGCTTCTTTTTTCAACCTGTTTTTGACTGAGACACCACGCATGCGCAAAACCATGTGTTTTCCCTTTTTTAGAAAAAGAGATGCCTTCTGTTGGCAAAATCGAGAATATCTTCATAACAATACCATGGCTAACGTCCGTACATATATTACAATTTGTATTCATTTACCTGTATATAACATGGTCAAATTTACAGGAGAAATAAAAATGGCCGGTTAGAAGTTTTACTGAATGTACATTTAAAACATGTTTTGTGAACCTACAAAGGGATGAAACAAAACTGGACTATCAAGACAATCTTTGCAAACTTATATTTGGGGATCGTGGTTTGCTGACAATAAACTCAAGTCATTTCCTTTATGTTTCGTTTTTTTTTCTGCGTAGCTGAATGTGCTGGCTTTTGACTTAATTTTTGGCACTGATAAAATATGACTAAATAGAAATTTGTGATTGGTCAAAAAATGCAGACATGTTTATTTTTAGGGTCCCTACCTATTTGCGGGCAAATTTACGCCTTCTATCCTTTTTTAAAGATATTTCTTGTTTCAAATAATATTTCACAATGCTTTATTGTCTTGTCAAAGGCAAACTTTGAGTATACATGTATATGGAAATAAGTCATTTCGGAGAACAGTATCATGAATGAATGGAAATGAAAATACGGGTAATTCTAAAAGCGGCAAGTCGTATACTCTTTCGCGTTTAATGCTATAGTTTGACGTTTTGGCTCGCTTTTTGAGAGGCAAATATCGACCAAAGTTTCAGACTAATTTGGGATGTTGATTTCAGTTTTGACAGCATTGAATGAAATATGATATAAGAACCTATATCGTTATATCTATATACATAAAAAGACTAATTCATTTATCAAAAAGAGACCACTTCAGCTTGCAACAAAAGACTCCGTCTAGTTTATTTCCTACTCAACCGTCAGTGCACTGATTTTTTTTATTGGCAAAAATGTTTTGGAACTTCCTCTATCGCAAAAACTTAACGGTCTCTCTCTGTAAGTTTAACGGGAGCGGTGAAACTTAACCCATAGGCTGCTAAGCGCAAATCACTGACCTTTTGCGGACAGTGTAGATCAAGATCAGACTGCACAGAACGTGCAGTCTGATCTTTGATCTGCACTGTCCGATAAGGAGATATTTTTCTCCAAAAAAATACCATTGAAATAGCAAAATTTGGGTTTTTACTATTGGCTTAAAAGTTTCATTTTACTGATTTATCAGGTTAAGGATTAATACATCTGAAGCTTTGACTCTTTCAGTACCAAATAGTATTGACCCATACTCTGGTAAAAAGGGATTTAAAAATGCATCTCCGTGATGCATGGTACCGAACAAGTCATCATATATTTTAGACCAATCAAATCCATTCTGTTTAACAACCGTCTGTTCATCATCATGAGGTAGAATTGTCCTTGAACATGAAGAAACTTTACCAGAAGCAAAAAGTTTCGATTTAGGTCAGCTTGGGCGGACTGCGCAGGCTGACCTGGGTCGATACGTTTTTTATATCCTTTAACCTCCATTTCACAGAGCAAGGCTCATTTATATAAACTCGGCCTTTTTCGACGTCTAAAAATACAATCCACTGAAACTTAGAACGATCATTATGTTATAGGCTTGACTTATCAGGCGGACATTATAGATCCAAGATCAGACTGCACAGTTTGTGCAGTCTGATCTTGATCTATGCCGTCCACAAAAGCCCATTTTTCGTTTAAAGCTATGAAGGGATTTATAACAAGCTTCAAAACATATCGCAGTCGCCATCGCGATATATTATTCATGGAAAAAGACGCGACAGGCCCTAATAAGACGATAAACCTGCTGTGATTGGATTCGTTTGTGTATTTTGCACTTTATTATGCTTGTACAATGGTGCAAAGTTGGTGCTCGTAAGAGCAAGACGAGTTTAGATTAGGGGAGAACGTGCATTCTGATTTTTGAATCATGACTGTCCATTACTTTGCGCGAAAGTTAACCTTCACGGGGCTAAAGTGTCATTTATTGCTTTTTTCTACTAAACTATCAAATGTCTATTTCATATGAGACAAGCTGTTTGAAAAGAGGGTTTAATGCATTTACAAACAGTATCGACCTATATTCTGTGAAAAGGGGGTTTAATGAATCTGAAAAATGTATTGATCAAGGTCAGCCTGCGCAGTCTGCGAAGGCGACCAAAATCGAAACTTTTTGCTATCGGTCGTTTTTCTGCATTTCAAAGTACCAGTCTGCCATATGATTCAGTAGGTCGTTAGACAAGATATGAGTCATGCTCTGGCAAAAGGGGGCGTACTGCATCTCCGTGATACAAGATACCATACAAGTCATCACATAATAGCCACTTTTTTTAAACAACCGACTCAATCATAAGGTAGACTGATCCTTGGACATACGAAAAAATTACCAATAGCGAAAAGTTTCGGCCCAGGTCAGCCTGCGCGGACTGCGCAGGCTGACATGGGTCGATACTTTTCGCAGATGCAATAAGCCCCCTTTTCACAGATATGATGACTTGCTTGGTATTATGCATTACCGAGATGCATTAAACACCCTCCTGCAAGAGCGACGTTGAAATTGTATTTGATAAAGTGAAAATGAAAGTAGCACTTCATCCTGTTTGTAACATAGATCATTATGTAAATTTACTATTATACAGGGCAACAGCAGTGGTGATTTCTCTCATGTACAGTTGGTGGCCATAAATATTTCATCAAATTTCGAATATTTTTATTGATTTACAGGTATTTAGAAGTTTATACTTTTTAATCCATTGTGGTTTAAATGACAAAGCTATCGTTGTCAAACTTATAGGTAAATAAGACAAAATAAATTTGATTTTCAAATATATATTTTTAAACTTGATACAATATATTGTGAGCATAATGTACCCGTTTAAAATGATCAATATTTTTGCGGAAAAAAACGTGTTTAGTTGATTAATGGCAACGTGGGCAACGTGAGACGTAATGGGAATACCATGAGGTTTCGGAGAGCTACAGCTTTTACGTCAGGCGAGAAACAATAATAGCAAATTACTGTAGTTTATGTAGTCCATTAAGCTCACTTTCTACCAGTATAGTTTTAATTATCATAGCACAATCACAAGCTGCGTAATTTATTTTCTGGCACACTGGAATATGTATGTTATGTAAGTAAGTCAATGGGAATTTGCAGTTCGACGAAATACTTATAGCCACTAACTGTAGATATTACAATACAAATGGTCTCATTATGCTCCGCTTCTGTGACTCGTTCGATTCTTTATTCTCGATAATGGTCGTACATCGTACGATTAATCGGGTTACGTATTCATTAACGATTCTCAATCGTATTCTAAGTCTAATTCCGATTGGCTAAAACATTTGATTCAGTCGATTAGGAATTCTGTTTCTTTGAATTTAGAACATTCTTGAGAATTGGACTAAGAAGGGCAGATATATTATTTGATGCTTTGTGAATAATGGCCAAGACCTTCAATGAGATTGCGAGTTCAAAGCGATTCAAGGACCTTTTGCGGACATTGTAGATCAAGATCAGACTGCACATAACGTGCAGTCTGATCTTAGATCTACACTGTCCAATAAGGAGATATTTTTCCGAAGATTTTTTTTTTGAAATAGCAACATTTGGGATTTTTCTATTGGCTTGAAAGTTTCATTTCACTTTTTCACCAAGTTAGGGGTTAATATTAAGTAGAAACAGAAAACCAGAGTGATATCTATGCTGGTTATAAAGAAATGTAGATGCCATGTTGTTAAATGAAATCGATGGATTAAGTAATGGTTGTAATATTGCCAAAATAGCAGCATTTTCTCAATTTTCCAAGTTGTTGTCATGAGGCTCTTTTCCCCCCACTCCCCATTCCTTCCCCCCACCCACAACGGGTCGTTGTTCACACGGTGATTGTTTGATTGAGGATTCGCCGGTCAAGTGTGACACTTCTGCAAAATCAACCTGCTTGGCAGACAGAAAGTGATCATTTGTCTTCTGAATTCTTTCCCAAGAATTGATTGTTTTCCTAGAAAAAGAAGATAAATCCGGACGGTACATGAATAATGAAAAAGATTTAGTAATTAGGTAAATCAGGTTCCGCTGTGTTTTATTTCTGGATAAGCTAGCCATTGTCTTTTCATGTTAGAGCTTACTGTTAAGTAGAAAGATATATTCCCTAAGTTTTCCTTAACTTTTGCCATCCGTTGTCCATTCAGCACGATAGGTGAAACGGGCTTTTCCCAAAAAGAGTAATCACAACCGTTGTACATGCTACGTGCTCTTGGATCTACAACATGGTCTACTCGGTTCTGGACCAAGGTCAGAAATGGTAGCCTCATTTACAGTGAAATTGTATTTTAGATCGCTACAAAAACGAATTTATTTGCTTGGAGGACAAAGAGTAAACAACCATATGTCTCCGTGCTCTGTGAAGATAAGGTTTGATGTATCTCCGTAATGTATGATAAAAAGCAAGTCATCACGGTATTATAAATCCATAAAATGTGTTCTGATAACAAGTTACTGACTCATGAGGTACACCGGTCCTTTGAAATTCAGAAAATTTACCAAAAGCAAAAAGTTTCGGCCCAGGTCAGCCTATCGCTGGGGGCTTAATGCGTCTCTTTGATGCATGAATCCAAGCAAGCCAACAAAGTATTATAGACCCTTAAAATCTGTTTTGTATTACAACCTAATGGATCATGAGGTACACTGGTCCTTTAACACACAGAAAAATTACCAGAAGCAAAAGATTTCAGCCCAGTTCAGCCTGCACAGACTTCACAGTCTGACCTGGGTCGATATGTTTTTTTTTTTTTCAAACGTATACAGACCCCTTTTTCAAAGCATGACACAGTTATACGAGGCATTTTTTATTTGTTGTCTGCAAAATCTCGGTTTGAACACTTCTATAGTTTTGTAGTTTTGTGAGGAGTCAAACAAGTAATTGAGTCAGATAACATCTTTGCAATAATGGGAAAGAGTTTAAAATTCGGGAATTTACAAATGAAATGCAAATTCTAACCATTTATTGCATAGCAGAACAATTTAACTTTAACCCCTGCGCTGCTAAGCGCGACTCGATGACCTCTTGCGGACAGTGTAGGTCAAGATCAGACTGCACAGAACGTGCAGTCTGATCTTGGATCTACACTGTCCGATAAGGAGATATTTTTCTCCAAAAAATAAAATTGAAATATTATCAATCAGGTTTTTACTATCGGCTTGAAAGTTTCATTTAATTTATTTGGCAGGTTAAAGGTTAAAATGAAATAAACAAATTTTATTTCATGCTATCCGGTAGGTTATCGAGAAATATCGGTGAAATATTTTTTCGATATTTCATGGTTACGACCAGTGAAAATACCAATTTTTTTTATATTCTAACTCTTCAATTGAAGGCGGAAACAGTTGTTCCCGCGCACTAGTTACCTAGGTGAAATGCGCGTGCCTCACAACCAGATGGAAATATGACGTAATTTACCTTACATTTCTCGCGCTTGACGTAATATTGTAATGCGTTGCTATGCGGAGGGGGTACGCCACGGGGAATAAATGAAAAGAACTGTACTGGATTTTGATTAAGTTCCCCCCAGAAAGGGTTAAAAGCATGTAATAAATAGAATTTTTTTTTTTTTTTTGTGAAAGATCGAAATTTATTTCATCGAGTGAACATCATCGGTAACATTTTCACTCGTGGCTGCGCCACTCGTGAAAATATTACCGATGATGTTCACTCGATGAAATAATTTTTTATCTTTCACCGTAAAAAACAAATATCCTCTATATGTTCAAAGGTGAGAAGGAAAAGAATCCTATCGTTAAAAACACCAGGGTCCGTATTCAGTAACCATTCTGAAGAACAGCCAAGATTTTATAAATTTGAAAGTAACACAACTTCTGATAGGTTAAACCAAATAGTTAAGCCGATCAAAGTTGTTTTACTTCTTAAGTATAGAAAATTCTTGGGAATTAGACAAAGAATGCTATTCAAAATGGTAGGAAAATAGGAGCCCTGTTCGACTGAGGTACCGGGCATAGGAACGGTGTATCAGTTTATTTCGATTATCTGCTGTAGCAGATTGCTCGACTTAGTGTCATTGGGCATGACACTGTGCAGCCTTGTTTCGAGTGTCGGTGACACAAAGAAAACGCATGAATAAATGGACAGTTGCTGTCATTTGACTAGAACGCTGTTGAAGATGTTTAATTACTCTTAAAAACTACATACATGCTTTCTGAAACAACTGTAGCTGTTTGGTGCTTAATTATTAACTTAAAGGGGCCTATTAAGTTTTTATTCCGTAAAACAAAATTTCTTGTAGAACACTGATCAATAAATACAATTACATATGTGTTTTCCTTGCAATTGTATACATAGCCTCCGCAGTTACATTTTGTAAAAAGGTGCAAACTTGGGCAAATAATTAAATGGACGGTCGTTTTTAATCGTTTACTCAGTCTTTTTTTTTTTTTTTATTACATCAGATATGACGTCATATTCATTTTAGTAGGTATCTTCACAGTCGACGCGTTATTGATCATTTTACATATCCACGAGTCTATGCAAAACTATGGCGCGAAATCTAAAAATACCACATTCATTTCTTACTCTAGTAGATCTACTTTTTCTTTAACGGTGATTTGCCAGCTATTGTCCTACTTAATTCAGAGATAGATTTAAATCATTTTTTGGTCCGGTGAGACTTTAAAAAATTTGAATAGATCTAGATTAAGGAGTGCATATGACAGGCCTACTTAAATTTCTAATTTTCTTGAGAAGATTTTGAAAATCTGATTTAGCGCATTTGCGTGTGACATGCTAAGCTTGTATAAAAAGAAATGTGTCTTGCATCTTACGAGAGTCTTAGAGTTATTCGACAGACAATGCCTCCAGCGGATTAACTCTTACCAAACGATAAAATGTTAGACTTGTCCAAATTGAAAGCATTTGCAGACGACAAATCAAAGGTGACTAAAATGGCGAAAATTGTCTTTGATAGGTTAGAAAACATTGTGGGAAAAGGAGAAAATGCTGGTTACCTGCATTTTCTCCTTTTTCTACAGTGGTTTTTTTTTTTTTTTTTTTTACCTCCCTCAGGATCGTCAAAAGCAGGGATTGTGTGGTTAAGGGTTGAAAGATTCCAAGCGGACACGAGTAACTTTAAATCCAACTCACGGCAGAAAAAACATCTTTTGTACAGTGTGTGCATTTAAGCCTTTGATTATTAAACAGGATTATGTCGACATTTACAAGGGCTGAGGAAAAGGTTCGTGGAATTTCTTCATAACTTTTTTTATTTAATGTTCGATTGTTCTCAGATTCTCACTGGTGTAATCATGGTTGTATATCAATTCCCAAGTTAAAACTACCACGTGTCTTGTTTTATTTTAGATATATTTTCACCAGAAAGAGCGCAATGTCTTTTTTACCTCACATCTGAAAAACATCTTTAGGACGGTAGTTTTTGTTAGACCTATTGAAGGAAAAACAAGGGGGGGTGGGGGGGAAACGGTGGTTTTGGAAGTGCCAGAAACTCGCGCAGCCGATGAAATTCTGTGTAAACTTAGGGCATAGTCCGTCTGAAACGTTTGATTTATTACAAGAAGCTAGGGTAAAGCTACCATTGAAAAAGCCTGCAGCGTTCAAGTGGCATGTACGGTTTAAAAAAGGACGAAAGAATATTGGAGATGACCCAAGGAGGTGACGCGCGAAAATCAGTAGTATCGCCGTAGTTGAATGACGTTAACGCCACGGCGTGCTCCTGGTAGCTGTTGTGATCGTTGTACAAAGAGTCATGGCAACTATGATTTGGAATCAACTTGTCTGAAACTTTCCAATTTTATCCGTTATGAATGGATTTTAAATGTAAACAAATTTCAGTGTAATAGCGCAGTAGTTGTGTTTTAATTTACAAATTCCACGAACTTTTTGCTCAGCCCTCGTATAATCTCATAAAACTACTGATTCAAGTAAGCCAATGGCTAACAAGCGATCATTAAAGCAGAAAAGCAAGTGTTAGAAAAAGATACTACTCAGTAGGATTTCTTTAATGGGCATGGTGGCCTTTTAAGGTATATCTAGATTTCGCGCCAGAATTTCCCAGAGTGTCACGTGTTCAATAACAAAGCTTTATTATGCGGGTCCGTATTTTAATAAGCCCGATGACGTCATGTTTGATCTCATAAAAAAAGATGAACTTACCAATTGCACAGCGACCAATTGCACAGCGACCAACCCGTTACTTGAATGCCAAATTTGCACCTCTGTGCTGCATGTAACCGCCTGATTCTGTCCATTTGCAGGAAAAAGTACACTTTGAAATTATGATCAGCGTTGGATAGAAGATTTTAATTCGCATCAAAAAGATCTAGAAAGGCCCTTTGAAATGAACGCGCTCAACATTTTGTGTTAATACATATGATTTAAATAATTGTATGCATTGAAAATTCAAGGTTATGTTGGACAGATACAGATAAATTACCAAATCCCTGTCAGTATGAAATTGTGATCAGACAGCACATTCTTTACAGTCTGATCTTAGACTAAAATGTCTGCAAAGGCAACTTAAAAAGCCCATATTACGCCTGGAGGTAAGTTTCTTCTTGATATGACGTTGAACGGAGAGTGATACATTTTGTGGGACGAATTAAAGGTTTTCACTGTGCGGACCCAGGAGAACTACGGTCTGGCAAAATGAGATTTAAAGCATCATCATCATCATGAAGCATGAAACTTTTGAACATGTACATGCATCTTGTGCAATCTTATTATTACTTTCACCATCACCGTCACTATTATCATTATTATTGTTATTATTATTATTGTTGTTGTTTTTGGTGGTGGTGGTGGTTGATGGCCTTTAGAGGAAAAAAATAAAGATTTATACAAATACTACAAACGATAAAGCATTTTCAGTATCATCAACACTATACTACATGCAGACGGTAATTTGTAATACATGCAATTTCTCTTTTTGTTATTAGGCTTATCAACAATGTTTTCTAAAAGTTTCCCCATCAAGATCGTTTAAACTCGAAATTGTTCGGTATAGACCTAACCATGACATATTCATGTAATAGACTATATAAATCATGATTGTTAATTTGTTTCCCAAGCTGCACGCGATATATCAAAAATCGACGACTGCAAGTTTGGTTCAGGCAGTTACGAGATACTGTCTAGTGCTCAATCAGGTCAATTATGCAGTTGGGAATATGATTATTTCGCTCGTGGCTATTTTGTTGCCAACACGTTCTATGAACTCAATGTGGAACTTTCTGGTAATTCATTGCGTTTTTGTATAGGACTTTGGCCTTCGCCTTGATTCCACAGATTTTTTATCAAATTTTATGAATTTGTTTTTAAATATTAAGAACTCAAGAATAGGAGAGAGAGACTGAGAGAGAGAGAGACAAAGACAGACAGACAGAGAGAGAGAGAGAGAGAGAGAGAGAGAGAGAGAGAGAGAGAGAGGGAGGGAGGGAGGGAGAGATTTAACATAATATGTATTAAGTTTCATGTTTTCAATGCCTTGATTGAATTTTGGTTTACGACCAAAGTCAGACAAAAGCTAAAGGTGATGCGTCATGTCTGCCTTAAACTGACGAAGGAGAAGAGAAAGGGGATGCAAAAAGAAGGGTACTAAAGATACTGCAGTAACTGCTCAAATGTTAAACAGAGAGAAGGAAACATAATTATACGATCTTTCCTTCTCTAAAATGTTTAAGCCTTACGCTGCTAAGTAAACGAAATGAAACTTTTAAGCCGATAGTAAAAACCCAAATATTGCTATTTCAAAGGTACTATTGTAGGGAAAAATGTCTCCTTATCGGACAGTATAGATCAAAGATCAGACTGCACGTTCTGTGCAGTCTGATCTTGATCTACACTGTCCGCAAAAGGTCAGTGAGTCGGGCTTAGCAGCTTAAGGGTTAATATATATGTATCCCATTTTTTTATTTCAGGTTTGGGTTCCTCTTTGGGCCTTGGTGTGTATGTCGTCACTTCCTACGCAATCAAAAACGAGGCTGGTCCTTCTTACGTAATATCCGTAATAATTGCTGGAGTGGCATCTTTGTTTGCAGGTAAATAACAATTCTTATCTTGTTCTTATAGGCTTTTTTTTTTTTCATGAAAAAAAAATCATTCAAAACAGGAAAGGGCAAGCCTTCTCCGTTCTACAGTAGTCACGACAATTGCGCATTTTGCCCTCTATATATGGATGTATTTAATTCCTATATCGTCAGATTTGCGTATTTTGATTGGACGAAATTGCGCTTACATTTCTCTATACCCCACTCCAAAGCGACGTACTACATGTGGGTGTAAATTTTTAAAGTACATTCCTCGTTCCGTCAGCTCCATCAGTACGCATTTGATACAGAAAGCTAAAATTCTACACACAATTTCACACGCGGTGTGTATGTTGCTTGTTCATTTTAAGACTATGGGCAAGTCTAAAATGCTGTCGTTTGGTAAAGGGTTACGTCTTCAAATCAATTAAGGATAAGGCACACTAATTGGATTCGTGTAACATCGCCTGTCATCGCCAGAATCGTACGGATTCGGCTAAGACTCGGGTAATCCGTAATCGAGGCTGGAAACAAGCGTCTATCGGCCGATCCATTACGGATTACCCGAGTCTTAACCGAATCCGTACGTTTTTTATTTTTTTTTCGGCGATGAAAGGCGATGTTACCTGTCTCCCAATAAGGTGCCCTATCCTTAATCGTCAAAATAACACATCCATATACAGTTAAATTAATCATTTTAACCTAAGGACATTGATCAGGATAGACTGTAGTACTTAGGTCTTCAAACTATTTTAAAACTCTTTACCAAACAAAAAAAAGTTTGGACTGGACTAAATTGAAAGCATTTGCAGACGACAGTTTAAGTGTTGCTACAATGGTGATGTCTGGCTTTGATAGGGTAGAAAACATTGTGGGAAAAGGAGAAAATTCTTAAAACTGGGGATCAGACCTGAGGACATCATTTGGGTTAGACTGTAGGGACAGAGATCTACAAATCATTAAAACATCAAAATAACACTTCTTGATACAAACACATTAAAAGAGAAAATCTTTTCTATAATATAGTGATGCAGAGCAAAGGTTGTCTGTTATTTCTGAAATATTCACTGCAGATTTCCCAAATGTCCATCTGCAAAGTTACCTCTAGAATGATAAATGTGGTGTTTGTTTCTCTACTGAGTTCTGGTCCTATTTCAATATCAGTTCCATGTTTATTAAAGAACCGCGTGACTTACCACCCAACTGTGATAAACGACTTTCTATTTATAATTTAACTTGTTTTATATGTTTGAAAACTCTTTATCAAACATCCCCGAGTTTTAACGACCCTGAGACAGTAGGCTTTACAAAAAAGCACATAGGTTTAGAAAAAAAAGGCAGGTAACAAATATAACATGAATAACAGACCTTTTTAGTGAAACATAAGCAGATTTTCAAAACAAATGCGTTATAGTAAAGCACATGATATATTATTATTATATTCCGCATCGATTTTTAACCATATACCACACATTTCTTTATTTTAGTGACCTTTAGGAAGTATGACTTTGAAAATAATTGTGGGAAAAGGAGAAAATGCTGGTAATCAGCATTGTCTCCTTTCCCCCCCCCCCCCCTTACAGTGCTTCCTACCTTTTTAATTTGGTCATTCGGTAAAGGGTTTTTTTGTGAACTAAACGAAACATTCATCATAATATATCAAAATACAAAAAAAAAATGTTACCATGGAGTGATATGGAACAGAAATTCTCTGGTATTTCTGCAAAATTTCACTCGTGATTTCCCAAGTGTCCGTCTGTACAATAGCCTACAGAATGAGAAATGGGATACCTGTTTCTCTGTTGGGTTTTGGATCCTATTTGAATCAACATTTAATATTTATTAAAGATGATCATTATCTAAGTATCCAAGAGTGATTACAGACCTGTTAGATGTTTAAATGTTATTACTTTACAGGCGCCTTTACGCTATATAATGTATTGACCAAGCCAATGTCAGCATGCGGAAAAAGTTTTGTGTACGTCATTGTTCACTCAGTGCGAGGAAAACTTTTGTGCTTGTACAAAATTTTTTGACGTATGCCAACGAACAACAAGTAAACAGCAGGTTCGTTCGATGAATGAATTCGAACGGGGTTTTCTGCCGCAGTTTGACAATGATTCGTATGGTGGCAAATTTCTGCCACGACATACGAGATAGCTATCATGATAATTTTAGAAAACTATCGCGATAAATCAAAGTTTCCTGGAAATTTAATCGAGATAGTGAAAAGTTTCTTGAAAAAAAAATATCACGATAAACTTTGTTATTTTGAAAATTTTACATTGATCAGTAAATATTTTAACGCAAAATTTCACAATCGTTCACGAAGCTGATATTCGAGATAAAATTATCGCGATAGTTCTATCCGTTTCTCGATATCTATATAGAAAATTCTCTATTTGGATGAATTCGGTAGTTTTTGACTTCACAAGATTGCAGTAAGAAGAAATTCGAATTATTAACAGTTGTAGCTTAATTGGTAAATTTTAACAAGATTTGAAATGAACAGAAGTCTGTGAAATCACAAAGACGACTCGCAATGCCTCCTAACGAACAACTTTAAAACCATTCAGGGAAAAGGAAAATTCATAAGGTTGTAGACGAAGATATTCCCAAACCGTATCTAATTATAGATAACGTGAATGTCAGAAGCAAAATAAAATCATGATAACAGTTAGAATTATTATGATATTTCTATCGTGAAAATATTTATTATCTATAGGTAATATTTCCAGGAAACTTTGTTTTATCGCGATAGTTCTCTTAAATTATCGCAATAGCAATCTCGTATCTCGCGGCAGAAATATACCACCATAGATTCGTTATATCTACGACGACATTCGAACAACCAAGCTCTGTAATGAATTTCTCACGTATTGATAACAAATTACTAGCGTTTATTCACTGTTATTCATATGATCTGATTCAGCACGCACGTAGAGAGAACAAGCAAAACGATACACCTTCCTTGGCAGACAGATGTTCTTTCACGCATTCGCTCTGGTTCGGCAGTACGAAGTTTCTGACACGTTACAAACTTGTTCTAGCCTCATTTCCATCCACAACTTCGATTTTAATGAAGAAAGTGAATGTTAACTCCCTTTCATTTCGATACAGTTCTTGCTCTCCTCTTTCCCGTAGCCTCGGGCCTGTATTCACAGTTCTTTTGAACATTTTTAGTCTTTTTCTCAAGACTTTTTTTGTTTGAAAGTAACTCAACTTCTGATTGGCTAAACCGTTTGGTTTAGCCAATCAGAAGTTGAGTTACTTTCAAAATCTAGATAAGAATGCAATGGCAGGTGAATACGGATCCTGGGTCACCAACCATTCTTAAAAACATTCTTTGTATTATCCTCCATGGTTTTCTAAATTTAAAAATAATACAACCTAATGGTTTAGCCAATCAGAAGTTGTGTTACTTTGGCGTTTAGGAAATTCTCAAGAATAGTAGGTAAATCCGTGGTCTGTTTTTTTTATTCCAGGTTTGTGTTACGCTGAATTCTCGGCACGTTTACCGCGATCTGGATCGGCCTATCTATACACCTACGTCACACTAGGGGAATTATGTGGATTTGTGGTGGGTTGGAATGTTATACTGGAGCACATTTTATCGGCGACTTTAGCTGCCAAAGCTTGGAGCCAGTACTTTGATTTCATGTTTAATGGGACCATTGAAAGGTGAGCTTGTTTGAAACTTATGGATTCTGATTATTTTGTTTATAACGTGATCAGCATTAATTCGGGTATATGAAGCATGCCGACTGCTTACATATGAGCCATGCTCTGTGAGGAGGGGGTTTAAAGCATCTACAAAAAGTATTGACTCTGGTTAGCCTGCACGGTTTGCGCAGGCTGACCAGGATCGAAACTTCTTCCTGTAGGTCAATTTTCTGCAAGGCAAAAGACCATCCTACCTCGGGATCAAGTCGATTGATAGACTAAAGCCCCCGTCTCACCAAACAAGTTCGTAGAACGTTTTACCCCGTCCTGACATAAACGGAAAAACGGGTTGCAGTCGGGGTAGAACGTGTAATTTTGGCCTGATAATGCCTGAAGCCCCGTTTTCACCTAACCTGTTCTTAGAAAGTCTTACCCCTGTCGACAAAATCGGAAAACGGGTTGCGGTCGGGATAGGACGTGTAATTTCGGCAGGTACAATGCAACGCACTGCCAAATTGATGCCCGACTGCACCGCGTTTCTATTAGGATCGAAGTACGGCAGTTCCGTTTGTAGTACATCCATCTCGTTTTAAGTACGTTGTCACTCCGTCTAATTACAGGACGGGATGGACGGCAAAAAAATTTGAGCAGGCTCAAAGTTCTGGAGCACCCTTCCCGTCCTAACCCGTCCATTAAGTTCGTAAACAGATCGTAAAAGGTTGCTAATACGTCTTCTCCGTCCGAACACAGTTTAAGTCCGTTCGGCAACAATTTTCGGAGCGGAGTGAGAACGAGTTTCGTGTGACGGGAGTATAATTGTTTTTTATGGATACATACGAGTATGTGATGACTTGCTTGCTATCATGCACCAAGGAGATGCATTAAGACCCCGTTTTGCCAGGGCATGGCTCGTATTCATTTGTTTCCTCGCTTTGATCATTACAAGACGATCCTCATTAATATGCAAGGCGTGATAAGCATTGTGTGATATCTTCGACTGAACGAAACAAGCGTCATGAAGCAAAAAGCAAAAATCAGAACTGCATTATCGGTCGTAATCTGTTCAATCTCGCAACTCGTTGTCTGCGCATGTCATATTCTTCGAATATTCGACCTATCTGCTATGACGCATCACCCATCCCCGGATACTTGGGAAAAGTGGGGCTTATACCGAAGCTATACCCAAGCCTGTAGGGACTGTTTTAATAAATGGCCGGTGCATAGATTACCTGCTAGCTGATCATAACTGAATGAATCGCACCAGGTAACGCTTTATTGAGTAAACGTTTATTTTATTTTGAAATTCAAAGTAACGGTTGTCGTTTTGAAAAATTAGTCCGTTTCTGTACCCAGAATGCCCAAATCAGATAGATGTGTATTTGTAGAATGCCATCTAGCGGAAGATAATGCCTCGCAACTGAGAGAGGTATAATTTGGCAAAAGGCCACAATAATGACTATAGTCTGACAAATTAAGAATAAAATCGATTATAATTGACTGAAAATAAATGGTATTTCAATGGATTTTATGAAATAAGCCCTTAAGAACCAATAAATTAATGCAAAATTTTTCTTATGACAGTCAATGCGAAGGTCGTAAACAGTCACGTGATAAAAATTGTTTGATACAAAACGGTACAAGCGTCATGAAGAGAAAAAAATCAAAATTGCATTTTCTATCGGTCGTATTCTGTGCAACCTTGCAACCGACAGGGGTGTTATTTGGCAAAAATCCACGAAATTGACTATAGTTTGACAAATTAAAGACTAAATGGGTTATGACTGACGACTGAAAATAAATTGTATTAGTATTTTAATGGATTTTATGAAAAAGACCTCTAAGAACAAATAAATTAACACACAATTTATCTTGTGACAGTCAACAGTATATATGGCTTGCAACACGCGAAAAGGGGCATTCGGACATTTGCGTAAAGTGCTGTCTCGGATCAGCCTGCGCAGTCCTCGCAGGCTAATCCGAGACGGCACTTTACGACTACATTAGATTTTGTCCTACATTAGACTTGCGCAAAACAGAAAATTACATAAAAACGGAAGGTGTCGTTTCGGATTAGCCTGCAAGGAGTGCGCAGACTGATCCGAAACGACACTTTACGCAAATGTCCGAATGCCCCTTTCCGCGTGTTACAGGCCATATAGATTTAGCATGGGATGGATTGAAACATGGCCCAAGGAATCCCTAATTCCCATTACTATAAAGATTACTCTACTATTCCAGTGTTTAATACATAAACTCGACATTCCAATCAACGGTAACTTTGGGTTTTTTTTTCATCCTATAAGCTTAACCAAACAAGCGGTCGGTATAGATTCAAGATCAGACTGCACGTTCTGTGCAGTCTGATCTTGATCTTTGCCGTCCGCTAAAAGCTCCTGTTTTCGCATATGGAACTGGAAGGGTTTTACAATTCGAGAGATAAAGACGACCTTCTCACATGGGTCAAAGAGATACAATAAAACAGAATGGACTTTACACATTTATCATGCAGACTCCAGAAAGCAAGATGTCATATGCTTTTTGCTGAATATACTTGTGGGAAACCAGGACGGAAAACATCTTCTTATCTCATTATTTGTTATTGATATCGTTGTTTCTTGTTTTAAACAATGTGGTGTGACAGATGAGCGAGAGAGAGAGAGAGAACAGAACAGAACAGAACATTTTATTACCGTAAATATAGGCCGCTGGCCCAAAATACATATCATGTTTACAACTACCTGCTGATTATGCCCTAGTCATACTTGTATGTAGGGGTAAAGCAAAATAACAAAAACTCCTTCAATATTTTGATTGGAGCAGCTAATAAATAGTCAGC
This sequence comes from Hippopus hippopus, assembly GCA_946811185.2. Taxonomy (NCBI): domain Eukaryota; kingdom Metazoa; phylum Mollusca; class Bivalvia; order Cardiida; family Cardiidae; genus Hippopus; species Hippopus hippopus. Next base: position 20,006,146 of record OX328111.1, on the reverse strand, counting down.
ACGAGCTCCTTTCCTACATTATTGGATGATCAGTTTTTAACCAATGAATAAAAAAATACGCCCAATGAATGGAAAACATGCTTACACGCGATTTGTGTGACAGACCAAATACGCAGCTATTTTCATTCATAAGTATTTTTGTAGTGAAAATGTGGTGGATTACATTACAGGTTACTCTTGAAACAACAAATATGTACTAAGGTTAGATTTTTTTTTTATTGAATGCATATTTATTTGTTGTAGTGTTAGACAGTTATTATTTTTTTTTATAGATTATTCGTCTGCTATACGTAACAATTCAGATATATAAAGTGACAGAGATTTCAATTTTCTTGGACAATGTGTCTGAAGAATCTCATAAAGATCGTTTGGACTATCGCCTTTGTCGTACCACGTTAACAGCATGTTTGACCGACAGCTTTCAAATTTGGGACAATGAAAGAACGCATGTAGTTCGTCCTCAATAAACCGTAAACCGTTACGTTAGAAACAAAATTCACAAAACCTGTCTTGCCTTGGGATATTGCGGTGACGGCCGGTTTCGATTTTAAATTTATGGCTGGAACAACGGAACTTTGCCAGCGATTTTCTTAAATCATATCTTAAATCAATTAATAAATATTGTTCTTGGATCAACAATGATTTAAACTGTTTATAACTATCACACCTACTCGAGTCATTTATAGAAGAATGCCAATCTTGATTTGCACAATCTGTAAGTCTTTGTTTAAACTGCTTTATAAAGTGGTTGCTATCTCCAACTGTTTGGGATATCCATACTATTCCATACCCATATCGAAAAAAGAGGTTTTTAACTTTTGTTACCCAGGTTATTCGACCTACATTGTCTAGAGATTTTAACATTTCATAACATTGTTTCGGGTATCTGTGTCCCTCCATGTGAATTAATTTACACCAATATTTAATACAGTCAGTGTGATAAGTAACCCATAGAGGTAATCTCCCACATTCCCCAAGTGCTACAGCGTTATTTACTGAACTATTCACCCCCAGAATTTTTTTGCAGAATTCACTTTGAACTGATTCAATGATTTCACAGTGCTCTGTTCCCCATATACATGACGCATAACAAAGGATGGGCTTCACAATAGCGTCAAAAAGTTTGAAAGTTTCATTAGGTAAAAGATGACCAAATTTACGCTGGTACTTACTAATTGACATGATTGCCTTTTCTGCTTGTGAGGCTAATTTGATCTTAGCTGACGTCCAAGATAGCATTGGGGTGAAAATAGACCCATGTATTTATAACAAGATGTGGTTTTTAGTAGATTACCATTATAGTATCATTTTTCATAACCGCGTAAATATCCCCCTTTCCTAAAAACAATTATCTCTCTCTTGTCTAAATTTAGTTCCATCCCAGTTTCGGAGCAAAAACTAGCTATAACATTAATTTGGTTTTGAATTCTAATATGCGTTTCCGAGCAACTGGCTACGTCATCTGCAAACATCAAAGAGATTATATCGGGTATGTTGTTATTAATGAATATACCTGATTCGCATTTTTCTCGAAGTAAGGTAGATAAGTCATTAATGAGGAGTGAGAAAATTATCGGACTTGTTATGTCCCCTTGTTTTGTACCCACATTACAAGGGAAAAACTCGGTTAAGCCACAATTAGTTCTTACACAAGCTCTATGATGAGAATAACTTTGAAGTAAAAAATGATAAAATTTACCTTTTACTTCCTTTGAAAGGAGTGACTTGAATAAAACATCGAGAGAAACAGAGAGAAAGAGAGAGAGAGACAAGGGGGGGGGGGGTGGGGCAAACGAACTGTCATCAGTTCATAAGTTCACTCTAATACTAGTATTGCCTATTTTTGTCTTTGTCATCATTATACAAACCACGGGAAAACGTTTTCGGTTCCTTTCCCATTCCTTTTTTTCGTTGCGTTTCCCATTTTCTTTTTGTTATTTTTATCTTAACTTTACGATGCACATTGATTGAAACGTCGTTAAGCAACTAGGAACGACCCTTCACAAGGTCTAGATAGTATAATGACGATACTTTCGGACGCTCTTATTAAAATCATCTATTATAAGACCTGTCATGTACCTTTTTGAATCACAGGCTATTCTAATTATTGTTTATCAATAAAACAGACTGTGTTATTGCTTATTATCTGCACTGTCATTTTTTTTCCAATAATGTTTTCAAAAGTGTACTTTTTCAAGGACGTGAAACTGGGGATTGTGTGGTAAAGGGTTACACGACTATAAATTTTGTCAAGATTATGTCAAATGAATCTTGTTCTGTTCTGTAATGTTCTGTACTGATGTGTTATGATCTTATCTGTGCTGATCTGTTCTGTGCTGATCTGTTCTGCACGGATCTGTACTGATTTGTTATATTTTTTTCCGTGCTGATCTGTATTGATATGTTCTGTTCCTGTACGGATCTGTTCTGTTCCGTGTTGTTCTGTTCAGATCTGTTTTGTTGTGTTCTGTGCTGTGCTGTGCTGTCCTCTACTGATCTGTTCTGTTCTGTGCTGTGCTGTGCTGTGCTATCCTGTACTGATATATTATGATGCGTTCTGTGTTGTTCTAAACTTATTTGTTTTATTCTGTTCCGTGCTGCTCTGTACGGATCTATTCTGTATTGTTTTATACTGTATGTTCTGTTCCTGTACGGATCTAATCTGTTCCGTGTTGTTCTGTTCAGATCTGTTTTGTTGTGTTCTGTGATGTCCTCTTCTGATCTGTTTTGATGTGTGCTGTGCTGTGCTATCCTGTACTGATATATTATGATGCGTTCTGTGTTGTTCTAAACTGTTCTGTTTTATTCTGTTCTGTGCTGTTTTGTACTGATCTATTCTATATTGTTTTATATTGATCTGTTCTGTTCTTGAATTCTTGGCTTTTGATGCAAAAGCGTAAAGGAAGCTTGAAATGAAACGTGTTTATGACGACAGTGTAGATCAAGATCAGACAGCACGTTCTATGCACAGTCCACAAAGCGCCTGCCATAATGTGCTGTATCTTAACCCTCAACAACATAATCCCAAGTTTAACCCTTTACCATACAATCCCGAGTTTTAACGACCCTGAGGGAGAAGCCTTTTGAAAACATAGTGGGACAAGGAGAAAATGCTGGTAACCAGCATTTTCTCCTTGTCCCACAATGTTTTCTACCCTATCAAAGACAAATACCTAGATTTTAACCACTTCTGATTTGTCATCTGCAAACTCTTTCAAATTAGATGAGTCTAAAAGTTTGTCGTTTGGTAAAGAATTAAACGATCCTATGATATATATCTTTTTAAAACATAAAGGAAAAAGGAGAAAATGCTAGTAGCAAGTATTTTCTCCTTTTTCCACAGTGTTTTCTTCCCTTTGAAAGACTCTTTCCTTCATTTAATTTGTCGTCTGCAATTGCTTTGAATTCGGATAAGTCCAAAATTTTGTCGTTTGGTGTAGACTTTAAAAGACTGCGAAACCGAAGTATAATCTTCGATTAAATCTCCAGGCAAGCGTCTGTTCATTTCCTGCGCTATAAATCAGAAAGAGGGGAGAAAAGCGCTAGAAAATAACGCAGTAATCAGAAGCCCCTGTATAATATTGGATTACCGCTCAGCAATTAGAGGGGCACTGGATATAGACTTACTGATCCAAATAATTGATTCTAAATTACTGATGGGGAATTATTCGGAAGTGATTTTTCACACATTCCTGTTCATACAATACTGTTTAATCCTTTTCCTGGCCCAAACAATAGCTCAGCCAGGGTGTTCGGTCGCTAACCGCCTGGGCTTGAAATGTAGCCGTCGCTGGTTCGATTCTCTAACTCTGCCAAACTCTTTCCAAGGAATGAAAATAGTAACATGTATTGCAACAGAATTCGTTTACCTTTCACATCAAAAAAAAAATTGTTTCGAAAGCAGTCAGTGGCTTGAGAAAGGAGCCAGTGGCATTGGAGAGGATAAAGTGCAATGTACTGGTAAAATAAGCTCAAGGAAAGCATAGATATATCCAGTGGTTGTCGCGATATGACCAGATTAAACTTGAAAATGGTTTTAAACACCAAACAAGCTAAATGAAACAAAAGCGACTTGAACAATGTAACATGAAACGTCGAATCACAGCTGTCCCTTAATTCTTCTCGACGTTCAGTAATTATACATTGCGACATGAAATTGTCCGTCCGTCGCCGCTCAGATCTATTTAGACGTTGGTTATGTAGAAAAATATACGTTTCTGACTTTACACTTTCAGATATTGCAGAAAAGTGCACAATCAAATCCCAGCTTGACAAAACTCCTTTCAATAATTGGAAATAGTCTTTGCAAGAGGGTTTTTCTCTCTCATTGCTGAGCATTATTTCCATAGGGTATACATAGGAAATAAGCCAATGTTTATTCGAATTCATTGGTTTGAAAAAAAGTGAAAAGGTTACTTTGGAACAGTTTTTACAAGCTGTTCTGAGTCATGCTCTGTAAAAAGGAGGCTTAATGCATCTACAAAAAGTATCGACCCAGGTTTCCGCGCAGGCTGACCTTGGTCGAAACTTGTTCGCTATTTGTCAATCTTCTGCATATCAAAGGACCAGTGTACTCCATGATTCTGTTGGTTGTTATACAGAATGAATTTATTGATCCATGATTATGTAATGACTTGCTTTGTTTAATTGATCACGAAGACTCATTGAACTCCCATTTGCCAGAGCACGGCGCAAAATATATTTCATTATGCATATTACGAGACAAAACTACTACTTGGCAAGGACCTTTGCTAGAATTGAATATAGAAGGGGCGATAAATGTGACCCCATTATTGCTCATGTTATGCTGCGTTTACATAAGCCACGATATCTACGATGTCCAAGACTCCAAAACATCGTAGAACTCCACGATTCATTGCTTTTTTGAAGAACTGAAACACATGCACAGCGTTTACATCAGCTACGATGTCTACGATTTGAGAGAAGCGTGCTGAGCGTGTGGCGTCGTGGGACCAAATCGCGTTGATCTTGATTTCCACGTTGATCACGTTGATCTGCGATTTCCACGTTCTATTACGCTCTCCCAAGATTACCAATAAATCGGGGGTAATCGTGACCAAATTTTTGACGGTCAAAAACTTTGTCACGATCCTTACGGTCATCCCGATAGCACCAAGGTCCCTCAAGATCAGCACGATTCGATCCCACGAACCCACACAATTACCACGCTTCTCTCAAATCGTGGGCATCGTGGCTTATGCAAACGTAGCATTATCTATACAAACCAATATGCCCTATGTTCAGGAAAATGAAAATGGTTAGTTACATACAAATGGGCCATGTTCTGGCAAAAGGAGGTTTAAAGCATCTCCGTAATCCACTGTACAAAGCAATTATTCAAATAATTATGGATCCTTAAAATCCATTTGTCTAACGATCGGCTGAATCCTGAGGTAGAATGGTCCTTGGACATACAGAAAATTGACCAATAGCGAAAAGTTTCGGCCTAGGTCAGCCTGCGCGGATTGCACAGGCTGACGTTGGTCGCTACTATTCGAACATATCCCCTCTTCACAGAGCATGCCTCATATAAAGACGGAGCGTGCCTGCACCACATTACAACAACCCTCGTTTGTTCAAATGCAATTTGGCATTTTCTTAGCTAAAACAAGGTTGAGATACGCATACCATGTCAAGGCATTGGTTTAAAAGCCTATAATTAATTTGCTATCTTTCAAAGAGATCACTCTTCTAGATGTCCCTGTCGTGGATTCAACCGTGTGAATCTATGATCCTGACAAAATTACCTTTTGCTTTATACTCGTATTTAAATTAAACCCTTATCCTGCTAAATAAGTGAAATGAAACTTTCAAACTTATTTTTTGGAGGAAAAACATCTTATCGGAGAGTGTAGACCCAAGATCAGACTGTACGTTCTGTGCAGTCTGATCTTGATCTACACTGTCCGCAAAAGGTCAGTGAGTCGCGCCTGGCAGCCAAAGGGTTAAAAATGAGTCATAACATTCAAGGTTATTTGGAATTATTTTTCATCCAAGATGTATACTCCTGTCAAGAAGTAGGTTGTTTCATTGATGTTAATTTCCACAGACAGGCCCAAGTTTTTTTCACAAATTACCATTTATGATTCTTGAGATGAAGTAAACCCTTAATCTGCTAAATAATTGAAATGAAATTTTCAAGGCGATAGAAAACATCCAAATTTTGCTATTTCAAAGGTAATTTTTTTTTTTAAGAAAAATATATCTTTATCGGACAGTGTAGATCTAAGATCAGACTGCACGTTGTGTGCAGTCTGATCTTGATCTACGCTGTCCGCAAAAGGTCTATGAGGCGCGCTTGGCAGTTGAAGGTTCAAGTGATAAATAAAGTCTGACAGTTGGTTGCTTTTGAGGTGAAACTTGATTAAACATGTTCAGAAAAGTAGGTTCACCTAATGAAATTTTCTAGACCTGTTTGACAAAACTACTTTAGATGCCACTTTATGTCAGATCCTATATTTCTCTCTCCTAGAGAAACACTGAAAAAAAACATATTAAAGTCCCGATAGGGAAAACATAATAGAAAGAAACGTAATTGTCAAATATTTATGGTACAAGCATACGAAACGTGTGAAATATATAGTGCATTATTCCGGCGAGAATAATTCACCAAACAACAAATTCTGTCATCTACTTCAAAGACACATCCATATCCATTTTCAGGCAGTTTTCAGCCAGTTTTCAATCCATTTCATCTTTATTTTATGAAACTATAATCGTTCTTGTATCTTCATGCCAATTGCTACCCATGATGGCTGCAAGGTTTGCACAGATTACGACGAATATAAAATACGTTTTATGTTTTGGAGGCATCGCTGTTGTCGTTTTCGGTTTTAAACGAGGACAAATCCCTTAAGGTTTTTTTTTTAAATCCCTTTCACCATATGTATTGGTTATTTCACTCTGTAGCTGTAATGATGTATCTTTCACGTATAATTGTATCGCCACAAAGCTACCAAAATTAGATTTCCAGTCTACTTTAAAGACACTAAGATTGCGCTTTCAAAGTTTCCCTCGTCGAACAATCTTTTCGTTTCCGATAGTGTAGATCAAAGATCAGACAGCACGTTTTGGGCAGTCAGTTCTTGATCTACGTTGTCCATAAAACCGCTCTGAACCGTACCAAGCAGAATATGCGTGAACATGTAATCGCCTTAACCCTAAGGCTGCTAAGCGCGACTCACTGACCTGTTGCGGACAGTGTAGATCAAGATCAGACTGCACCGAACGTGCAGTCTGATCTTGGATCTACACTGTCCGATAAGAAGATATATTTCTCCCCCAAATACCTTTGAAGTAGCATTTTTTTATCGGCTTGAAAGTTTCATGTTAGTTATTTAACAGGAGAAGGGTGAAGGTAGCTATTTAGAATTTTTATAATCTCACCAAAAAAAAGGAAAAAAAAAATATTTATCTCTGGATTAAGAAAGGTAATGGCTGGCAAATCATCAATAAAGAAGAAAGACAAAAGTGTCAAAAAAATTTTTTTAGTGATTTATTTTTTAAATGGGCCACCTGGCCTTTTAAGGCATTTTGTGTACGCTTGCACTGAGCAGTAAGAACGGCTGCCTCATGCTTTCCGGTAGGTTATCGAGAAATATCGGTGAAATATTTTTCGATATTTCATGGTTACTACCAGTGAAAATACTGATTTTTATATTCTAACTCTTCAATTGAAGGCGGAAACAGTTGTTCCCGCGCACTAGTTACCTAGGTAAAATGCGCTTGCCTCATAACCAGATGGAAATATGACGTAATTTACCTTACATTTCTCGCGCTTGACGTAATATTGTAATGCGTTGCTATGCGGAGGGGGTACGCCACGGGGAATAACCGAAAAGAACTGTACTGGATTTTGATTAAGTTCCCCCCAGAAAGGGTTAAATGCATGCAATAAGTAGAATATTTGGTTTTTTTTTTCGGTGAAAGATCGAAATTTATTTCATCTCGTGAACATCATCGGTAATATTTTCACTCGTGGCTGCGCCACTCGTGAATATTATTACCGATGATGTTCATTCGATGAAATAAATTACGATCTTTCACCGTAAAAAACAAATATCCTGTATATCGTATATAGGCGAAACTTTGAATCAGTATGAATATCACAGTGAGAAAAAATTTCTACAGTAATTGAAATATACTGGATCAAAATATTTTGTTTTCGATATTTAGGCCATACAGGCTGTTGGTTTAGATACCGAAACATTCTTTTTGTTTATGTATTGCAAATTAAATATGACCAATACTCTGCGAAAAGGGGGTTTAATGCATCTGCATAAAGTATCAACACAGGTCAGTCTGCCTTTTTGCTTTTGGTAATTTTTCTCAGCATGTCCAAGGATGATTCTACCTCGTGATTCAGTCGGTTTTTAAACAAATTGGATTTTTGGATCCATAATTATGTGATGACTTGCTTGGTATCATGCACCACGGAGATGCATTTAACCCCTTTTTGCCAAAGCATGACTCATTTTTAATGCTTCCCTTCGTCAAGGAAACTAAGTTTTCAATTGCACTGGCAGTTTTAGGTCATAGGAATGAGTGGCCCTCTGTGAAAGGGGGTGTTTTACTCATTTTCGTTTTGCATTATACCAAGTAAGTCGTTGCATTTCATGGACCCAGATTGCGTAAAGACCGACTGAGTCATAGGAAGGAATGGTCCTTTTACGCGCAGAAAATGTGCCAATTGCAAAAGGTTTCGACCCATGTTGACCAGCGTACGCAGGACGGTGTGGGTCAGTACTTTTTGTACTTGCAGTAAATCACCTTTTATAGAGCATGTATCAAATAAATCATTTGTCACTTTTTGCTGCTAAAGATAAAAAAAAATTCGTAACGAGCGATTTTTCTTTTCACCACAATGTTTTCATATATGCTTAAAATCACCAAACACATAGCATATAGGGCGATGTTTATCTGCTATGCATAAAGATTTTTTTCTGTTAAATCTGCTTCAGATTCATATCAGTAAGTTCTTACAAATTGACGTTAAAAGAACAATCTTAACTTTGAGTTTTACTTTTTTTCTACCAAAGCTAAACCTATAAACTGCTCAACGAAGATATTGATCAAGATCAGACTGCACGAATGTTCTGGCTGATCTCGATCTTAATCTCTTAGCAAAAGATATTAAAGATCGACGATAACAAGGCTATGGGTTAATTTTATACATTAAATGCCAAAATAGCCAAGGGTACGTTTGGGGATACACAAAAAAGAGTTGATGATTTCCCAAAGGGCCTACTTAAGAGGAGGGAAGAAATTCAAAAGGGCGGCTTAGCTATTTTCTAGACGACAAAATTTTAGATTCCTGCAAATTGAAAGGATTAACTCTTTGCCAAACGACACAATTTTGGACATGTCCAAACTGAAAGCATTTGCAGACGATAAATTAAAGGTGGCTCAATTGACGAAAGTAGTACTTGATAAGGTAGAAAACATTGTGGGAAAAGGAGAAAATGCTGGTTACCAGCATTTTCTCCTTTTCCAACAATGTTTTCAAAAGCCTTCTTCCTCGGGGTAGTAAAAAGTCGTGATTCTTTAGTAAGGGGTTAATTTTTGCAAACGAGGAATTAAATGTGTCTAAAAATAATGAGATTTGTCTTTTGGAGAATAGAAAACACTGTAAGAAAAGGAGAAAATGCTGCTAGGCAGCATTTTCGCCTTTTCTTACGAGGTTTTTTCAATGTCTTCTATATGTACTTTAGGATTGTGAAAACTATGGATATCTTTGTAATACGGTTTATTTAAAGCCCCATGCCCTCATCGATTAAAAACAAAATGAAAAAGAAATTAAAGTAAAGTAAGTAGGTAAAAGTATAGTTTCAGAAAAGATTCCAGATCGTTGTTTACTTCTCTGAGGCTTTTATTGATAGGAAAACCCCCTTTATGCATATTTAGAGGCAAGATCCAAAATATGGTAATGAGGTATGAGGTAATTTGAATACTGCAAGAATGTCTTATATAGTTTTTTTTTTTCAAAAAAATGCACGCAGAATGTATTTATCCCGAAGTATTTCCATTACTTAATTCGATGCTGCTGGTTTACACTACTCGTACCTTTGATACTTTGTTTTCTTCCTATTATGCGCGCACATTTCTGCGCATCCTTTCTGGTTCTAGCTTTGGGTATCTTTACGACGGAATCTCCATAAACAAAAAATGCATCTGATCAGAAACTATTACCGATTTCTTCGATTTTTTTTCACACTTTAGAAAAATTAAGATAAAAATGAAGAGGGCATTGGGCTTTCAAAAATTGTCTTGATCTTATTGGCTGGTAAATTGGCTTGAAGAAAGGAAGATTAATTTATCCGATAAACTGATGAAAATTTCAAGACTCCAAATAAGTAAGAGCGCAACACCTGCGGATAGAGAAGACAGACAGACGGACGGAGATGCAGTACAAAATAATATGACATACCTTTATTGCCGTATAAATTAGCTTTGAGACAGGATGATTTAGTTGAGTGCAATTTGACATCCGAACTCCTGCAAAGTACAGGGATTTGGCTTCACTAGTTAACGAAATGTAAGAGTTCGAATCTTACGTGCGAGAGGAAGACAGACTGGCGGAAAGAGAGACAATATTTAAAATACGGGACAAGTTACTCTGGCAATTAGAATATGAACTGTAGGAGTAAATTTGTCTTAGTTTGCGATTGCTTTTGTTTAAAAACAGATGTCTTTCTATATGTTAAGAATATAATTTTCCTTTTTAAATCGATTCATTAAAACAAAAAAACCTTTGATCAAAAAGATTAATCTTTATACTTATATGCCGATTGTGTTATGTCTTAGCATTTTCAATGGAAATAAAACGATTTTTTTCCTAGTTAGCTATGATAAAAAAAAAAACACCTAATACATAAAGCATTTCGTATTTGCCAAAATAAATAAAACAGAATATTATCTTCCTGTAAAAAGGACCTGGTAATTCAAATTTCAAGCTCTTCCTCTGTCACAATGTCTCGCACAATAAGATTTAGTGTAGATAAAAGATCTGTTTACCCAGAACGTGCAGTCTGATCTTGAATCTTTATTGCTTAATCTGCACTTTAAATCAAATCGAGTATATTTTTCTTAGGCATTGTAAAACAAACATGCTTCAGTTTTAAAGTGATTACCACTGTTTTTGTTGATTTTAGACAATATAGATGAACATCAGATTGCCCTTTGAGGACAGAGCAGATCAAGATCAGACGGCACATAACGTGCCGTCTGATCTTCGATCCTCTCTGTCCGCAATTTCATGAAACGTTCTCTCTTACAAGGTGGTTTTGGTCTTTTTTCCTGATAAAGAAAGAAAGTTTCATTTTTAGCGCAGTCGGGGTAAACCTTTTCGGTCATTTGGAGAGAGTGAAGGACCTCTTCCTCAATTCATCATTGTCCATTACTTGGGAACCATGATGTAGTATAATAACTCGGACAATCCATTCTCCTTGGCCGAAATGTCCGCCGGTAACATATTGTAGATCTACGTTCTCTGGAGATCGAAATTAATTTGTACTCGAGAAATAGTCTGCCATGAACCTCATCAAATGTCCTCCTATTGCCTTTATTTCTCCTTCATATACAACCATTTTGTAGATGCCGTTTTGAAAACATTGTAACAAAAGGAGGAAATGAGAGTACTTAATTTGATTTCAAGAAAAACTATTCTGTTAACCTCAACCACCGCTTCCTATCGCTTTTATTTCAACTTCTAATGATCTTTATCTTGAAGACCACTTTTTTTGTCTTGTCTCTGATTACTCTGGAAAACATTGTGGCAAAAGAAGAAACTTCACGTAACTTTAGAGTTGAGAAATGATCTCCTATGAAACTCATCAAAACAAATGAGCCATGCTCTGTGAAAAAGGTGCTTAATGCATCTGCAAAAAGTATCGAACTAAGTCAGCCTGCACTGTCCGCATCTTGCTGATGTAGGTCGAGACTTTTTGTTATGCGCCATTTTTCTGCATGTCAAGGGACCAGTCTACCTTATGATTCAAGCGGTTGTTGGACGAAATGGATTTCATTGATCTATGATTGCGTGATGACTTGCTTAGTATAATGCATCACGGAAAAGCATTAACCCCCCTTTTGCCAGAGAATGACCAATTTTCATATTTCTTTTACATCTACCTCACATGCAACCATTTTGTCGAAGATTATTTTTCCCTTTTTTTTGTCGCTGATTACTCTTGCACACCATTGTGACAAAAGGGGAAACTGTTCTTAATTATTTTGTGATCAAGAAATTGTTTCCTGTGAGCTTCATCCATTATCTTTCTGTTGCCTTTATTTACACTTCGCACATTTCAATTTTACTACACTCTTTTTTTTTTCTTCCTTTTGTCCAGAATTACATAAACAACTTTTCTTCGGAAACTACTACTACTTGACAAATTTAATTAGGCCATGCTCTGTGAAAAGGGGGTTTAAGGTATCTGCATCTGCAAAAAGTATAGGCTCAGGTCAGCCTGCGCAGTCTGCGCAGGCTGACCAGAGTCGATACTTTTTGTTTCGCTTTTTGTATATTTTCTGCATGTCGCAGGACCATTCTACCTCGTAATTTAGTCGTTTGTTAGGAAAAATGAATTTTTAGGAATCCATTATAATGAGATAGAAATACAAATTTTTTATTTAAGGTCGTTTTCAAGGACAAAAGAACATCAGCGATGTACCGCTATTTTCCGACATACGCTGTTTTCCGAGATGACTTTCTCTGTATAATGCATCACGGAGATGCATTAAGGATTACGACCCCTAACTCATCGGTAAATATCGTGTAACATCGACGTTTTCGTAAAGGCTATTAGGCCAATCTCGGCAGCTTCCTTCTTTAAATATGAGAGTTGGGGGCCGTAGGCTCACTAACTCATCGGTAAATATCATATAACATCGACGTTTTCGTAAAGGCTATTCGGCCAATCTCGGCAGTTTCCGTCTTTTAATGTGAGAGTTAGGGGCCGTAGACTCTCTAACTCATCGGTAAATATCATGTAATATCGACGTTTTCGTAAAGGCTATTCGGCCAATCTCGGCAGTTTCCATCTTTTAATATGAGAGTTAGGGGCCGTAGACCTTTAATCCCCATTTTTAGCCAGAGCGCCACTCAAATATATGGTGACTTGCTTGATATAATGTTAAACGGAGAAACTCCCTTTTCGCCAGAGCATCACTTAAATTTAATTTGATGCCATTTAAAAGAAACTAGAAGCCAGATGTCAATGACAACTTCTGTTGTGTTCTGTTGATTTTAATGTCTCGGGGTCAAGGTCAGTATGCTTAACAGGAGGCTGAAGCAATAGAATATACAATAATCTGAACAATCTTTGAGGTAGACTTTTGATAGTGCGCGTGGTGGAAGATCTTGATACACAAAATATGCACATATCTCTAAACCATGCTCTGTGAAAAGGGGACTTAATGCATCTGCAAAAAGTGTCGACCCAGGTCAGCCTGCGCGGATTGCCGACACTTTTTGCTATTGGTCAATTTTCTGAATGTCAAAGGACCGGTGTACCGCATGCTTCAGTCGGTTGTAAGAGAAAACAGATTTTATGGATCCACAATTTTATTATGACTCGCTTGGAGTCTTGGACCAAGGAGATGCATTATGCCCCCCTTTTGCCAGAGCATGGCTCCTCTGTTTATGGCTAAAGAAAAGATCAAGGTCAATTAAGATGTAAAGAAAAAAAAGTAAAATCCAAGCTTCAAGGTGTCGATATTTAGCTTGTGTTACTCTTCACCAAATGATAAGATTTTATGACCATCCAAACGAAAAGAATTTTAGCCATGCTCTGAAAAAAAAAAGGGGGGGGGGAGTTAATGCATCTCCCGAATGCATGCTACCAAGCAAGTCATCTCTGTATTATAGATCCATACAATCCATTTTGTATAACAACCTACTGAATCATGAGATACATGGGTCCTTTGACATGCAAAAAATTGAGCAGTAGCAAAACGTTTCGGCCCAGGTCAGCCTGCGCAGTCCGCGCAGACTGACCTGGACCGAAACTTTTTGCAGATGCATGAAGCCCCCTTTTCACAGACCATGGCTCATTGACTGACGACAAAATAAATTGGATTCAGATGAAGGAACCTGTCGTTGAAAACATAGAAAATATTGTGGGAAAAGGGTGGTAATGCCGGTAACCAGCTCTTTAATTTCTTTCCCACTATGTTTTCAAAGCCTTTTTCACAACGTTCGTCAAAACTCGGGATTGTTTTGTGAAGAGTTGGCTCAGATTAGCGATATAGGACCATCATAGTCTCTTGTTTTGTTCACTTATAATGCATTTGCCAGTATTGCCGTAGTCTTGAATAAAGTAAAGGACGATGCAGATCTATGGTGGTATAATACTGCCACGAGATACGAGATACTACTGGGATCATTTTAGAAAACTATCGCGACGAGTCAAAATTTCCTGGAAATTTTATCTAGGTAGTGAATTTTTTTCTGAAAAAAGTATCATGATTAAGTTTGTTATCTAGAAAATTTTACATTGATCGGAAGCTGACATTCGAGATAAAATTATCGCGATAGTTCTTCCCGTTTCTCGATTTCTATAAATAGAAAATTCATCATTTAGATGAACTCGGTAGTTTTTGACTTTACAAGATGGTGGTAAGTTATAATTTTAATCACTTACAATTGTAGCTTAATTAGTAATATTTTGGCTACTCATGAAATAAACTTAAGTCTGTTAAACACAAAGGCGATCGAACTACCTCTTATTTTACGCGATTCAAATACAATCTATTCGTACAATGAGCATAATGTAATAGACGAAAGTGTTCCGAAACCGTATCTATTTATAGATACCGTGAATTTCAGTTGTAAGCACGAACGCCAAAAAAAAATCGTGATAAAAGTGAGGATTATCGCGATATATTTTGCCGTAAAACTTTTTATCTTGATAACATTTCCAGGAAAGTTTGTTTTATCGCGATAGTATTCTTAAATTATCGCAATAGTTACTCATATCTCGTGGCAAAAATATACCACCATACAAATACAAGCGAGTTCTGTGCAATATGATTTTACTTTTTTTTTTCTTCCCTTTGAGCTCCTTATATGTATGCTGTTTCGCAACAAAACGTCTAACTCTTTTTATACATATACGGATTCTGAAACCAGCTTCAAACATTTTTTTTTTGCGCACAATTTGGCCTGTACTCGAGCCCAATCTGTAAAGTGGACCAAAGGTTGACCCCACCCATCGCAGGATTCGAACTAAAGATTTTTGATAATACAAGTTTGCAGTCAATAGACTGTCCATGTTTTTATATGCTCAAAAAAATATTGCAATGTTCAGCTATTGTTTAAGAAGACGCTATCAACATGCCAATTAACCAGAAAAAAAATTCAAGTGCTACATTTAGGTTCTTTACCAAACAATTATGTTTTGACGACCCTTAGGAGGCCTTCTGAAAATATTGCAAGAAAAGTAGAAAGTACTAGAAACCAGCATTTTCCCCTTTTCTCGCAATATTTCAAAGAAAAATCCTATCGATCGCCCTTCGTTGCATTTCTAATCTGCAAATATTGTCAGTTTGGACGAGTCTAAAACTTTGTCGTTTGCGGAAAAGAGTTAATTCTGTCCTAATCAGAGTGATCAAGATTCTTCCTTCACTTTCAGATGTTTGATCGATTGTGTCTCGACTTCGTAATCAGGCACAATCTTTCTTGTTTCTCAGAATCAAACGCAGCCTTATTGTCTGTTTGTTTACAATTACATTATCCGTCAGATTAAAAACAGTGATTAGTATGCGCCTTCTTGACTTGTTCGATTCAAATCCGATTTACGAGGAATCTCATTTCCATGATGAAAGCGAATACTGCCGTCTTTATCATCCGGCGGGTCGTAGTCTAAAATCCCTCCAAGGTCCTGCAACTGATTAAGCACCGATTTCTGGTGTTTATTTGTTTCTTTTTTATTCCCCATTTGTAGCTCGACTGTTTTCGAAAGAAACAACGAGTTATTGTCAAAGCCCTGGCGTCACCGTCGTCTTCATCGTCGTCGCCGTGCGAAAGCTTTGACATTTTGTAATATCTCTGTTATTACTGAAGATATTTACCTCAAAGCCGGACAAGTTTTTAACTGTGAAAAGGGGGAACTCATACAACAGGGGCAGGTAAACATCAAAATATTTTTGACACAGTTATGCCCCTTTTTTACTCAGAATTTTCACAAAAATGTAGACATTTTGTAACATCTCTGTTATTACTTTCAAGACATTTACTTCAAACTTGGACAAGTTGTTTACTATCAAAAGGGGAACTCATTCAATAGGGGCAGGTAACTATCAAAATATTTTCGACACTGTTATGCCGAACCCCGGTAGCTCAGTCGGTAGCGTGCAGGACTTGAGAGTAGGGGGTCATGGGTTCGATCCCTGGTTCGGCCAATTTCTTTCCGAGGTTCGATGATAGTCATTGCGACAGGATTCATTCCTCTCCCACAGCTGACCATTGTTTCGACGATGGTTATGTGGAAAAGAGGCCAATGGCTTGGAAAGAAAATTGTGCGGAGTAGTGGTAAAAGAGACTCCAAGAAAGCACGGATAGGTGCACTGGCCGCCGCGATATAACTGAAATAATGTTGAAAACGACAATAAACACCATACGATCGGTCAGTCAATTGACACTGTTATGCCCCCTTTTAGACTTTTTACTCAAAATCAAACACTTGCAGCCGAGCGCTGCCCCCACCCCTCATGCTGTGCTCTTGTTTATTTTGAGTAGTTGAAATTACTGTCTTTTGACCTACTATTTGGTATTGATATATCTTCGAATGAATAAATTGAAATTTGCGATTGGTCTAAAATGTGGAAATGTTTATTCTGCTGGCCCTTGCAGACCTATTTACGGGCAAATTAACGCCTGACTTCTGGTTTTTGTTGTTTTGTCTTGTTTGGTATTTCTTTTATTGTTGTTTTCCCTGTTTCTTGTGTTTTTACATTGCAACACGGGAAAAGGGGCATTCGGACATTTGCGTGAAGTGTCGTCTCGGATCAGCCTGCGCAGTCCGCGCAGGCTAATCCGAGACGGCACTTTACGACTACACTAGATTTTGTCCTACAGTAGACTTGCGCAAAACAGAAAATTACATAAAAACGGAAAGTGTCGTCGTTTCGGATTAGCCTGCGCGGACTGCGCAGGCTGATTCGAGACGACACTTTACGCAAATGTCCGAATGCTCCTTTTCGCGTGTTGCAGGCCGTATGTGCTCGAATACATTTGAAAATGACTGAGCAGCATTCTTGTTAGCTGTGGTTTAATTCATCTCCGTTATGTAGCCTATTATACCAAGTAAGTTGTCACATAGTTATAGATCCTTAAAATCCATTTTGTTTAACAACCAACTGACTCATGAGATATAAAGGTCTTTGGAAATGCAGAAAATTTACGAACAGCAAGAAGTTTCGATCCATGTCAGCCTGCGCAATCCGCGCAGGCTGTCATGAATCGATACTTTTTGCAGATGTATCAAATCCCCCATATCGCAGAGCATGGGTCAAGTCTTAAAGATGTTGCCCCTATCTCAGACCTATTGCAAACCTTCCTACGACTGTCTTACTCTTTTTCCCCAAATGTCTGGAGTTTTTTTATGGGTAAGTGCGTTAGTTGTAGGATTTGAATTTGGCGGTTCAGAATTCGATCCACATTCATGGCTCTGGCGTTTCCGTTGTAGTGTCATTGGGTAAGACAGTTTAGAGTCGAAGCTCAGCATTGGTGGAGCACTGAATATGCATAAATTAGTGAGTTGTCGGCTTATGGTGAAAGCAACTTAAACCATTATTCCATCCATCCATCCTTCCCTCCATCCATTGATTCAATTCAACGCGGGAAAATGTTGCTTCATGACGGAGGCTTAAATTCAACACAGCGTTACTATAAGTACATGTATAACATGTCGAATAAATGCAAAAAACATGAATTAATACATCATTATACACAAGCTTACAAACTGAAAGAAATCTTCCGATGCTATTTTCAACAACGATATATAACCTAATGAGAACAGCATACATCAAGATCATACTGCATAAAAAGGCCCAATCTGATATTCAGCTACGCTGTCCGCACGTCTTTTCTAAATTATAACCAAGTTACATCTTCACTAACGGTGAAAATCTTATTTTGAAATCTCGGAAATAGACAGACTCATTTATCTTACCGTAAGGGGTCCCACATAGCTTAGTGGTAAAATGTAAGACTTGTATCAAGAAGGCCTCGAGTTCGAGCCTCCCTGAAAGCACTGGGATATTCGAAGGATGGGCTTGAGCAAGACACTTCAGAGCCCTGGCCTAGCACTGGTAAAACCCAGGACATACATGAATAATTTAGCTTTCGCCGTGGTATGACTAAAACATGTCGAAAGCGGCGTAAAAGACTACTCCGTTCATTAATCATTTTGCAGTGCCAGGGATCTAGAACGATTAGCATAACGCAAAGGAAAGTAAATGTAATTTGAGAATTCAGGGCAGCATTTTTCATTAATTGGCACCATACTCAACTGCCTGTTTATACGCTCGTTTAAAATCACAAATAGAAAACTAATAGACATTGATTGTCAATTAGCGAGAACGTTAATTATATTCCAAACGTCAATTTTCAAGCAGAAAATCCGAAGTTACGAGAGTTTAAGTGACAATAAACGTCGAGTTTTAAATCGAAATGTTGCCTTTTCTGCACCTTCTAAACAGTTCACGCTGCCATCCATGGTTTTTTATTTAAATTATTAGATTTGTTGTATGGAAGTCTTGGTTTAATCAGCGGTGGTATCCCTGGTCACGTGGGAATGTCCTTCGGCAAGGTGCTATAAAGATTTACTTTGCAAATCATGAAACACAGGAATGACTTAAAAAAGACATTGTTGACGTTGTACGACTACTGAAATATGAGCCTAGCCAATGAGCAAAGAGTTGGCATTCTTGCGACTTAGCTCTACCAGCGCTCTTGAGTAAAGCTAGAGCTATTGCCATGTCAGTAGTAAAGGAGGAGAGCCTGGCTAACTACCCAGGCCAGGGGTAGTTAGCCAGGCTCTCCTCCCTGAGTGGGCTACATCACCACCCCTGAAAAAAATGTGTGCTAGTTTGTCCTCCTGAAAGAATTTGCATTTTTTATATTAGCTAGGCTCTCCTCCCCAGATGGGTTTTTTCTGCAGTTAAAAGCAAAGGGGGCGGCCAAAAATGACACATCTTTGAGTGCTCTATAGTGATCTGGCAGGCCTGGTCATTGAGTTGGACTTAGTTTTTTCTACTCATATGCTATTAGGATTGCTTTATTGTTTTACTTCTATCCATTACTTGGCCTTTAAGTGGTTTCTCTTTCTAAATGTCTGAACATTGAGTTGAACTTAGACTTTTTTTACCCTACGAATGATTTTCTTTCTAAAAGCCTGATCACTGAGTTGGTCTTAGTTTTTTTAACCTATGAATGATTTTTTCTCTTTCTAAAAGCCTGATCATTGAGTTGTACTTAGTTTTTTCACCCTATGGATGATTTTTTCTCTTTCTAAAAGCCTGACCATTGAGTTGGACTTAGACTTTTTTCTTTCTAAAAGTCTGATCACTGAGTTGGACTTAGTTTTTTACCCATATGCTATTAGGATTGCTTTATTGTTTTACTTCTATCCATTACTTGGCCTTTAAGTGGTTTCTCTTTCTAAATGTCTGAACATTGAGTTGAACTTAGACTTTTTTTACCCTACGAATGATTTTCTTTCTAAAAGCCTGATCACTGAGTTGGTCTTAGTTTTTTTAACCTATGAATGATTTTTTCTCTTTCTAAAAGCCTGATCATTGAGTTGTACTTAGTTTTTTCACCCTATGGATGATTTTTTCTCTTTCTAAAAGCCTGACCATTGAGTTGGACTTAGACTTTTTTCTTTCTAAAAGTCTGATCACTGAGTTGGACTTAGTTTTTTACCCATATGCTATTAGGATTGCTTTATTGTTTTACTTCTATCCATTACTTGGCCTTTATTTACCCTACGAATGATTTTCTTTCTAAAAGTCTGATCACTGAGTTGGACTTAGTCTTTTTCTGCAATTATGAATGATTTCTCTAAAAGACTGAGCACTGAGTTTGACTTAGTTTTTTTACCCATATGCTATTAGGATTGCTTTATTGTTTACTTCTATCCACTACTAGGCCTTTAAGTGGTTTCTCTCTAAAAGACTGAGCACTGGGTTGGACTTAGTTTTTTCTTCACCTATGAATGATTTTCTCTCTTTCTAAATGGCTGATCATTGAGTTGGACTTAGTTTTTTCTACTCATATGCTATTAGGATTGCTTTATTGTTTTACTTCTATCCATTACTTGGCCTTTAAGTGGTTTCTCTTTCTAAATGTCTGAACATTGAGTTGAACTTAGACTTTTTTTACCCTACGAATGATTTTCTTTCTAAAAGCCTGATCACTGAGTTGGTCTTAGTTTTTTAACCTATGAATGATTTTTTCTCTTTCTAAAAGCCTGATCATTGAGTTGTACTTAGTTTTTTTCACCCTATGGATGATTTTTTCTCTTTCTAAAAGCCTGACCATTGAGTTGGACTTAGACTTTTTTCTTTCTAAAAGTCTGATCATTGAGTTGTACTTAGTTTTTTTTTACCCATATGCTATTAGGATTGCTTTATTGTTTTACTTCTATCCAATTCTTGGCCTTTATTTACCCTACGAATGATTTTCTTTCTGAAAGTCTGATCACTGAGTTGGACTTAGTCTTTTTCTGCAATTATGAATGATTTCTCTAAAAGACTGAGCACTGAGTTTGACTTAGTTTTTTTACCCATATGCTATTAGGATTGCTTTATTGTTTACTTCTATCCACTACTTGGCCTTTAAGTGGTTTCTCTTTCTAAATGTCTGAACATTGAGTTGAACTTAGACTTTTTTTACCCTACGAATGATTTTCTTTCTAAAAGCCTGATCACTGAGTTGGTCTTAGTTTTTTAACCTATGAATGATTTTTTCTCTTTCTAAAAGCCTGATCATTGAGTTGTACTTAGTTTTTTCACCCTATGGATGATTTTTTCTCTTTCTAAAAGCCTGACCATTGAGTTGGACTTAGACTTTTTTCTTTCTAAAAGTCTGATCACTGAGTTGTACTTAGTTTTTTTTACCCATATGCTATTAGGATTGCTTTATTGTTTTACTTCTATCCATTACTTGGCCTTTATTTACCCTACGAATGATTTTCTTTCTAAAAGTCTGATCACTGAGTTTGACTTAGTCTTTTTCTGCAATTATGAATGATTTCTCTAAAAGACTGAGCACTGAGTTTGACTTAGTTTTTTTACCCATATGCTATTAGGATTGCTTTATTGTTTACTTCTATCCACTACTTGGCCTTTAAGTGGTTTCTCTCTAAAAGACTGAGCACTGGGTTGGACTTAGTTTTTCTTCACCTATGAATGATTTTCTCTCTTTCAAAAAGCCTGACCATTGAGTTGGACTTAGACCTTTTTCTTTTCTAAATGTCTGAGCACTGGGTTGGACTTAGTCTTTTTCTGAGTTTTTACTCTTTGCAGTGTAACTCTCTGGAGTGTAACTCTTTTGGAGTGCAACTCTTTTAAAAGAAAAGAAGTTTGACAATTTGAAGAAATGACAATTTCGAAGAAAGATAGAACTTTCATGGTAATGATTAGTCCTGAAAAGGACTGTTGGGTTAGCTCTGAAAAGAGCTGTGACAATTTGAAGAAATGACAACTTGAAGATAGAACTTTCGTCTGACAGCTTGAAGATAGAACTTTCGTCTGATAGCTTGAAGGTAGAACTTTCGTGGTAGATGGTTAGTCCTGAAAAGGACTGCTGGGTTAGCTCTGAAAAGAGCTGTGACAATTTGAAGAAATGACAACTTGAAGATAGAACTTTCGTCTGACAGTTTGAAGATAGAACTTTCGTCTGGCATCTTGAAGATAGAACTTTTCGTGGTAAATGGTTAGTCCTGAAAAGGACTGTTGGGTTAGCTCTGAAAAGAACTGTTGGGTTAGCCCTGAAAAGGACTGTTTTGTTTTGGAGGTTGTGTTTTTTCGTCTCACGTTGTTTTTCCACTTCTAATGACAACATCCGAAATTCGCCTGACAAATAGGGCATGCTTCAACTCTTTTTCTGATTACCATTGTTCCATTATCGAAAGTAATCTTCCTCCCAAATTCGATATCAACCAAAATGACATCCGGCGTTGTCTTTAAAAATAGTTGAACTAATCTTTCGCCGAGATCTTTGTATGGCTGTGTTATACGTTGTAGTTGGTTTTGTTCCTCCTCTCCTACGAAATGAGTGTTTAGTTGCAATAACTGCTGACCAGCATTCAAATAGTCTTGGAGAGCCTCATGTAGTTGATAATTTATCTCCTCCATATTGATACTGCTTCCGAATATTGATACTGCTTTTGAATACTGATACTGCTTTCGAGGTGTTCGTTAGCTGAGAGTCAAAAAAATGATGAATGTATGGAAATAACCCTGGGTTTTATACGTTTAAGCAGGATTGAAATTTTTAAAGAGCTCGGACCTGGTGGAAAGCACATACATTTTTCCCATCCTACGTTTCATGCTAATATAGCAAAAAAGTTATGACCCGTTGTATGGGAAAAAATGTAGACAGAACAAGTCTTTGGGGAAGACAGAATGAAGAAGTCTATTGTTTTTTGAACTTTTATTTATTGAACAGAACTGAACAATGAACATATTTACAATAAACATATTTTACAATGACCTGTAAAAAAGACAAAAATGAAATATTTACAATGAACTGTTAACAAAAAGATCATTTTTCACTGTTTGTAGGGGTTGAGTCTCTGAAATTTCTTGTATAGAATTCCGTAGTGTTGATTAAACCACAATGATACATCTCGATCGTTTCGGTGGTATTTCGTTGAGAGGAATTTCTGTTGAAGATATTTCTGTATATTGTATCCTCTAGCAGCAGCATCCAATACAAAGATACAGTAAAGTCCACAAACTTTACCCTGTAGACTCTAAAGAGTTTGTCGATTGTATCTCCACGTTGAAGAATGATTGTCTAAAAAGTTAATGATTTCTGGTTCAAGTGGTGGTAGCCCATACGAATCAAAGTATAGCACATTGTCATTATTATCAAATATCACTGCCACCCAGTGTTCTCCTGGTCTAATTGATCTCTCTGTATTCACAATGTAAGCTTTCACATGATTTGGTTTCTGTCGAGGTAGCTGGTCTTTTGCACAGACTTTCGCCTGTAGATTTTTTATCTAGGTTCCGTGATCCAATATGTATTGAATTTCAGAAGTATACATCACGTTTTTCTTAGTCACTTTCTTCCCAGGATTGTTTTACTTTGTCACACCAGTATTGTAAGTACGACTCTGTGATTTCAGATAAAATGTTTTGTTTTATATTTTGCCATATTCTGTAGGTTTCCACATAGTCACTGTCATCGAGTTTCATTTCCATTAATTCAGGGTACCATTTTTCCATGATTTTGTATGGGTTTAATTCCATCATAGCTTTTTTCTATGAACATATCCGTATGTTCTTGTCTGTTCTTGAATAAACACAGATCGTGTTGTATTTGACTGGGGTGATCCACTTGACATCCGTAACACTGGTTGCGAACTTCACTGACAATAAGATTTTGTAATTCTTCAATCATATGTTTTTCGAAGCTATTGTGAATGTCATTTATCCGAGTAGAGATGCACTTTGGAGTAGAATATTTCACTTTTTCTGCTTCTTCTCTCAGTGATATAGCAAATCTGAGTCCCAACATCGTTTTTTCTATATATGCTCTTTAGTCCTGAAAAGGACTGTTTTTTCTGATGTAATTTTTTCCAAAGTTAGTAATCTGTGATGATTTCTCTCAAACTGTTGATCTCGACCTGATTGTCAAATTCAGCAAAAACAATAACGTTGATCACTGCTGCCAAGGCTTGGGCGAATTGAAGCTCAATTCGAAGACTTCCAGTTTTTATAGGGTGAAGATGACCTTCTTCACTGCCTTGATCGGCTGTCAAATCGTAACCCCACAAACAGTATCCACCAGCATAATCTTCTTTGGCAATATCAAATGATTTATTGAGTCCGAAGGCTGAGACAGCCTGATACATTGACAAATATGATTTCAAATACAAACCATTTTCAAAGTCAGGCTCAAAGGGTCTGTTATGAATACTGTGACCATTACATGATACATCTATTTTTGACAGATTGAAATGTTGGAAGAAAAATGGATTGGTATCATAACCTCCATTATAACTAGCATTGTTACCATTGCAATGAAAACACGTTTCGGAAGCTGTCCTTGAAACAAATGATCTTCAACTTTAGACTGAAGGCCATTGCCGATGGTAAAAGTCTTTACTTCTACTCTGCGGATAGGAATTTTCATGTTTTGCTGAGAAATAATTTGATTTAGATCATTCGCAATAACAGGCAACAATTCGACATTTCGCATATGTAAACTGACTGTTTCCAATACAATTTTTGCAGCTGGTGCACCAGTACCTCCCGTAAGACAAAAGTTTGATGAAGCTCTGTTTAATCTAAGTCTGATTTCAATACCGTTAGGTAAATATTTTTCTTGCTGAAATAGATCAAGATGCAATCGTCCGAAAAGCTCTGCAGTTCTGCTTAGTGTGATTACAGCGATTCTTCCTCGTAATCCTTCATTATTCCCATCATGGTTGAGTGCTTCGAATTGTCCACTGGTGTCTTCGATCCAAAGTACACCACCTTTTAAAAACGTAGTCTTGCAGTCGGCATTATATGACAGAAGATTTTCGATATATGCTCTGTATGGATAGGTGTCTGAATTACTATTGATTAGTTTATTATTTAGATACAAATCGATACTGCTAAACATACTGTGCATGAAATTGTTTACAGGGGCTACATTTGAGCCGGCATCTAAGTTGCTGCCATCTGCTTTAACGATTTTGAATTTGATATACAAATACGATTGTGATAAATCTGTCCAATGTTCGGTTTGAGGTGGTATGAGGAATTCTATCGGTGAATTGTTTGTCAAAGATGATATTGGAAAATGTTCAACCCATTGACTTTCTTGCATCGTTGACAATGTGGGTGGTACAGAAAGAACATCGAGTTCTGATTTACTGCATTCGCAAGATCCACTTTGCATCATTTTTAAAGAAGATTTTTTCTCTCAATCAAATATATCAAGAGGTCTCGGTCTAGTGTAATGATTTCTTTGTCTTTTATTAATAATCTTACCCCTGTGAGATCGAGAAGATAAATGACTTGTCTTTTGTGATTTTCGTTTATTTATCCCAGGTATTAACTGTTGCGCTAAATTATTAACATATTGTTTTCCCCGCGAGACTGCAACTTTTTTAGGGTTTTTACCACGTAAAAGGATATCTTCTGCTGCACGTATTCCTTGTTTGATTCCTTCTTTTTTTATAGCATTAAAACCAGATTTGACCAAGGGTTTAAGCAATGGTGTCACTGTTTTAAGCGCTGATCTAAATAGGGAGCCTAATCCATACCCAAACTGATGTTTTATGCCACGATAAACTGGTAGCATTTTTTTGTCAATGTATCAGTTTAATTATTTCAAAATATCAAATATTTCTTATTTTTTCTGTCTGAAATGTAACTTGACGATTGTCTTACCAGTAATGAAATGAAACGATATGCCAGAATCCCCTGTTATTTGAATGTGAATAGTATCAAAATCAGATTTCGAAACGGGGATATAATGCGGTAATGTAATATCATGGTTGATATGTTGGGTTTCATAATTATTTTCAACTGATTCGGTTGGTTTGAACGGTAAAACATGAAGTATGGGAGCAAATGTATCACCCACTATAGTGTGTTCGGCAATATCTGAATAAACAAACAGATGGTTGTAGCCAGCATCGATGTTAGGACTGTATTTAAATGCATTTAAAAATCTTCTACCCGGATAAATCGCCTCGTTTTGAAATTCTGGCGATCCTCCCAGTTTTAAAAACAGCGATGAG
The DNA here is from genome assembly GCA_946811185.2 of Hippopus hippopus. NCBI lineage: Eukaryota > Metazoa > Mollusca > Bivalvia > Cardiida > Cardiidae > Hippopus > Hippopus hippopus. The sequence goes on along the minus strand of OX328111.1, from coordinate 19,980,155 downwards.
TGGAATTTGATTCCGGTTTTTGTAATATTTCTGATTGCAAGTTTCGGACGTTTGGATGAGGTTGAATAGCTAATAGACAGTAGCATTGAATTCTTTTGAAGGATACCCGATAGGTTATTTTGAACCAAATCATCGATCACCTCTATAATATGCTTTGGTGAAGTGTAACTACCCGGTGGAAAGGTAAATAGAATTGACCATTTTTCTGCTCTAGCTTTATCGTCTCGCCTTAATACAGATATCTCCATATTATCTCTTTTTTTATCTACCGCTGCTACTGCATTGTATAAAGCGTTATCTGCAGTTATAATTTCGAACTTTGCTTCTTGTTCACTTACGTTTAAAAACTGAGAGGGGGTAATAAGTTGAACTAATGCAACTTCCCAATTTTCCCTATCAATATGAACTGTCTTTGGTAAATGAACTTTAAAACAGCACTGTGTGTTGTTCGGATAAAGGTTTATGGAACTATCGCTAGGTAGAGTAACATAAAATGAATTCATTTTTTAATATTTTATTTTTTACTGTCAATGAAATCAAGTCCCGGTTGTTTTTGTTCTGTCTTTGTGAATTTTAACCCCGGAGATGGGAGAATATATCCGAGTGAACTACTTAACAGTATCAACCACAATTCACGATCCTGACTTTGAATACTTAAATGTACTATGGAGGTTGCAATAATTGCGTAAATGACTATTATCTGTGAAATATATGTAAACTGATTCTTTGGAACACGATTTCCACAGCAGCTGTAATTTTTAGTACCAACACTATCGACACTTTCTGTCGCGCACTCAATGTTTGACTGTGAATTCATCATAAATGTACTGTCTTTTTATAAGATTTTTTATTATAAGATTTTTTATCTATAAGATTTTTTTATCTATAAGATTTTTTCCCCTTCAAAGACACCAAATGCAATTCTGGTATCCAACTTTGAAATTTTTTTGGATAACCTTTCCAATTGACTTTTATTTCTTTGATTAATTTTTTGCCCTCACGCCTTGTACGTCTATCAAGAACTGAATCAATTTCATAGACTTCATCATCTTTTATTAATTGAAGTTCGTATTCATAATAAGTTCCCAAAATTTGTTCACCCTGTAAATCTTTTATTTTATAGGTGATAGGTGAAAATGTCTTGTTAACATGAGTGATTTCAAATATTTCTTGCGTCCAATTTGGTAAATATCCCTTATCAAATGTGCGTTTTGTTTTATTGATCCGAACACGATCTCCAATTTCGAATTTTGGCTTTTTCGTCATAGCGATTGTCGATAATCGAGGATACAGATTTTTCGAAACCTCTGCCTCATTTGATTTTGTTACCATTGCAGGAGATGTTTTAATACTTCTGTGAAAAGTATGATTGTAATTCTGAACTAAAGAATTCAATACGTCAATGTAACGTCTTGTTTTCTTGTACGTAAAGTATTTCAACATTCTCGATTTTAAAGTTCTTTGAAATCTTTCAACGAGGCTTGCTTTTGTCTCTGGATTTTCGGTGGTGAAAAAATGAATCTGACTCTTTTTCAAGTATTGTTGAAACAGTTTGTTTTTAAATTCCGAACCTTTATCTGTTTGAAGTGCCAAAGGTTTTCGTTTTGATTTCTGAACAATAGATTGAAATGCTCGAATCAAAGTTTTTCCCATTTTATTTGGAATAGGGACAACCCATGAAAATCTTGAAAACACGTCGATTACACAAAGTAAATATTTCTTGTTATCATTTTGTTTTGCTAAATGTTGCATATTGGCCAAATCAGCTTGCCATTGATAATCTATACCACTTACAATAGTTTTTCGTCTTTTGAAACGTCGACGGATTGGTTTGTGTAAGGTATAGGTGGATTCACCTCGTAACCACTCTTGAACATCTTTGTATCTTATTCCTTTCAAAACAGATTTTGCAGCGTGATACAATTGGTTTATTCCAGTAAATGCGACAGTACTTTTGGGATCATAAAATAACTTTCTTAACACGTAATCAAGTTTAGGCTTTACCAGGGCTCCCATGACTGAGACGTTTTACGACTAGGGGTCTTTTTTATAGATTCTGGTGGAGTTAACAACTCTTTAGTATAGAATTGCTTCAGTCTTTCTCTTTCTTCAGGTTTCATGTATGGAGTTTTCATGTATGGAGTTTTCATCGTAGATTTTTTAACACTTTTTGCAGGCGATTTCCTTGCAGTTTTTTGTACACTTTTTGGTGTGTGAAATAAGTAATCAGACTCACCATGGGATTCTTCATCTTCACTCAGCGGCTTATCATAAGCTTTATCATAAGTTTTATGCATCCACCTCCATCTGCTTGGATTGCCAATGACTTCTTGCGGAATATTACTTTCATGTAATGCCTTTGAAAAAGTTTTCCAGCCTTTGGGTTCAACACCTTTTCTTTGACGTATTGCATCATTGATAAGATCGATGATATTGGAACCATGAATGCGTCCGCCTTTATATGACACAACTCCTTGTTCATCCCAAGTTAAATTATTGTTATCTTTTATCATATTCAAAAGTAACTCGGCTTTTCTTTTCATGGTTTTTGGTACACTTTGCAAAATTTGATCATGCAAGGTAACAGATGTTGATTTCTGTACACTATCATCACTTTTTGTCGTTGAAAGTAAATTGTTCAAAGTCGGTCTTGCTTTTTGAAGAGAATTTTGTAACTTAAACAAAGTCTCACCATACTTTTGAGCTTTTTCCGATTCTGATAAATTGGTGTTTTGTAAAATATGTCCCATGTCCTGTTGAAGATGTACTACATCTACAACTTGTGGATTGGGTGGTAAACGAGGTCTTTGAGCTTGTTCGGCTTTCCAACGATTCATATTTTCTAAGGTTTGGTAAGGCACAATAACCATTTTTTTAACAGACATAATTTAAAAATTATAAAATTACAAGACCTTAAGAGCTCCTCCTATTCCTCCGATAACGGCTTTTCCTAACAATGGTAATAATGCAGGACCAAGCAATTGAAGAAATCCACCTTTTTGATTTAATATTTGTTTTTTATTTTTTACTGAGACTGATTTCGAAGCTAAACGTCTGAGATGCTGCCTACTTGAATACAATTTCTTCTTCTGAGGTGATGATAAATGTACATTGCCTTTTAAAACATTATGACAGCATTCCGATATGCATTTTATCACTTCAGGTGATGAATCTTTTACAAGTTTTTTACGTGCTTTTGGTTTAGCCTGTATCATAGCCATAACCATTGAACCATGTTTTTTTATCAGAGGTGTTTTCTTCTTCATGTTGACTTGATCTCGATTTCGGATTAAATGATAATACAAGTTCCACATCACTAACATTTATAGCTAATATAATGTTTTTTGTAGACAAAATTTGTTGTTAAAATTTCTTAAGAAAACTGTGAATAGAGATCGTCGGCTAATGTAGTGGCTGTAGATAAAGATGAATCCACGGGAACAGATCTTCCTTTCCCAAGGTGGAGCACCTCATTTTTGTCGTCAAAATTATATCTCCCCGTATCAACGTTGTGTTTCACCATATCATAAAGCATTCGTTTATATTTTTTTAACCCTTTTTTATGTTTAGCTAATGTCTTTGGAGACCACGTGCTGGAGGGGATTTCTTGAAACGATAATTTTTTACCTGGTAATATGAATCTTGAATACTTTCTTTCGTAATCCTGCAGTTTTTTTCTCATTCTTTCCTCTTCGGATTTCGGATACTGTTGATGTTCTGAAATGTTGCTTCCTACAGAACTTCGTTTTCGGGTAGTAACAAATCTTTCATCAATCGTAATTGGGGCATGCTTCTTTGGTGGTGAATTCTTCTTCTTTGGAGATTTTTTCTTTGGTGGAGCACGCTTTCTTGGAGTAAGCTTTTTTGGAGATTTCTTCTTTGTTGGAGATTTTTTCTTTTTCGGAGACTTCTTCTTTTGCGGAGCACGCTTTCGTGGAACACGTGTTCGAGTTTGTCTTTCAGCTCCAAATTTTCTGATGGTTTTTGTTCCATCCCATCTCAGCAAACTTCTGATAATCACACCACCTAGAAATCCACCCCCTCCAGGTTTTAAAATGATTTTACGTTTACTTTCCTCATCTATGGACGGATCTGCTAGCTGTTCAATATCTGCTCTATGTTTTGTCATGTACGTTATGGTTTGTTTTGGTAATTTGATTTTATTTTCGATGATGTTTTGCGCAGCTAATGTAAACCATTTTAAAATTTCTTTTAATCCTGCTTTTAACACAGCTTCTCTTTCATGTTTATCGGTTTGTTGACTTAAATTTCGCAAAGCAGCTAAAACCGATCTTGGTGTAGGTGGTAAGTCCATGTTTACTCACGGATGGGTATCATAAAAATGATTTATATTTAAAAATGTAATTCTCTTTTAAAGCAAGAACTTTTGCATAAAAAACTTTTCTTAAAGAAACTTTTTTAAGCAGAAGAATAAATAACAGGTCCTCTTTCATTACCTTGTGTATACCAACGGTAAAATATATCTGTTCGGAGTCTTAATTCTTTGTTTGTTTGTGAATGAAAATCTACGACTAGATATCCATGGTCCGACAATGTAGCATCTTCATGAGCAGGTACCAAATGTGGGGCTTGCATTTGTCGAGCTAATGTTTTAATCTGATTCTTATCTCGTTCATTTCGAAATAAAATCATGTATCTAGAATTAAGGCTAATGGTTCGACTCGATTTCGATTGTTGAAACATATTTTGCGTGATGTAAATCACACTTGCATTACGATGATGACCTTTTCTTGTAAACCAAAGTTTAATTTTTTCCTCATCTTTTTCCCCCAACATGTCATCAAAGACGATTAAATGTGGTATGGATACATCACTGACAATTTCGTTTTCGTCGTCAGGAATCCCCTCCACGAATTTTATCAATTCAAATTGTGAATTAAACTTTTCCTGCATAACACTGTAGGCATGTTGCCATTCTTTGTAACACCAAACAACTCTTTCAGGAACGATGTTGAACAAGTCTTCTCGATACTCAATTAATTTATGAACGAACTCTGTTTTTCCACAACCGCTCGGCCCTGTGATGAAAATATTACAAGGATGTTGAAATAATATGGATTGTACATCCATTTTTACTTTACTTTACTCTTTAAAGGCTAATGATGAAATGATAACATCATTGAAAATGAAAGCATTTTTATTGAACAGAACTAAACAATGAAACATTTTTTGCAATGCAACATAAAAAATTTCCTTGACAATGAAAAAATTCATAAGGAAACATTTTTTTACAATACAGCGTAAAATACATTTTCTTGACAATGAAAAAAATCACACTGAAATATTTTTTTACAATGCAAATTCGCAAAATACCACGAGTTTCACATTTGTCTTCATATTCCGTAATGTCTTTGTGCAATTGCTCTTTCTGAGTCTGATTGACAGCGATCTGGATAACCACTGGCTTCTTGCTTAATTTTCAAGAAATTGTCCACATAACGTTTAAAGAACTGATCTGACACAGAATTGAAATGCCAAATTTCATACACTTGTAATAATCGATAACCGCAGTCAAGAGCCTTGAATAATTCAAAAGTAACCCAAGTTCCGACCAAAGCCCTCTCTTCTTTACCATAGCTACAAATACTTGAACTTTCTTCTGCACATTTCATACAGAGTGGAAACATCATTTTGTTGTTACAGTAAACTGGAAGAACGGGGTGAAACAAATCAGTTGGAGGCAAAACTTTGCATTTGATTAAGCCCTCATATTGTCGAATATTGTTCATGTCAATATTCTCAGCAGACAAAATTTCTGGCTGACCTACAGGATAGGATTTGTGTTTACAAACATAAGGGCACAGAGAACAGATATCAATGTACTTGATTTCCTTCTTGCTTTTTTTTTCATCAACATCAGGAACGCGATAATAGGCCACGGGAGCTTCGCATTTTTCCTGCGATCTCTTGGTAGTCTGGGAACTTAAACAACACCGTGTCAACTCAGTGGAAACGCCGTTTAGTGTGACAAGGGGTTAAATCACAATATGTTAGCGTCTGTTGCTATAAATAGACCATTGGGTAGAGGTACACTACGTCAGCGTCTAGTAGTGAAGCGTTTTTTTATAAATAGCTCTATACGCTGTACTATCAGCTACAGAGTTTTAGATCAAGCGACGCTCGACAAACGATATCGGATGAATGGTGAGAGAACAAATATTTGTTTTACGTGCAACGAAGCAGGACATTGGTCCAGAAATTGTCCAAAAAAGAAAATCAGACAGGAACATTTGTTTTTTGTCTACGTGAACCCACACAGTCATGACATCGAAATTTCACCATCGTTTTACAACGTTGTCGATCTCCAACATACGAAATTCGTCGGGACACTAAATTCATTCTACAACGAAAATACATGGAAAACAAGTTCACTACAGACTACAATATCACCGGTTGAAAATCAGACCGTAGACATGCAGTCCGACACAACGGATATCACCGATTCAAAAATCTGCAAAATAACAGAACAGGCAGAGAAAAAAATATCTATAAACGATAATCTAAGAAAACAACAAACTTTGGATCTAAAAGAGGAGAAAAAAAGCAAAACAACGAAAAGAAGAAAAAACGAGTAACAAAGAACTGTTTCTTTTGCAAATCAACAAAACACAAGGGTAAAAAAAGTATGGCAAAACATTTCCCACACTCTATCAGACATCTGCTTGCGCAGTGGGGGTAGACAAGAATTCGAACCATACTGGAACAAATATGATTTTATGTAAAAAATATCGCTGGGTTTTATAGCTTTACAGGAGGATTGCACTGATTGACTCATGACGTCATTTTTTCCTATGTTTTTTCCCGCGTCGGCGTTTCATGCTGTTTTTACCACTCCTAACTCAGTGTCACACAGTACAATCCTGGTGTTTCCCGTCAGGTCCGAGCTCTTTAAAAATTTCAATCCTGCTTAAACGTATAAAACCCAGGGTTATTTCCATACATTCATCATTTTTTTGACTCTCAGCTAACGAACACCTCGAAAGCAGTATCAGTATTCGAAAGCAGTATCAATATTCGGAAGCAGTATCAATATGGAGGAGATAAATTATCAACTACGTGAGGCTCTCCAAGACTATTTGAATGCTGGTCAGCAGTTATTGCAACTAAACACTCATTTCGTAGGAGAGGAGGAACAAAACCAACTACAACGTATAACACAGCCATACAAAGATCTCGGCGAAAGATTAGTTCAACTATTTTTAAAGACAACGCCGGATGTCATTTTGGTTGATACCGAATTTGGGAGGAAGATTACTTTCGATAATGGAACAATGGTAATCAGAAAAAGAGTTGAAGCATGCCCTATTTGTCAGGCGAATTTCGGATGTTGTCATTAGAAGTGGAAAAAACAACGTGAGACGAAAAAAACACAACCTCCAAAACAAAACAGTCCTTTTCAGGGCTAACCCAACAGTTCTTTTCAGAGCTAACCCAACAGTCCTTTTCAGGACTAACCATTTACCACGAAAAGTTCTATCTTCAAGATGCCAGACGAAAGTTCTATCTTCAAACTGTCAGACGAAAGTTCTATCTTCAAGTTGTCATTTCTTCAAATTGTCACAGCTCTTTTCAGAGCTAACCCAGCAGTCCTTTTCAGGACTAACCATCTACCACGAAAGTTCTACCTTCAAGCTTTCAGACGAAAGTTCTATCTTCAAGCTGTCAGACGAAAGTTCTATCTTCAAGTTGTCATTTCTTCAAATTGTCACAGCTCTTTTCAGAGCTAACGCAACAGTCCTTTTCAGGACTAACCATCTACCACGAAAGTTCTATCTTTCTTCAAAATTGTCATTTATTCAAATTGTCAAACTTCTTTCTTTTAGAAGAGTTACACTCCAAAGAGTTACACTCCAAAGAGTTACACTGCAAAGAGTAAGAATCATTCATAGATGCAGAAAAAAGACTAAGTTCAACTCAATGTTCTGACATTTAGAAAGAGAGAAAATCATCCATAATTGCAGAAAAAGACTAAGTCCAACTCAGTGATCAGCCATTTAGAAAGAGAGAAAATCATTCATAGGTGAAGAAAAAACTAAGTCCAACCCAGTGCTCAGTCTTTTAGAGAGAAACCACTTAAAGGCCAAGTAGTGGATAGAAGTAAACAATAAAGCAATCCTAATAGCATATGGGTAAAAAAACTAAGTCAAACTCAGTGCTCAGTCTTTTAGAGAAATCATTCATAATTGCAGAAAAAGACTAAGTCCAACTCAGTGATCAGACTTTTAGAAAGAAAATCATTCGTAGGGTAAATAAAGGCCAAGTAATGGATAGAAGTAAAACAATAAAGCAATCCTAATAGCATATGGGTAAAAAACTAAGTCCAACTCAGTGATCAGACTTTTAGAAAGAAAAAAGTCTAAGTCCAACTCAATGGTCAGGCTTTTAGAAAGAGAAAAAATCATCCATAGGGTGAAAAAACTAAGTACAACTCAATGATCAGGCTTTTAGAAAGAGAAAAAATCATTCATAGGTTAAAAAAACTAAGACCAACTCAGTGATCAGGCTTTTAGAAAGAAAATCATTCGTAGGGTAAAAAAAGTCTAAGTTCAACTCAATGTTCAGACATTTAGAAAGAGAAACCACTTAAAGGCCAAGTAATGGATAGAAGTAAAACAATAAAGCAATCCTAATAGCATATGAGTAGAAAAAACTAAGTCCAACTCAATGACCAGGCCTGCCAGATCACTATAGAGCACTCAAAGATGTGTCATTTTTGGCCGCCCCCTTTGCCTTTAATTGCAGAAAAAACCCATCTGGGGAGGAGAGCCTAGCTAATATAAAAAATGCAAATTCTTTCAGGAGGACAAACTAGCACACATTTTTTTCAGGGGTGGTGATGTAGCCCACTCAGGGAGGAGAGCCTGGCTAACTACCCCTGGCCTGGGTAGTTAGCCAGGCTCTCCTCCTTTACTACTCATGTCAGCATGGTCTGCGGTTGAAGCATATCTCTTGAAAAGTCACATACCTCAGTCAGACAATATTTAAACACTGTTCTACCTAGGCTTTGTCGTCATATTTTGTGGCATATTTTCCGAGGCTATGCCATCGATGGGGCCAGTAAGTCGTAGGTATACAGTATTTTGACGGTAAGCAACATACTTAAAGTTAAAATGAGTATTCCGAGAGCGAATTGTCCGAAAAATTGAATAAATAATGGATTCATTGAATACCACAGCATCTGCAGCACTTGGGGCGTCTTTTGCGGGTCTCATACTAGTAATAGAGTCGTCATTTTTTGTCTATTTCAGGTCTATAAAGGAACACTTAGAATGGCATGGAGGATATCTTATAGACGATTACCCAGATGTTCTGGCATTCACAGTCATCGTTCTTGTGACACTTGTCATAGCTTCAGGTGCCCGGGTAAGGCAAATAGAGGATATTTTTTTTTATCAGTGAAAGATCGAAATATACTTCATCGAGTGAACATCCTCGATAATATTTCTATGAGTGGCGCATTTTCAGTGAAGGATCGAAATCTTTGTCATCGAGTAAACGTCACCGGTAATATTTTCACGAGTGGCTGTGCCACTCATGAAAATATTACCGATGATGTTCACTCGATGACATAAATTTCGATCTTTCACTGAAAAAAAAAATCTATTTCTTTCATGCTTCTAAACTTTTTTTGTTGGGCTTTTCATCAAATTCCAGTAGTCGAATAAAATCGGATTAGCCACGATCTGGAAAAAGGGGGCTTAATGCATCTTCGTGAGGCATGATACCAAGCAATTCATCATATGATTATGGACCCATAAGACCCATTTTGTATAGCAACCGACTGAATCATGTGGTAAATTGGTCCTTGGACAGGTAGAAAATTGACAAATAGCAAAAAGTTTCGACATAGGTCAGCCTGCGCGGACTGCGCAGGCTGACCTGAATCGATACTTTTTTGCAGATGCATTAAACCCCCTTTTCACAGAGCATGACTCAAACGTGAATTTCCATCCAGTCGTAAGTATCCAAATATTGCAATATCAAAGTTGCTTTCTCCCAGAAAAATCTAACTGTATCGGACTGTGTAGATCAAACTCGGATCAGGCTGCACGTTCTGTGCAGTCTGATCTTGACCTTCATCGGCCGCAAAAGCGCTCTGAATTGAGGTTAGCTGCGTAAGCGTTGATAATAAAAAAAAAATAAAAATGATAATAAAGATTAATAATAATGATGATGATAATGATGATATTATTATTATTATTATCATCTAAGCAATCTGATTTAACATTTCAGATATCCTCGACGATAAACCTAGTGTTGGTTTTCTTCAATTTTCTGATCATCGTGTGTTTCGTCGTTGTTGGGTTCTTCCACGTTAAACACGAAAACTGGACGAGTCCCCCGGGGTTCTTCGCCCATGGATTTACTGGGGTAAGTCATGTTTACCCTAAAAATATTTGTGACTTGGGTATAATAGGCATAAATTGTTCGTCTGTCTTTTCGCAAGTTGGTGAAATTTGCTACATAGAAGGCCAACACCGCATACTTATCATAACCTGTGCTCGCCTAGGATAATTTTACGTCATTTTTTGTTTCGCAGTGTTGAAAAACGATTCAATATTTTATACAAGAGTGTCTCAAAAGATGTTTTTTGTTCCACAATCTTTACCCTTCAGCTTGCATTAGTAAGCATTTTTAGCTTCGGCAGGCGGCACAGAACGTGCAATCTGATCTTAGACCAACTCTATCTCGCCAGTTGATTGTAGTAATAACTATTGGCCGAGACCCGGTTGTGCAGACCTGGAGATAGCTGAAGATCGCTGGTTCAAGTCGCCAACTCGTCAAATTTCTTTTCAAAGATTGATGTTAGTTATTGCAACAAGAGTCATTCCTGTCTTACCTCTGATAGTAGTAATGGAGAGCTCCCTAGCCCCATTTTGAGCCATTACTATTTCTACTTGCTTTACTACTTCTGATCATTGTTCAGACATTGGTTATGTAGGAAAGCAGGCAGTGGCTTGTGAAGAAAATTGTGCGAAGTACTTGTAACAGAAACTCCAGGAAAGCATGGATAGGTGCGCTGGCCGCCGAGCTTTAACTGAAATAGTGTTGAAAATTACGTCAAACACCATACGACCAACAAGCAAACCATAACTATTTCAACGCTGAATATATAAATTCCGCCCCTTTTTACAACTGAAAATACAGTCCACTGCAATTTAGAATTCTATCTCATAGGCTTGAATAAACAAGCGGATGGTTAAGATCAAACCTCAGGCTGCACGCTTTGTGCAGTCTGATCTTGAACTATACCTCTGTAAAGGCCACTGTTTTCACCTTTGGTGTTGAAAAAAATTAGCTGGCCGTCATCTGACTTTGGGCGGCATTTACTGACTTCGAAATTGAATTGGCGATAGCAATGTTAAATCTCTAACAAGGCCTGAAAAAAAATAGTTGTGTTTCGGGTTTCCCGACCATACCTAGAAAAATGCTGCCGACCCTAAACTTTTTTTTTTTTCACTACGATCGAAAAAAAAATCCGTTGGGTGCGATTTTGGTACATCTCGGTACTTTTTGGCTGTTGCAATTTCGTTCCCTCTCACTCGAAGATCGATACGAAGATCGATAACAAACTAGGTTTTGTCTAGTTACACACCAAACATGCATACACACCATAAAATGCCAATCATTCAAATGTCAATTTTGCCACGCCGCATCTGCAAACTCTATTGCAAACCAGTAAATCGGGAATCACGCACGAGATTTAGTCGCCGCCCATAACGAATTGATTCTGTGTTATATCCTGTCACGATAGCCTAAAAGATCGATTTTCAGTGCCTCTTTAACGATAATCTCTGTTTGAATCATGCATATTCAATGATAACGACATATTTCACCCTTCAATCTTGTGCCGGAAGCTGAAAATGGCGCATGGGAAAACGTGTTCTTATTTCGTGGCCTTCACTATCCATAGAACAGTTCATGAACATGTATTAAAGAACTGAAAAACATCGTGTGCACCATACTCAACTAAAATGTTAACTATCACGAGAAGGAACTGTTTTGAACAGCATAAATGACCAGTTCTAAGTCAACTGTCTTCAGTTTTTGAGGGGCAATGAAGGGGACGGATAAAAGTCATGGCGGCGATTGGCCCATTCTTGACAGTAGCACTAGAATACCTGAATAGCTAAAATTAAGACCTTTTGGTGCCTTCTATCAGTTTATATGCACCTTTGAGGACAGATTAGGAATTTTTCGAAAACTTATCTCATAAAGCATCTGAAAATATTAAGGGTCTTTATAAAAGGGTTGGAAACATGTACTCTCAGTAGCAGCGAATGTTCTGGAAAAATTGTTCAGTTATAAGTGACAGAACGAAAATAGGTCACGAAATTCTCCGATCTAAATATAGATCAGAATCCTGTCACATTATTCCAGTATGGTTATGTGACTTTTTGGCATCTACACTGACTATGTCACATGTCGGGAACTTTTCAAGATTAAATTTGAACTTTAAACGGAGAATTTATGGGCGCGTATCGGGTTTAAAAAGGTAATAAGAAATTTGTTACCAAATCTGATCTTTCCTGTAGAAATATGCATACTGTCTGCTTTTGATGCATTTCGTAAATTAACAGTGGTTACTCCGTTATTTACATTCAAATAAGCGGTTGACACAAAATGGTGACGTCATTCACTTCACAGTTCGCAAGGAAAGTGGGATATCATTTCGGGTTCGAAAACAGGTACTGCTCCAGAACAGGTCGGTCTACAAATCCATATGTATTTAGCGACGACCGAACAGGCTCCAAGTTTAGCATTAAAAAAGACTGAGATTGTTCTCGTTGTATAACCAATATGATATGCGATAGCTACCCGGTCAGGTAGCCAATTTACAAAAATTGAAAAATTAAGAATTAAAAAAAAACTAGGCACTGGTCTTTATCTGATATCTCAACGTTAGGCCAATTCACGGGTATAAAAGCCAATAAGATTGTATCACACTGTATGGTTTCAAGCGTCCCTTCCCTCGGACTAAAACTTGCCTCCTGCTGTCAACAGCTACAAGAGGGTAGCGATAGAGCAGGGTTCTCATATGACCAGTAACTCCGGGTTTTGACGCTTGGAAAGTTGAAATGAACGTTTTTGACGCTCTAGAATTATCTTTCTTAGAGTCAATCTGGCGCATGAGATTATCGGCTAAAGCTCCATATGAAGTAGTCTAGCTCACGTGCATACGGCAGAATAATGGGCTTTAATAAACACAATCAGTAGCAAATGTGAAGGACGCGCGGGGCTCTGTTTATCACAGAAGCTGGCTAGTCAATTATGAAACTGACGTGATATAGATGTTGGTTCACTTATCTAGTGTAAAGTGATAGGTTTGAATGTTACCTGCTACCATAATCGACAAAATCAAGACAAATCATGCGGTAATACTCCTCCAAAAATTAATTGGCATTCATAAAAGATCGCTGGAAAAAAACGCGAAAACCAATGACACAACAAAGGTCATTTTGGCATCGTCCGATCAGAGATACTTAAACAGTGAATTTACACAAATTTCTGTATAAAACAATAAGTGGAAGCTAAAATCTCTAATTATTACATGGTCCATATAAAGAAAAAATCTGAAAAAAAAAATCCCGACCTACCCTACCTACAGCATCTGGGACTGAAACCCGAAACACAGCTATTTTTTAGGCCCAACGACATAATCCGAGACATATCCAAATTGAAAGTATTTGCAGTCAACGAAATAACTGTGACTCAAAAATTGAATTTTGCGTAGGGAAGGGTAGAAAACATTGTTGGAAAATGAGAAAATGCAGGTAAACATCATTTTCGCCTTTTCCCACAATGTTTTCAAATGCCCTTTTCTTCAGGGTCGGAAAATATCGATCGCTCTCTCTCTCTCTCTCTCTGCCTGTCTGTCTCTCTCTCTGCTTGTCTGTCTCTCTCTCTCTCTGCCTGTCTCTCTCTCTCTCTCTCTCATTCTTTCTCTCTCTCTTTCTCTCTCTCTCTCTCTTCTCTCTCTCTCTCTCTCTGATTAGGGGGATTAAAAACCTATCTAGTCAGATCTTTCATTAAACATATAGATACAGAGATCGGACTACACGGTCTAGGCTATACTATCTTAATCTAGACTGTTTGGAAACACAGTTGAATTTATCGGCTCTATCTAAAAGGTTCATTAGATATAACTTCATCATAGAAAGTCTCAAATGGGCCATAAATGAAATTTTATGTCTTTATACAACTTGAATAATTAATAACTGAAAATTGAGACTCAAATAGCGAGACGGGAAATTGGTTTTAAAACTTCAATTGCCAGAGAATAAAAGACCTCTGATCACGTAATATTATATCTGTGGCGGATCCAGGCATGCATCCGTACGCCCGGGAAATATCTTTGTGGAAAAGTGAACGACAGAGAGAGAAAGGAGAACATTTGGATACGCGAAAAAAATGTATTAGTCCTGCTCTGTGAAAAGGGAGCTTGATGCAGCTGCAAACAGTATCGACCAGGCTGATTGCGCAGGCTGATATGAGTCGAAACGTTCTGCTTTTGGTCAATTTTCTGCAAGTCAAAGGACCATTCTACCTCATGATTCAGTCGGTCTTTCGACAAAACGAATTTTATGGGTCCATAAATATGTGATGACTTGCTAGGTATGATTCATCACGGAGATGCATTAAACCCCCTTTTGCCAAAGCATGGCTCATATATTCTAACAAGGGGAGTAATTTTCTGCCAGTTAAGCCTTTGCCGACCAGTCCTTAGTTTTAACGATCCTGGGTTAGCTGTCTTCTGAAAACATTTCGGAAAAAGGAGAAAATGCTGGTAACCAGCAATCTCTTTTTAGTAGTGAATCTATTATACTTTACAAGCTCATCAGATGATTAAATATCACAGAAATATCACACTGGCGAAACTCTTGAAAAACGTAGCAAGTGTCTGATGTATCATAATTAAAATAGTCATTCATAGAATTCATTCGTTAATGAAAAAATAGACAAAAAGAAAGCGAGAGGAAATTGTGTTTTAGCCAACTCAAAAAGAATTGGGTTTGTCTTTTTATGCTATAACAAAACTAAACGATGCAAAGGAAAATGATCGTTAAAATTTCTACAGAAACCAGCGCAGAGCGGAAATAAAGATTCTTAAACAGTCATAATGTACTGACAGGATGCATATCATGTAATATATAGTTCATATCTGTTACCACTTGTGTATTGCGTGGATATAATAGATAGGATAAAAGCATTTGAACTGAGCACTGTGAAAAGGGGGTTTAATGCATCTACGAAAAAGTTTAGACCAAGGTCAGCCTAAGCAATCATGGCGCTGGCTGAACTGGGTCGAAAGTTTTTGCTTTAGGTAAATTCCTGCATGTCCAAGGAGCATGTTACCTCTGGATTCAGTCGGTTCTTCTACAAAATGGATTTTATCGATCCATAATTATGTGATGACTTGCTACAGGTATAATACATCACGCAGATTCATTAAACGCCCTTTTGCCACAGCATGTCTCATATATTCTTACGGGGGGGGGGGGTCATTTTTGCAAGTTAAGCCTTTGCCGAACAATCCCTCTTGTTAATGACCCTATGGAAGACGGCTTTTGAAAATATTTCGGAAAAAGAAGACAATGCTGGGAACCAGCAAAATCTTTTCAGGAGTGAATGCATTATACTTTGCAAGCTCATCATATGATATAAAGTTATTACGCTAGAGAAACCTTTAGAAACCTTGAAAAAATGAAGCAAGTGTCTGATGTATCGTAATTAAAATATTCTTTCAAAGAATTCATTGGTTAATGAAAAATAGACGAACAGAAAGCGAGAGGAAATTGCGTTTTAGTTTATTCAAACATGGTCGGATATTTTTGTACAATAACAAAACTAACCTATACAGATGAAAATGGCCGTTTATATTTCTACAGAAACACAGCACAAATAGGACATAAGGATTCGTAAACAATCAAAACGTGTAGCTTTTGTTATCAAAGTACTGACGGGATGCATTGAACATGTAATATATAGTTCATGTACATTTAAGGAATGAAGAGAACTTTTTTGTTTTCATGGAGGTATGAAAAAAAAAACTGATCACACAGTATGAAACCGCGAAGCGAAGCGTTTTCATACAAAAGTGTGATTAGGTTTTTTTTTTTCATACCTCCATGAAAACAAAAAAATTCTCTTCATTCCTTATAATTCAATATCACAGACAACAAATATGCACTTAAATAATACTAACTTCTTTTTTTACTGTAAATCCAACATTGCGTATTTATCTAATGTCCATTTCATTCATATTTCATAGCGCGGTAAAACTGCTCGTTCATGACGTAACAATGACGTAAAATCGTGACGTCATTATAGTATTGAACATTTGCAGATTTAGTCGATTTATTATTAGAAGTAAAATACGCTAGAATTAAGCTGAAAATAAGATTGTTAGAACCCAGCAAAGTGACAATGAGTTGTCAGCTCTCTCTTTGAATTTACTGCTGTATTTCTTTTTCGATATTCAAAGAAAATAAATTCAGCTAGCAATTTGAACTTCAGGCTCGATATAGATCTAAAATCAGAAAGAAAAACACTATGAAATCTCGTATACATGTTTGTTTACATTAGTTTGAATGCAAAAGTAGTTCCGGCACTGCTAGTTTTTTTTTTTTGAGCTATGAAAAAAAATTTTCACCCAATCAGAACTCGCCAATGTTCATGAAAAAAATTAATATTGAATTATTAGCGTTTGGTTACTTGTTTTGTTACTTGTATATAACAGCTGAGCCGAGAGTATTTGAGCCATGCACTGTGAAAAGGAGGTTATATACATGTACATCTGCAAAAGATCTGCGCAGGCTGACCTGGGTTTAAACCTTTTTGCTATCAGATCTGGTCAATTTTCTTCATGTCAAAGGACTATTCTACCGGAAGATTCAGTCGGTTATTGGACAAATTGGATTTTTGAAGCCGAAAAACATACGGATCCGGCTAAGACTCGGGTAATCCGTTATTGATCGGCCGATACACGCTGGTTACCCGCATTGATTACGGATTACCCGAGTTTTAGCCGAATCTGTACGATTTTGGCGATGAAAGGCGATGTTACACGAATCTTATTAGGGTGCCCTATCCTTAAGTCTAAAAGTGATAAGAAAAGCTTCTTTGATATGTTGATAAACCGTTTTCCGCAATTTTTCCAACCCGTTCATGGAAAAATCCCCTAATTCGAGCAATTTCCAATTTGTCGTCTGCAAATGCTTTATCTTTAGACTAGTCTAAAACTTTGTCGTTTAGTAAGCAATTAAAAGCGAACGACAGCAAATTGATTTTTCAATGAACACACACACACACAAAAGAATAGACTCTCTTTTTGTGAGAAAACAAATATAAAAGATGCAAAGGAAAATTGCCGATAATGATTTCCAAAGAACCAACTATATATGGATGTAATGATTGTTATTAACAATTCTAACATGACACGTGAATTTGGCTCTATAAACACAGTGCAACGAAAGCGTGGTAAAATCTGCGACATTCTATATAGAGTGACGTCATTCTTTATAAAGTAAGAAAGTTATTCAATGGAATATAATCTACATCCGCGTTTTTACTCTAAGTGTGAACTTGTTTTCCTTTCAGTAAGAGTTGGTCATGTTAGAATCGAAATAATCTTCTTTCTATCGTGGTTTATCGTTCAATAAACCACGTTGTGAGTTATGAGGCGCAATGAATAAACCACTCGGGCTATCGCCCTTGTGGATTATTTATTGTGCCTCATAACTCACAACTGTGGTTTATTGAACGATAAACCACGATAGAAAGAAGATTATTTCTTAATCATTGCATGCAGCTGACGCGCATAAACGCGCTAGCGGGATGCATGCTATACAACTTTAACTCTGTACCAAACTTTTTTTTGTTTGTTTTAAGTTTACCATTGTATCGGACCGTGTAGATCCAAGATCAGACTGCACATTCTGTGCAGTCTGATCTTGATCCACACAGTCCGAAAAAAACACAATTGGTCGTGCTTATCAACAAAGCATTAAGAAGCGGTATTATCTTTCTCACATTTTCATGTATGACTCGTAACTTGTAATCCAGTGATGATAAATTACCCTTTTAAGCTTACTCGACGAGAATGTTATAATTTGTTCACATTATTGTGAATGTCAGAGAATTTTCCGCAGGCACAAAAATCAATCATTTGTCAGAAATATCAACACAGTACTGTACCAGAACTTAGGCCGCCCAAAAACCGTTACAAATTACTTTCACACAAATAACTAACAGTCAGAGAAAAAGAAAATACATTTTTTTTTCAATTGTATGGACAACACGGTTGGAAAAAGAGCAATCATGGCCTTAACAAGCAATTACTTCTTTTCCGAATATACGTACCTTTCAAAGTTTTTCACAGAAGCGGCGTTCAAAGAGTCTGCAGTTTTATATGAGATCTAACAGTACAGTAAAGGTTGAAACACGCTGGCAAAACGACATTAACATTGCTAGAATGAACCTCCTGTTGCAGAAACAGAAAGTTCAATTTTCGATTAACCTTTCAGTTGCTAAGCACGACTCGCTGACCTTTTGCGGACAGTGTAGATCAAGATCAGACTGCACAGAACGTGCAGTCTGATCTTGGATCTGCACTGTCCGATAAGGAGATTTTTTTTTTTTTCGAAAAAAAAGTTTGACATAACAATATTTGGGTCTAAACTATCGGCTTGAAAGTTTTATTTAATTTATCTAGCAGGATAACGATTAATTCGATTTGTTTGTATGAAGAGTCATGTTGTATTTCGCAGCGTTATGTCTCAGCCGCGCTCTAAGGAAAGGTGGTTTAATACATCCCCGTGATGCATTCTACCAAGCAACTCGTCACATAACTGTGGACCCATAAAATCAATTTCGTCTAACAACTGAAAAACCGACTGAACCATGAAGAAGACTGGTCTTTAGACATGCAGAAAATTGACTAATAGCTAAAAGTTAACACCCAGCTCAGCCTGCTGATTTGGCTCGATACTTTTTCCAGATGCATTAAAACCATTTTTACAGGGCATTGAATTATTATAGTGTTTTGGCTGGTATCGATATCATCCTGTAATAATAAATCTATGATCTGACAGAAGTTGGTAAAAAAAAGAGATGATTTTATTACAATGTTAAACAAGCTTCAAAATATCACATCACCAATCGTCTTTTCTTTAGCGATATAAAGCTAGCTTTTAGGACAACTTAAAGCCTTACATCGCTGAAAACAAAAAGGTCATGTGACTTAAGTTGGCTTAACTCTTCACCAAATGACAGAATTTGAGACTTCTCCAAATTGAAAGAATTTGCAAACAACAAAAACCTTTGACCCAAATATTGCGATCTGTCTTTGAATGGGCAGAAAACATTGTGGGAAAAGGAGAAAATGCTGGTCACCAGCATTTTCTCCTTTTCCCACAATGTTTCATATGCGCTTTTCTTCAGGGTCATTGAAACTCGGTAATGTTTGGTAGAGAGTAAAACAAGCTTATAATTGTCACATAACCAATGGTCTTGCCTTTAGTGATATACAGCCAGCTTTTAGGACACCTTATACATGTAGCTTTGCAGCGTCGATAGCAAGAAGCTTATGTGATTTAAAGGCCCAATAGCAGCCAAATGTACAGTAACTTCTCTGTGTGGAATAAAGATAATTTCCATTCATGCCATTCAAAACTATTGTATTCATTGTACATGTAAGTCTGACGAAATCTTTAAATTACGTTTGATCAACGTTCCGGTCACTGGAAAAATGAATATTAAAACCAGAATCAAAGTTGGCAACTTTTATTCTAGTTTTGATTTTCATTTTCCTGCGAGCGACTAGAACTTTGATAAAAACCGCACTGTAACACATTGTCAGACTCATAATAATATCCATATACATGTATTGCCCCCAAATTCAAGTTCCGAATTATTTGCTTTGGCCGCCAGTAGGCCTGTAGGTTGGTTTGAAAAATACTTTCATTACGCTTATTTTAAATGCCTTATTTTTCAGGATCGTTAAAATTCCGGATCGTATGGTAAAATGTTACCTATTTACAATAAGAAAACAAAATAAAACTACATTGGCAGACGACAAGCGCAAATTCAATTGGCTAAACTTGATTTTAAGTTCTGTCCTTGCAGGCATAGGACTGGTGAATACGCTGCTTACAAGCATTTTCTGCGTTGACCACTGTTCTGCTTTAAGGTAGTATAAAAGCGCAATCGATGGAGGATTAAATAATATTGTGGTTTAACGCATCTACGAAAAGGAATTGGCCACTGTCCGCGCATAATGACCTGGGTCGAAGCATCTTTTATTAGTGAATTTTCTGCATGTCAAACGACCATTCTAGCTTATGATTCAGCCGGGCTGTTTAGACAAAGTGCAACCATATTATACAGCTACTTTCTTGATATTACGAAAACACATTAAATCTCCCCCGTTATCCAAAGCGCCATTCAGTTATGTATTTCTATTGTATACCTATTTTCTTTTCTACAGGTTTTGAGCGGAGCTGGCTCCCTCTTCTTTGCCTTTGCTAACTTTGAGGCCATAACGTCCTCCAGCGAAGAAACAAAGGAACCCAGCAAAAATCTACCGTCCGCCATCATGTATACCGTTTTCCTCAGTTTTGGCACATATTTTTGTGTATCCACGGCAACCACTTTATCACTACACAACTTCAATTCAAGCTCAGCGATCACTTTACCAACAGTACTGCAAACCCTGGAAATACATGGTGCTAGTTCGATAATCAGCGTGGGGGGAATTCTGGGTCTATCGGCCTCGGCACTTGGTGCTTGTTTTTATTTACCGCGAGTTATTTATTCCATGTCAAATGACAGGATTTTGTTTCGAGAGCTGTCAGTGATCAGTGACAAAACAAAGATGCCTATATATTCAGTGCTTTTAACCGGAAGTGTATCAGCAATACTTGCTCTTGTCACAAACTTTGACATGTTGTTGCATATAGTGTCGATTGGTTCTTTATTGGCTTATACAGGAGTTGCAATATCAGTCCTTTGTTTACGTTATCAGTCGGAGCGTGTCGGACTTTATGTGGAATATGAAGACCCGGATGATCTCACATTTGTTGAGTGCACGGAATTTTCTTACGCTGATTTTCATTTGGACGCTTCGAAAAACACGAGACCATGTGTAAACTCTATTTTATCCAACAGTTTTAATCGAAACAGTTCTTCAAAACTTTATCATGAAAAAACTCCACAGAACGGTTTTTACAGTCAACTTTTGTCACAATCAAGACCGAATGTTTCGTTTGATGAAACTTCCAGATTAGAAATAAATATGCAAGACAATACATCGTCAACCATTCCAAAAGACAGTACATACAAACGATTAGATAGCGTCGTGAGCAGCACATCAACCGGAAGTGTAAGTGGACTTTTTCGGATACCCTCAGAAGTCGTCCTTGAGCCTAACGAATCAACATGGTGGAAATTCGCCATTGGACTTACAACTTATATTGTATGTTCTGTATTCATTTCGGTGTTCACAATTCATGTGGAATCGTTACTCAACCTGACTAGTGTCGTGATTTTTATGGTAGTTTTGTTAATATCGATTGTGATGATAATTGCCTCAGTATTAATTGCCAAGCAGCCACAGAACTCTGCTAGACTTATTTTCCAAACACCATACGTTCCGTTTGTACCATTACTGTGTATATTGTTGAACATTTTTCTGTTAGCATCACTGTCACAAGAGAGCTGGATCCGGTTTCTTATATGGATGGCATTAGGTAGGTAGAACATTGTGTTTCCTTTCTTTATTAACCGGCTGCTAAATAACTTAAACTAAAGATCTCTTGCCAAAAGTGAAAACTCATATTTTACGACTTAAATATTTTTGATCGTTGGAGATATCACACTATGTCGGACAGTGTAGATCCAAGATCAGACTGCACGTTCTGTGCAGTCTGATCTTGATCTACGCTGTCCGCAAAAGCCCAGAAAGTCGCGATTTGTGTAGATCGATGGAAAAACTTCACTTTTTGCCTGATTTTGCGTTTCTTTTCGCGTAAAAAGCAACAGTTAATGTGATTTGCCTCCAGCGTGTTCAGGCCCAGTATTCGCCAGATATTCTTACGTACATTCTTATGCTAGCCCATTTGGTTTAGCCAATCACAATCACTTCAAACCTAGAATAAGACTAGAATGCTATTTAAACTGGCATCTATATCACCACATAAACATTGTTATGTTTCTAGAGATCAAGATAGACCTGGCGATTTTAGTGCGATAATGATATTAAAAACATTTTTGGCACAACATTAGTTATAGATACTCATTTGAATTGCCTCCGAATGAGTATTCAAAACGTAAGTTTTAAGTGAAGAACTAAGGTAATATTACCTATTGTTTGGAGGCACAGATTCATGTGTGTTGTCTTACATTTATTTATTTATTTATTTATTTATTTATTCTATTTTATTTATTTATTCGTTTATTTTTTCACCAAAGCTCATGCTGTAGACTGCTTTCTACAAATTGTTGTACGCAAAGGATCGATTTCTTTTCAGAATTTATGAATCCTTTTTCTTCTCTGACTTTTTCATCATTCGATTCTCCACTTTTCTTTCAATTACTGATAGTTTATCTATGTTCATATCGCTATTGGTCCTTATCTTGCTATAAATTTAAGAAATAATCTTTTTTTTATCGTGGTTTATCTTTCAATAAACGACAGTTGTGGGTTATGAGGCACAATAAATAATCCACGAGAGCGATAGCCCGAGTTGGTTATTCATTGCGCCTAATAACTCACAACGTGGTTTATTGAACGATAAACCACGATAGGAAGAAAATTATTTTGATTCTAACATGACCAACTCTCAATCAAAGGAAAACAAGTTCATACTTAGAGTAAAAACGCGGATGCAGATTATATTCCATTGAATAACTTACTTACTTTATACAGAATGACGTCACTCTATATAGAATGACGTCACTCTATATCGAATAACGTAGATTCTAACATGACGCGTGAATTCGGCTCTATAAACACAGTGCAACGAAAGCGTGGTAAAATCTTCTATATAGAGTGACGTCATTCTATAAAGAGTGACGTCATTCTTTATAAAGTAAGTAAGTAAGTTATTCAATGGAATATAATCTGCATCCGCGTTTTTACTCTATGTATGAACTTGTTTTCCTTTCATTAAGAGTTGGTCATGTTAGAATCGAAATAATCTTCTTTCTATTGTGGTTTATCGTTCAATAAACCACGTTGTGAGTTATGAGGCGCAATGAATAAACCACACGGGCTATCGCCTTCGTGGATTATTTATTGTGCCTCATAACTCACAACTGTGGTTTATTGAACGATAAACCACGATAGAAAGAAAATTATTTCTTAATTTTACCACGCTTTCGTTGCACTGTGTTTATAGAGCCGAATTCACGTGTCATGTTAGAATGTTAGATTTGTCCACTTGAATGGTATTTGCAGATAACTAGTTAAATATTGCTCATATGATAGCGTTAAAAGTTTGTTTTTGGTAAGGGTAAAAACGTTGTTGGAACAGGAGAAAAAGCTAGTTACCAGCATTTTCTCCCCTTTTTCACACAGTTTTTTAAAACCATCTTTTTTATCAGAGTTGTCCGCTAAACTCTTAAAAGCTACACAGTTTTCGCTAAGTCTAATCAAACGTCTACAAGAAAGTTTAAGGCATATTTTGGAGGATAATCAACTGGTTGTGAGTGATATTAAAATCTGTCACTAGAATGGGGTGTGATGCGGTTGAAAAAAAAACTAGTCCGAAGTATGAGTATTTTAACCGCATCAAACCCCAATCGAGTGTCAGATTTTTAGTTGATTATCATATTTATTATATTCCTATATCCCTTTTTTTATTCTTATAATTATCAAGAATGGTACAATATGAGCAACACAGGAAAAAAAGTAGTTCCGGCAAATATTCTAAAACTATATCGTCACTAGTGATGATACTATAATCATCATTACTAATGCTGTTATTCACTGTGAAATCCCAGTAATTCACTGATAGGAATATAATAAAATTTCTTTCCTCTCTTGCAGGTCTACTGTTATATTCTATATACGGATATCGGCACAGCCTTGAACGTCAGTTAGACGAGCAAGAAGTTATTCTATACGAAATTACGGACGAAGGAGCCGCACACTAGCTTTAAAGCAGCACGGTACAATACAGTGGAAAACAGTACGGCAAAGAAAACTAAGTGCAACAGATTTTGTTCTTTATGAATTAACAGACGGGGTAGCAGAACACTAACTTAAATACAGCAAAGTAAGACAAAGTAGAGCACTGCACGGCAAAGAAAAGTAAGGCAGATAGAATACTTTCTACAGAAGATTTGAGACCATGGAGCCTCACACTTGCTTTAAATAAGCACGGTGCAATACAATACAGAACAACACGGCAAAGAAAATTTATTCCGCCAGAATTCGGTCTCAACCTTTTACCAAACGATCCTGAGTTTTAACGACCCCAAAAGACAAAGTTCTTGAAAACAATGTGAGAAAACGAGGAAATGCTGGTAATCAGCATTTTCTCCTTTTCCCACAATGTTTTCTACCCTATCAAGTACAAAATTTACTGTTTACGCTACAATTAACTTGTCGTCTGCTAATGTTTTTCAATTTGGTCCAGTCCAAAATTTTGTCACATGATAAAGAGTCAATTAGTTAACAGACGAGGACGCCGCACACTTACTTTAACATGGCA
Organism: Hippopus hippopus; assembly: GCA_946811185.2. Classification (NCBI taxonomy): domain Eukaryota; kingdom Metazoa; phylum Mollusca; class Bivalvia; order Cardiida; family Cardiidae; genus Hippopus; species Hippopus hippopus. The sequence continues at coordinate 19,955,418 of OX328111.1, read as the reverse complement.
CAGTACAACACAATAAAGCACAACACGACAGAGAAAAGTAAGACAGATGTCATTCTATACGATATGATTACAGACGAGGGATCCGCACACAACTTTAACAAAACACAGCACAACACGATAGAGCACAGCAAACGCAGACAGAAGTCATTCTATACAAGATGATTACCGACGAAAGAGCCGCACACATCTTAAACACAGCACAACACGATATAGCACAGCAAACGCAGACAGAAGTCATTCTATACAAGATGATTACCGACGAGAGAGCTGCACACATCTTAAACACAGCACAACACAATAGAGTACAGCAAACGCAGACAGAAGTCACTCTATACAAGATAATTACCGACGAGAGAGCCGCACACATCTTCAACACAACAAAGCACAACACGATAGAGCACAGCAAACGCAGACAGAAGTCACTCTATACAAAATGATTACCGACGATAGAGCCGCACACATCTTAAACACAGCACAACACGATAGAGCACAGCAAACGCAGACAGAAGTCATTCTATACAAGATAATTACCGACGAGAGAGCCGCACACATCTTCAACACAACAAAGCACAACACGATAGAGCACAGCAAACGCAGACAGAAGTCACTCTATACAAGATGATTACCGACGATAGAGCCAAACACATTTTAAACACAACACGATAGAGAACAGCAAATGCAGACAGAAGGCATTCTATACAAAATGACAGACGAGGGAGCCGCATACTAACTTAAATACAGCAAATTGCAACACTGTAGACCTTAGCATGACAAAGAAAATTAAGACAGAAGTCATTCGAAACAAGACTATAGACGAGGTAACCGTACACTAGGTTAAAACAACACGGTACAATACTGATGAGAACAGGGCGACCAAGAAAAGGACTTTTTCTCTCTTGCAGACTGATCAGACCTATTCTTAAATATATACGGATATCGACACAACCAAGAACGTTGGTTAGACAAGTAAGAAGTTGTTCTATACGAGAGTACGTACGATGGGAATGCCCACTAGCCTTAACACAGCACAGTACAACACAGCACGGCCAAGAGAAGTCGAGAAGAATTCTGTATGAGATTATTAAATACAACAGAGTTGCACTCTAGCTTTAACTCGGCACGGTACGGTAAAGTAGAGCATAGCGCGGCAAAGGAACATTAGACAGGCAGAAGCCTTTTCTATATGAGATAAAAGACAATTTAGCCGCACATTAGCCTAAACACAGCATAATACAACACAGCACGGCAAGGTAAAAAGTCAAACAGAGGTCTCTCTGTATGCTATTTGAGACGATTAAGCCACACACTCGCTGTAACACAGCACAATGCAACACAGTAGAGCTCAGCACAACAAAGAACCTTTAAGACAGGTTGAAAACTTTTTTTTACATATGAGATTAAAGATGATGGAGCCGATTTCTTTTATATAGCACAGTAAAACGTAGTAGAGCACAACACAGCAAGGAAAGCTAATGCCGTCAGAAAGTCGTTCTATGCAATATTACAGACGAGGTTACCGAACACAAGCTTTTTACACAGCGCACTACAAAAACGCAGTAAAGCACAGCAAAGAAAATTAAGACCGACAGGTCGACTTTTATACAAAATTGCTGACCGATTAATAGCACAAGGACTTTTATACAGCACAATACATCACGTTAGAATACTGCACGATAAAGAAAATTGAAAAAAAAAACAGTAGACATTGATTCGATGCGAAATTACAGACACTGACTGTGAAACAACACAGCAAACCACGACACAGCAAGGCACAGAACAGTACACCAGCTGAAGTGGTTTTAGAATTATGAAACTTTCAGAAGAGTCCAAAGCATACTCACTTAATAATAACACAATAGAGCACAACACAGTAAATCATGTGTGGGAGGAACAAGAGCTAATCGTTGACATCGTTTTGGCTTCTACTTACTCTATAACACGAGCAGGACGAGCAGGAAATGGTCCGATACAAGATAACGGTACTAATCTGCACAATTACTATTCAACACAGCACAGTTTAGTATGACACAGCACAGTACTAGAGCAGAGAAGAATCTGTATGAAATAACACTCAAGTGACCGCGCGGAACAGGAAATTAAGTATGCCAGAAAATTTAGACAAGTCGGGACGATATACAGGAACTTGCAGAAAATTCAGTGGCACACTTACAACAAAGCAAATCAGTATGTACAGTATGACATAATAAATACAGATAAACAAGAAGTGGTTTAAAATTTGAGACGGTGTACCACCACACCAATTTACTTCTGTGCCCGTAACCCTGAAGTTTTCAATGTAACCTTTCATTTGTAGTTGTGTGATAAAGAAAAAAACGCAATCAGTCGCTCATTAAATTTTGTTTTGTGGTAAACAATTAAAGATACATCTTTACCCATTTTCAGACAGTTTTTAACCTATTTCATCTGTATTTTATGAAAATAAGTCTATAACCATTCTTGTATCTTCATGCCAAATGTTGTCTCTATCGGCTGCAAGGTTGCACAGATTACAACAGATAGAAAATGCATTTCAGTTTTGGGAGAACTTCAAAGAAATCACTGTTGTCGTTTCCGGTTTAAAATGAGGACAAATCTGTTGGGTTTCTCTATCCCTTGCACCATATATATTGGTAATTTATCTATGTTTACGTAGCTGACTATAACCTGAGCCATTCTACATTTTTCAAGTTTTAACAGTGTTTCTCTCTCTCTCTCTCTCTCTCTCTCTCTCTCTCTCTCTCTCTGGCTGTATCTTTAAGCAGGCCTTTTTTTCATTTCCTACACAAGGCAAATTTGTTGAAATGCTCCTGTCTTAAGCCAAGTACTTGTCTTAACCCTTTACCGCACGACAAAATTTTAGACTTGTCCAAATTCAAAGCATTTGCTGACGATGATATACATGTAAGTGTTACTCAAATGATTGGATTTGCTTTTGAAAGGGTAGAAAACATTGTGGGGAAAACGACGAAATGTTAGTTACCAGTATTTTCTCCTTTTCCCACACTTTTTTCAAAAGCTTTCTTTTAAGGGTCCTTGAAACTCGGGACAGTGTTTTAATGCCCCCCAAGTGCCAGCTTAATACAGAATGAATTGTGCAAATATATACATGATATGATCCGAATTCGCATAAATAAGGAGCGATGCTTTGGTAAACGGGCCTTAATGCATCTCCGTGATGCATCATACCAAGCAAGCCATCACATAATCGTGGATCTACAAAATGAATTTTTTCTAACAACCGACTGAATCCTCAGGTAAAATGGTCAATTTGATATGCAGAGAAAAGACCGAAAGCAAAAAAGTTTCGATCCAGGTCAGCCTGCGCGGTCTGCGCAGGCTGACCTGGGTCTATACTTTTTGAATATGCATTAAAACCCGTTTTCACAGAGCATGGCACATATAAACTCTATAGTTATTGTCGTTTCTACGGATACATGCAATAAATGTTACACATCTTCTTTGCTCTTTTGTTTTGCTAAATTAAGCCCTTACTACACACGTCTATGTCTTATCGACCCTCGAAGAAAAGGTTACTGAAAACATGGTTTAAAAAGGTAAAAATGCTGGGACCAGCATTTTCTCCTTTTCCAACAATATTTTCTACCCTTTTAAATATAAAGACCTTCATTTAAGAACCCACATTTAAACTATTGTTTGCAAATTCCTTCAAAATAGACAAGAATTAAACTTTGTCGTTTTCCCTAATAGTCCTTCAATACTTCAATCATATCGCAGCGGTCAGTACGCCAAGATATTCCTTTCTCGAGTTTCTTTTACAATTTCTTTCCGCATTATAATTTCCAAGCCACTGGCAGCTTTCTCAATTAAATCCGAAACTGTTCCGCGGACCACTGTTCAGCGGTATTTCAGATAGAAAGATAGTTTTTCTCGTGTACAAATACATTTATCTCGTAATATAAAATGACATTTCTTCGTTTGCATGGAGTTTAACGCCGTTTTCATCACTGATCACTTCATATGCCAGTGCACCTACCCATGCTTTCCTGGAGTGTCTTTCAACCAGTACTTCGCACTATCTTCATCACCAGCCACTGGCTACTTTCCTACATTGCCAATGTCGAAACAATGATCAGCGGTGAGAGGGGAACGAGCCGTGTCGCAATGACTATATCATCAATTCTCAAAAAGAGAATCAAACCAGCGACCTCCCTCCAAGTTCCAAGCCGTGTGCGTCACCGACTGAGCTACCGAGCTTCTATAAGAATTAATCCTATCGCAATTACTTCTATTAAACAGGTCCGAGTCGAAGTTCGAACTCATTCATATATAACTGTATCGAAGTAACGCTATCAGATACAAGTGAGTGGATCTGCAATGCAAATCCTCAAAAGAAAACCTGAGTTTGTTACGAAAATGTAGTCTGTACCACATATATAGAGATTATTTGTTTTTTACGGTTAAAGATCGTAATTTATTTCATCGAGTGAACATCATCGGTAATATTTGCAAGACTGGCCCCACTCGTGAAAATATTACCGATGATGTTCACGAGATGAAATAAATTTCGATCTTTCACCGAAAAAAAAACAAATATTCTATTTATTTCATGCTTTTAACCCTTTCTGTGGGGAGCTTAATCAAAATCCAGTACAGTTCTTTTCGGTTATTCCCCGTGGCGCACCCCTCCGCATAGCAACGCATTACAATATTACGTAAAGCGCATGAAATGTAGGGTAAATTACGTCATATATCCATCTGGTTGAGAGGCACGCGCATTTCACCTAGGTAACTAGTGCGCGGGAACTACTGTTTCCGCCTTCAATTGAAAAGTTAGAATATAAAATCGATATTTTTCACTGGTCATTACCATGAAATATCGAAAAATATTTCACCGATATTTCTCGATAAACTACCGGAAAGCATGAAATAAGATTAAATCTTTACCAGGCGACAAAAAATTTGGACTTGATCATATTTAAAGCGGTTGTAGACAAAAAAATTAAAAGTGACTCGTATGTTTGGGGTTGTCTTTAAACGGGATAGAAAACAGAGTGTAAAATGGAGAAAATGCTGATTAGGAGCATTCAACGATGTTTTCAAAAGTCTTCTTCCTCAGGGTCGTAAAAATAAGATTGTCAAGTGTGGAGAGAACCTCTAGTAAAACAGTGCAGCAGTAGTTACGATGTTTTTAATTATTCTAATATCACTATTTACTCAATAGCCATAATTATTCCATCACTTTCCGAATTTCCATTGACTTGCATATGTGCATCTTTATTTCTTAATGAATTCATCGATAAATCTATCAGCATGAAGTGTACATTAAAATAAAGCCAAATGAATTTGACATTCAATTTGAGACTCAATACAAAAAAATGATAAAGATGTATATCTGGCTGTTTAAAAGTTTTTTTGTTTTTTTTTCCTGAAAAAAACAAAAAAAAAAAAAATAAATAAATAAATAAATAAATAAATAAATAAAAAATAAAAAGAAAGAAACATCTTTTACATTCACGTTAGATAATTTTAGGTTTCAGATGCCTACTACTTCGATGTCAGGCGTTGCTTTTATGTATATGAGGCTTTTTTCTTACGTAATGATCTAACAGGTGCTTAATTGGTTCTCATCTCCAATTCTGTATTAGATGTTACCAGTATTGCAATTTCAACCTTTATATCAAAGTACTATTCAGTTTCCATGTCTTCTTCTATTCTCCTACATATGCTTACCACATAAGATTTTATTTGCCTTCCGCATGATTAACGTTATATAATTTGATGACAACTCAACTCAACTCAACTCAACATTTTATTCATATTATAGGCCTCTGGCCCAAAATACATATATATATACAGATATAACATGTATGACAATGAATGTATTATATGATGAAATTCTGTACAGGTTAAGTCAGTAAAATGTTCTGTTTTGTTGAGCAATTATAGCTGATTAGTGTAAATAGCTCCTGTAATCTTGTTTCTACCATTATATTTTTTTCTTAATAATTGCCCCATCAAAAGCAGCGTAGCTTATTTTCTTGCACTCTGAAAAATGCAGGAGAGTCAATGGGAATTCGGAATTTGATGAAATAGAATTGGCCATTGACTCCGACTTCACAAAATTTACTCACATGGTCTCATACAGTGAGAACTTTGTATATTACATTTAGGTTTTTTTTTTCATAAAACGCCGGATATAAATCAGACGAAACGAACAGCTATTCAAAATTATTCATATTATCTGTCAGATAACTAGACAAATAAAAAGAAACCAGACCTAATCCATATTCATTCATGTTTACGATAAAGGAGAAGAGAAATTTATCTTTCAAACTGGCCTGAGACAAAATTAATTCTTTACCACACGATAAAATCGAGATCTGACTCTTCGAAGTTGAAAGGATTTGAAGAAGACAATTCAAATGTGGCTAAAATGTTGGAATTCGTCTTTGAATGGGTAGAAAATATTGTGGAAAAAGGAGAAAATGCTGGTTACCAGCATTTTCTCCTTTTCCCACAATGTTTTCAAAAGGCTTCTTCCTTAGTGTCGCTAAAACTCAGGATTGTGTGATAAAGGTAATTTCGGATAGTTCGGATAGTTCGGATACTAGTGTATACATCTTCAAACTCACTCAGTCTCTCTAAAATATCTTTTATATATTCATATGATCTGTATACAACTGGTTATGCTCTGTCAGGCACACAATAAATTATATCACTTTAAGGGAAATATTCAGATTCTTATAATCTGACCACACTTCAAAAATGATTTATCACTGAAGTAAATAATGTGAAAGCTGGCGAACCGTCAGTATAGAAAGCAGATAAAAGAAAAACAAATGGTATTTCCTTAAATTATATTCAGATGTCCAGCTAGAGTTTCGCAACGACAAAGGAGTTTCACATGGGCAATAACACGCGTATTCAAATCAGTCTGATGACGTCATATCTGGTCTCACAAAGGAAGACGGGGTTACTAACTGCAAAACGACCATCCCTTTATTTGAAACGCCAAAATTTGAACATTTTTATTTAAAGTAACAGTACAATTTATACGATTTGAAAGAACAATATATCTAATTGAATTAACTGGTATTTTACAAGCGATTTTGAATTACGACATAAAACCTAAATATGCTCCTTTAAATGGGTAGCCTGGGACAATCTGTTCCAGGACAGTTCGTACCTCGGACATTTTTTTTTATGATCAGGACAGTTGGTGCCTTGGACAATTTGAACCTAGGACAATTGGTACCAAGGTTTAGTGTACTCTTGATTTTTCGAACCTGGGACAATTTGTACCCAGCACAATTTGTACCTGAAGTTATTCATATTAGACACCACGAGTATGGATCGTGGATCCTGTAAAGAGATAAATAACCATTTATTGATTGTCTAATGTACGAATTGTCCTTAGCACGAGTTATCCTACCTGAGAATTGTATAAATTGTCCCAGGTATCAACAGTCTTGGTACGAATTGTTACACGTTCGAGTTTTACGTGGTAATTATTGTCCTAGGCACGACTTTTTCCTGGGTACCAGTTGTCTGGTATCAATTGGACTGGTACGTATTGTTCCAGGAACGAGTTGTACTAAGTACGAACTGTTCTAGGTACGTCTTGTTCTCGGTACCAACTAACTGGTATCAATTGTACCGGTATGAATTGTTATGGTGGCATATTTCTGCCGCGAGATACGAGAAAGCTATTGCGATATTTCAAGAGAACTACCGTGATAAAACAAAGTTTTCTGGAAATATTATCTAGATAATAAAAATTTTCACGATAAAAATATCGCGATAATTCTAACTGTTATCATGATATTTGTGTGCTTTCGTGCCCACAACTGACATTCACGGTATCTATAATTAGATACGGTTTCGGAACAGCTTCGTCTACAACCTTATGAATTCTCCTTTTCCCTGAATGGTTTTAAAGTTGTTCGTAAGAAGCATTTCGAGTCATCTTTGTGATTTACAGACTTCTGTTCATTTCGAGTCTTGTCAAAATTTACCAATTAAGCTACAATTGTTAATAATTCGAATTTGTACTTTCTGCGATCTTGTGAAGTCAAAAACTACTGAGTTAATCCAAATGCTTAATTTTCTATTTATAGATATCGAGCAACGGATAGAACTATCACGACAATTTTATCTCGAATGTCAGCTTCAGGCAAGATTGAGAAATTTCGAGATTAAGATATTAAGTTTATCGTGATATTTTTTTCAGAAAACTTTTCACCATCTAGATAAAATTTCCAGGAAACTTTAATTTATCGCGATAGTTTTCTAAAATTATCATGATAGCTATCTTGTATCTCGTGGCAGAAATATGCCACCATAAATTGTCCTAGATCTCTTGGCGATGCCAAATTGAACTGATTAACACTAAGGCTCCTAAGCGCGACTCGAACGCTTTTTGCGGACAGTGTCTATCAAGATCAGACTGCACAGAACGTGCAGTCTTATCTTAGATCTACACCATCCGATAAGGAGATATTTTTTCCTCAGAAGTAACTGTGAAAAAGCCAAAATTTGAGTTTTTACTATCGACTTGAAAGTTTCATTTCATTTATTTAACAGTTTAAGGGTTAGGAAAAAATGTAGAATCAAATCAATGGTTTCATACAAGTAGTGTATTACATAACATAGCTGCTCTCAAAGACAGGTAAGGCTTTTATAAATGAAAGAGAAAAGATGAAAATAATTAACACGGAGAAAAATGACATCAGAACGACAAACCATTCTCACAAGTGAGAGATGCTATTCATGTCTCCCGGTTTATCTTATAATTACATTTTCAGCTGAATCCCTGTGGCGTTGTATAATCTAACTTCTTAATCAAGTATTTCATAGGCTTCTTCAAATTGATTGAGGGGAAAAATCTAATCGTTTACAAGAAAATTCCATGTTTTAAGGTTACAAAAGTATTAATATAAACGTTTTGAAAACATAGAGAGAAAAGAAGAATATGCTAGTTAACAGCATTTTCTCCCTTTTCCCTCAATGTTTTCAACTCTATTAACCCTTAACGTGCTATATATGTTGAATGAAACTTTCAAGCCGATAGTAAAATTCCAGACAATGCTACTTTTAACTTAATTTTTGAGAAAGAATTCTCTTTATCGGACGGTGTAGATCCAAGATCAGACTGCACGTTCTGTGCAGTCTGATCTTGATCTACACTGTCCGCAAAAAGGTAAGTGACTCGAGTTTAGCAGCCTAAAGGTTTAAAAGAATTTCATTATTTGAGCTGACATTTAAGTTTTTGGCGGCAGATGGGTTCCATAATGGGCTAGTCTGAAATTTCGCCAAGTGGTAGATCGTATGTGCCTGTATTAAAGTGACAATAAAGGCCAAATGTAAACAAAGCAGGTGTTTAAATACATTTGAATTTATATCATACCATTTAAAAGTATGGAAATAATTGTGACGATGGCAATCTGTCATTGTACGTTCGGTTCAAGCGTTAGTCGCTGACAGAGAAATTAATTTCAAAACTAGGTTAAAACCTGCCAGGTAGCTGTGTCTTTTGTTTACTTTTTGCCTGGTTTTAAACTTCCTTTTTCTCCCAGCGACTAACATATGGCACGACCACACGGTAACAGATTGTCATCTCCACAATATTTTCCATACTTTTAAATAGTATGATTTAAATTTAAAAGTATGATGACACCTTTGATATTTTGGCCTATACTGGGCCTTTAAAGAATCAGAGTCTCCCGTGAATATCCTTTTGTTTGTTTTTTAATTCCTCACCAGACGACAAAATTTTAGATTTGTCTACATTGAACACATTTACAGCCGAGTCCCGGTAGCTCAGTCGGTAGCCTGCAGGACTTGAGATTAGGAGATTGCTGGTTCCATCCCCGGCTCGGCCAATTTCGTTCCGAGGATTGATGATAGTCATCGCGACAGGATTCATTCCTCTCTCACCGCTGGCCATTGCCTCGGCGCTGATTATGTGGGAAAGCAGCCAGTGGCTTGGAAAGAATACTGTTCGGAGTACTGGTAAAAGGAAACTCCAGGAAAGCATTAATGGGTGCACTGACGGCCGCGATATAAATTAAATTATGTTGAAAACGGCGTTAAACAACTTACAATACAACACATTTGTAGACGACGACTAAAAGTTTTTACCAGTTTACCAAACGACAATTTTTTTTTCATTCTCGTCAAAATTGAAAGCATTTGCAGATGACAAATTAAATCTTTATGTTGCACAAATGACGAACTTTGTCTTTGAAATCGAAAACATTGTGGGAAAAAGGAGAAAATGCTGGTAACCAGCATTTTCTCTGTTTCCCGCAATGTTTTCAATAGCTTTACTTCTTGGGGTCGCAAAAACCCGGGATTGTTTGGTAAAGGGTTATTTGATAGGGTTGTCTTTGAAACTGCAAAAAAACATCGTGGAAAAAGAGAAAATGTTACAAAAAACATCGTGGAAAAAGAGAAAATGTTACAAAAAACATCGTGGAAAAAAAGAAAATGTTACAAAAAACATCGTGGAAAAACAGAAAATGGTGGTTGTCACGGCAGCCCACTTTTTCAATAAGTTTTCTTGCTTTGTACAGGACTAGGCTAGGCGTTCGAAGTGTCTGAAGTGTCATGCCAAGGGACACTGCCACTAAAAACCTAGACTCTCCAGCGAGGATCAAAACCTGGGATCTCGGCATTGCGAACCCTTCACAATGAACAACGAAAAAAAATGAGAAATTGACACAAAATATTACCGATTCCTGTATGGCTTAGTCCTAAAAGTGTTTTACTCGCAACCTAGAGTCTCCGGGTTCGAGCCTCGTTGGAAGTAATGGGTATTCCACTAGAGTGTCCTTGAGCAAGTCACTTTAGAGCCAGCCCAAGCCAAGTACAGGTGAAACCCAGGGCATACATGAATATGTGAGCTGTTGCCGTGGTATGACTGAAATACCGTAGAATACGACGTTAAACACCATTCAATCAATCAATTAGCAGAATATTACAGAAATGATAAACTCCTTGTCAGACAATTCGGATAGATAGTGAATATTTCTGTGGATATTGTCTATTTAGCCTATAACTATTAAGTAGGAATCGTGTGACATCCTATACTTCCGCCTGATTACTGCAAACATCCATTTAAACGTCAATTTCAATTACAAAAATTGAACAAGCTTTAAAGGGAAAAGAATAAGTTCAAGATAACAGTATCGTGTTTCTACAGATTTTATTGAATTTCTGGAATTCGTAGATTTTCTCTTTTCTTCATAATATAAGCCATGCTCTGGCAAAAAGGGGCTTAATTCATTTGCGAAACGTATCGACTCAGGTCAGCCTGCGCGGAATGCGCAGGCTGACCTGGGTCGAAACTTTTCGCTTTTGGTCCTTTTGCTGCATGTCAAAAGACTATTCTACCCGATAGAATTCAGCCGGTTGATGGACAAAATGGATTTTAAGAGTCTCCCTAGTTATAATGTTGACTTGTTTGGAATTATGCATCACGTAGATACATCACGGAGATGCATTAAGCCCCCTTTTGCCAGAGCATGGCTCATACGTATTTGAATCTTTACCACACAAGCCCGTGTTTCAACGACCCTGGTGAAGAAGCTTTTGAAAGAAATTGCGGGAAAAGGAGAATTTTTTTCAGCATTTTCACGTGTTTTGGCCTCACCAAAGCCTTCCATTTCAGACGCATAAAATTCGTTGGCTGCAAATACTTTTGATTTGGACAAGTCTAGAATTTTGTTGTTTGGCAAAGAACTAAGTCTTTAATAAACGAGATTTTAGACATCTATTTTTAAGAGCATTGGCAGATGACAAAATTTATTAAATGTTACCCAAGTGATGGGTTTCTCTTTGACAGAATAGAACATATTTCCCACAATGTTTTCAAACACCTATTTTATCAGGGTCGTTAAAACTAGGGATTGTTCCGTAACGGGTAAAGTTTCAGTATAAAGCTTTTACCATTCACAGCTGGGATAAATTCTGCCCAAGGATTGATGATAGTCACTGCGACAAAAATCATTCCGGTTGCAGTGCTGAAAATTATTTCGGCGACTTTGATGTTAGAAAACAACGGTTGCTTTGTAAAAAATGTTGTGCGAGGTGCTTGTATAAGAAAGTCCAGCAAGGCAGATAGGTGTAATGGCCGCGGATATGTAACCGAAATGGCTTGCAACACGCGAAAAGGGTCATTCGGGCATTGCGTAAAGTGTCGTCTCGGATCAGCCTGCGGAGTCCGTGCAGAGAGGGCACTTTACGACTACATTAGATTTCGTGCAACAGTAGACTTGTGCAAAACAGAAAATTACATAAAAACGGAAAGTGTCGTTTCGGATTAGCCTGCGCGGACTGCGCAGGCTGATCCGAGACGACACTATACGCAAATGTCCGAATGCCCCTTTTCGTGTGTTGCAGGCCAAATAATGTTGAAAATGGCCTTAAAAAAAACTTTTACCAAACAAAGTTCGAGAAAATGAAATAATAATTTCGACAGTAACGCAAAAAGCATTTCGAGAAAACGAATTATCCTTTATTTTGATAGATATGATTTCTGATAAATTTTCGACGCATACTACAAGTATTCTATTTTCTTTTCAGTCTCTACTGAACATTCCCGAATTTCAACGACCCGATGTAGTGTTTTATGGCTTTTGAAAAGATTGTGCGAAAAGGAAAAAATACTGGTAATGTGCAATATCTCCTTTTCACACAATGTTTTCTACTCTTTCCAGGACAATTAAGTTCCATCATTTGAGCCGTAACTTGCTGAGCCAATTTAGACAAGTCTTGGATTTTGTCACCTTGTAAAGAGACGATTACGTGTATTTGCAGCATATCTGTGCTGGGTGGTGGGGAAAATAACGCCCGTGATTTAGATTTAAAAAAGAAATAAGCCATGCATTGTGAAAAGGGGGCTTAATGTATCTGCAAAAAGTGTCGACACAGGTCAGCCTGCGCAGTCCGCGCAGGCTGACCTGGGCCGAAACCTTTTGCTATGAGCCAATTTTCTGCGAGTCAAAGGACAAGTCTACCTCATGATTAAGTCGGTTGTTGGACAAAATGGACTTAATGGATCCATGACAGTGTGATGACTTGCTTGGTATAATGCATCACGGAGCTGCATGAAGCCTCTTTTTGCCAGAGCAAAGCTGAAACGTTTAATTCGCCTCGGATTGAATTACTTCGTGATTACTTCACTTTTATTTGAATTTTAAGACAACACGCATGTTAATTTAGTGCTTTGTTAAAATGCAACATGACTCCAAAAAAATAGGACATGACACCAATGAAAAGCAACATGACTCCTAAATTAACGTGATGTTTGCCAAACAAAGTGCATCTGACACCATGTGTTAATTTTCAACATTTCTTTTGATTCAGTTACCCTTTACTAAACAATTAAATGTTAAAACAGCGGTGAGACTGACGGTTTTTAAAAAAAAAAAAAAATGTGGGAGAAGGAGAATATGCTTGTAACCAGCATTTTCTGCTTATTTTAGTCATATGGTAACCGACATTTTTCTCTTGTTTTCCCACACTGTTTTCTACTCCTTAAGGAGCAAATCTGATTACCTGCTCCATGTGTGATATTTCTGTATATGTGATATTTTCTGGAAATACTTTCAATTTGGAAAAATCTAAAAAATCTGTTGTTTGGTAAAGAGTAAACTTCACACAAAGATTGCCATTGACATTGTCCATTTAAATAGTTTTTGTTTTTTCAAATTTCTGTTTTCTCGTTTCCATACAATCGTTAGAAAATATTCCAGAACACATTTTTTTACAAAAAATACTGAGAAATCTGTTCAGTCTCTCAAAAGGCTTGTTATAGAATATCGGATGACAAGTTCTGTCTTAAAGTGCGTGCCATGCCATTATACCAATTATAACAAATTGCCAGCGTGCCTTTAGAAAACATTTCGCCTTCTAACGAGGTTTAACACTTCCACAAGTAAAACCGACTTAAATGGCTTTTGCGGATGGCGAAGATCAAGATCAGACTGCACAGAACGTGCAGTCTGATCTTGGATCTACACCATCCGCTATGTGATACTTAACTATGAACAAAATTCGTCTGCAACTGCAGCGGTCATCGAATCTTTTATCTCGGAAAAAGTCTTATTTATCTAATTGTCAGCGGAAGAGTTCCATATACAAGGTCCGGGAAAAAATCCCTTGATTTTTTTTAAAAATCTTTAAACCTTGGTAAGATTTTTTTTACCAATTGAAAAAATTTTAGACATTTCCAAAATGAAAGCATGTGCTGTCGTCAATTTACAAAAAGGTCAAAAGATGGAATTTATTTTTGAAAGAGTAGAAAACATCGTTGAAAAAGGAGAAAATGCTGATTACCGGCATTTCCTCCTTTTCCAATGATGTTTTCAAAAGCTTCTTTCCTCAAGGTGGTTAAAATTTGGGATGGTGTGGAAAAGGGTGAAAACAGTTCCTTAAAACAAACCGTACAAAAACAACAACAGTTTCTTTCACCGCCTTACTGAAAATACTGAATGACTATTTAAATCTTTCACGCCTTTACATCAGACTTACAACACTTATAAAGTGGCATTATTACAACCACTTATATATTGGCATTGTCACAACTTCTTATATAGTGGCATTATCACAGCCACTTATAAAATGGCATGATATGTCTGCGAGGGCTGTTCGATAAATTCGTGGACTGTTGCTGTAAAAATTACGTTTCTTGACATTCTACACTAAATATTTGCCTGTAATAGCATGAACATATTATAAGCTTGATTTAAAAAAAAAATGCACATTTAAAACATTTCAAACACAAAATATGCGTAAGCATAGTATCCCATGTAATGCGCATTACCGGGCTACCGCTTTCTCTCGATTTCAAACATGTTATTTTGCATAAAATAAACATTCAAAAATGTGTCAAAATGGCGCCAGTTCTGCAAACGGTCAAATAACATCATAACGGCTTTTCCTTGCAAAAAGGATGGCTGTTGCACTTCCGGTTACAGAAATAACATACCTTTTGTCTCTTCAGTAGCAGGTAATTTCTGACGCAACGACGTCTTCCATGGATGTTGAAATACGGGCAATTATAAAGTTTTGTCTCGGACTCGGGTAAAACACCAAAACAGACCATAGAACTGATGAAGGAGTCGACAGCTTCACGTTCCCGTACCTCACTTGTCTACAAGCGGCATGAGTGATTCAGAAATGGGAAAATATCGCTTGAAACATGATCCTCCTGAAGTACGGCTGGTTAGCGTAACGGCCTCAATTCCGGATAGTTTAATAGGTATGTAAAACATTATCTTAATTGATAGTTTAGTTTTATTTTACAACAAAATTCTACGAAGTTTATCGAACATCCCTCGTATATTTTTGTTAAAGATTTGAATCTACATACTCTACTTTGATTCTGTTCTTTTCCTTGTATTATGTCTCCAAGAAAAAAAAGCTACCTTTTGACAAGTTCACTAACAATGGCAATGCTACAGAGTACAAAATAATTTCTTTCTTTTCGACACCATAGAAAAATATTCGACCTTCAAAATATGAAACCATTCTCGTTATCCAAAACTTTACAAGAGGGAAACTTTCTGTGCTAAATGACAACAGCACCAAATTATAGAATCTGGGACAGTTTTTCGTTAAAACCACCATTTAAGTGATACCCGAGATAACTTTTTCACAAAAAATTCGTAATATGGTTATTTGATTATGTTCTTTTCCTTGTATCATGTCATCATAAAGATAAAGCTATCATCCTAAAACTTCACTGACATTAACAAAACGTAAAAATATAAAAAGAAAGCTTTCTTTTTGGACGCTATGGAACTATATTCGACCTTTAAAACATGGTTATTCCACACATCAATGTACTCAAACATAGATGTAAAAAGACCCTAAATCTTCTGAAAGTTGTTGCCCATTCTGAATTGGGAGCCGATCGAAAAGTTCTTCTTCGCCTTTATCGTTCTTTTGTCCGCTCCACATTGGACTATGGATTGTCTATGTCTATGGAGCACCTCGAAAGTCATACCCAAAAAATCTTGATTCTATTCATAATGAAAGCTTGCCTCTTATCCTTGGAGCATTTAAAACTTCTTCGGATAATAGCCTGTATGTCGAGGCTAACGAACCATCTCTCTATGCCAGAAGGCAAAAGTTGGCCCTTCAATACCTTTTAAAACTGAAATCTAACCCTTTTAATCCTACTCATAAGGTTGTTTTCAACCCTCAGTATAAACTTCTGTTTGAGAGGAAACCCAATGCAATACCGCCTTTTGATATTTTCTTGGAACCTCACATAAGTAATCTTAATGTGGATCTGGATACCACTGCTCAACATACAACATAAAATTTCAGACATTCCACCATGGACAATGGGAACAGCAGAATTTCGTTTTGACCTCACTTCTGATAAGAAATCAGAAACAGAACAAAGTATATTTAGAGTCCGATACAACGAGATCAAGGAACAGTACTTCTCTTTCAAGCCTGTTTACACGGATGGGTCTAAAGATGGTGATTCAGTTGCAGCTGCAGCTGTATACGGAACTAAAATTAAAAAATGCCGCCTTCCTAATAAATCTTCTGTCTTTTTGGCAGAAGTGAAAGCAATTGACCTGGCCCTTAATCTTGTTGAGCAGTCAGACTCTACTCGCTTCATCATCTTTTCTGATTCATTATCCTCACTTAAGCTTTGCTCAACCAGAAACTTGAGAATCTATCTGCGATGTCCTTGAACGCATTTCACTTTTGGTTCAGTCTAAAAGAACAGTCTTCTGCTGCATCCCTAGTCACATGAGCATAAGGGGCAATGAAAAGCCCGACATAACTGCCAAGTCGGCATTGTCCCTTCCCCAATCCAATTATAAAGTTCCATACACAGATTTTAGACCGTCTGTTTTAACCTATATCCAATCTTCTTGGCAATCACAATGGGATGCTGACATTTTTAACAAGTTACGTTCAGTTAAACCGGTCCTATAGGTGAATGGTACAGGTCCATTCGCCGAGAGGAGGTAATAGTTGCCTGCTGCAGAATTGGACACAAGCCTTTAACGCATTCTTGGTTGTTAACACGTGAAGAGGCACCAGAGTGCATTCCATGCATTGCACCCTTTTCTGTTGAACACATTTTTCTTGACAGTGTGGATCTTCATCCAATTCGTTCCAAACACTTTAGTGTTGACAGTATGAGAGTTGTCTTTGATTGACGGATCAAGGCATACCAGAAAGGTTGTCAATCTATTCAGGAACATTGCTTTTCTCTTAAGGAAATTGGACATTATACAAAATTGTGAGGTTTTTTTTAGACTTTTTATTCATATTTGGACTATTTTATTCTTATCACTGTATATCTTTTTTTATTTTATTTCCATTATAGTATCATTTCAATACACATCCTTCATCATAATTATATTCATGACTCGCATTCTTACATCCTATTCTATTCTTTCATTACTTCGTTTCAGTGCGCTAAATGACCCTAGATGTCGATGCGCCATAAAACACCATACATTCATTCTTTTTAAAACATGGATTTATTTCCGCTACCCACAGGCAAACCAGATGGAAACGTCCTGTTCAAAATTATAACATTGGCCGATCAGAAGACTGTGGAAAGTTTTTCGTTAAATTCACTACTAAAGGTAAACATGTATCTGTATATTTTATCAGATGTTTGAATCGCGATATTTCTTTTTTATTCTATTATTTTCCCTGCATTATTTCTTCAATGAAAAAAAAAAAACACCATTGTTTAACTTCACGAACGGTGGCAATACTAAAGAACATAGAAATGATTTCTTTCTTTCTTTTTGGATACCATATAACAACATTACGACTTACAAAACCTAAATCCATTCCCCTTCTCCAATATCTTACCAGAGGAAAACTCTCTGTACAAAATTACAAAAGCACCAAATTATAAGATCTGCCTGAAACTGCAATTTGATTCCATTAGCCTAATTACTTCCGTGCTGTATAAAAATGTCTTCCTGGTAATTAACTCGCCCTAAATGTAGCTATTCCGACAGTTGTGTAATAGCTTCGTCGATATTTAATTTTGGATTATCAGAGATATGCCCTGGTTTCTTTAACCATTTACCACACAATCCAAAGTTTGAACGACCTGAGCTAAAAGTGTTTTGAAAACATTGCTGGAAAAGGAGAAAATGCTGGTAACCAGCATTTTCTCCTTTTCCCACAATGTTTTCTACCCCTTCAAAGACAAATTCCATCATTTGAACCACACTTAAATAGTCGTCTGCAAATGCTCTCAATATGAACAAATCTATATTTTTGTCGTTTGGTATATAGTAAAGGAGGGGGGTGGGGGTTATTCAGATTTTTATAGGAATGTAACACGATCAGTATTATAGGCCGATTATGTCGATTATTCGGCCTCGTGAATGACGTCACATCTGGTGTTATAAAGATAAACAAGCAATTTCGTTGAAATGATATCCCCCACCGAAAAAGATCCTTTCAAAAATTTACGCGACCGCGTAACTCAAAATCGCTCCCAGTCGGCCATTTGGCATCGAATAAAAAAAAACATATCGGCGGAATAGGTTATTGTACACACGTATAAAGTTTCACAAAATTCCGTCCAATTGTATTGGAGATATTCTCCCGGACGGACACACAGACGGACGGACGCAAGGACGGACGGGTGGACGGATGGACGGACGGACGGACAACGCTAAAACTATATCCCTCCGCCTTCGGCGGGGGATAATAAGCTGTGCTTTGCCTAAGAAAGCTAAATGCAGCTCCGTGATGCAATTATACCAAGCAAGTTATCACATATTTCTGGATCCATAAGATCGACAGAATCTTGAGGTAAACTGGTCCTTAGACGTGCAGAAAATTAATCAACAGCGAAAAGTATCGGCCCATGTCAGCCTGCAGGCTGACCTGGGTCGATACTTTTTGCAGATGCATTAAGCCCACTTTTCACAGAACATGTCTAAAATAAAGTTTCAGATTGTAACATCACCATTCCTTCAGTCAAATGTTAGACATATACCGTTTTTCTAAATTTATTTTCCAGTGTCTCTATGCAGGTACTGAAAATATATATGGGCCAAGCTCTGCGAAAAAGGGGGCTTAATGCATCTGCAAAAAAATATCGACTCAGGTCAGCCTGCGCTGAATCGAATTTTTTGAGGACCAGTTTACCTCTTGACAAAATAAATTTTATGGATTCATAATTATGAGTGGCTTGCTTGGTTTCATGCTTCATTGAGATGCATTAAGCCCCCTTTTGCCAGAGCATGGCTCATTTATTTTTTGTCAGCATACGAACTCGCATAATCGACATAATCGACGTATAATACTGATCATTATACATGCAGTACTACGAGTAATTCTACATGTATTTATCAATGTTTCAAGTGAAATTTCGATACGCTAAAAAAAAACCGATATATACCCCAATAAGTTGTTGTTGTTGCTGCTGCTGATGCTGTTGTTGTTGCTGCTGGTGTGATTGTTGATGTTGCTTGTGCCTGTGCTGCTATGTTTTCTGTGGTTTTTGTCGTTGTTGCGTAGTCGTTGTTTTGTTGCTGTTACTGTCAGCATTGGTACTTTTGTATGTTCGTTTATGTTTTTCTTTTTCGCCTTTTCTAAGATCTAAAGTTGTTTATTATTATTATTATAATTGTTATTATTATTACTATTATTAAGTGTGCTATTTCTACGAGAATCGATCGGAAGTGCAAAATGCATCAGACTCTCACCAAATACGACGTAAAGTAGATTAATTGTTAACATGTTACCAGAAACAAATCTGAACTTCTGCTACACTGATATCAAAAGTAAAATGTAACATTTTTACCGAAAATAACAGGCCTCTGTAACAATTTGTTAGACAAATTGATTTCATGGATCCATAGTTTTGTAACGACTTGATTGGTATTATACATCACGGAGATTCATTGAACGCCTTTTTCCTATAGTATGGCTCATTTCTATTGAAATATCGGGTGCCCAAGTCTGTTTGTGTGCATATGGTGCCCTCCGAATAACGCTTTCGCCTTATTTGTCCGATTAGTCCCCATTGTGCTGTTATTACGACTTGCTGGCCGTTACAGGAGTTTCCCATTCGGCAAACCTCGGGTGATCTGTCAATGAAGTCCCTCGGCTGTATCACATAGCTTGATATGCACCTACACGGTGTATTTCTTCGCCGGAAGTACACTGCTTCACCTTTCTTAAAATCGTAATACTCCACTAAGAAAGCAAACACTGTTCACAATATTCCATGGGAATCTTTCTACATACATTTCCGATGACAAACAGTTTGTATACATTCTTACGAACATGAAAGTTCGCAACAAATGCATAGCTCGAATACAAACTGCCCAGGCCAGGATTCGAACTCGTGCGGCAAACAGCCTCGTTTTTCGAGGTTTAAAAGACCAACACCTTAACCGCTAAGCTAAAGACAATTCTCCATAACGCAGATTTCAGGTATTGATTTTACACGGGAAGAAGCTATGAAGTAAGGAAGGAGTGATCTCCCGTAACAACGTTTATTTTCTAACTCGGTCTATCAATTACGTCGGCTTTTTTCAGCAATAGGTTGCTTATCACCGTGGCTGTTGCTGTCTTTGCTAATTGGTGTGAAGGGGGCCGCCATGTTTAAGAGTATGTGACTGGCAGTATTTCAAAATGGAAACCCCTTTGACACTGACGAGGTTAGATGTTGGTATGGAACCGGCCGAATTGTGACAAGTGAGAAGTTTACACTGAAATCTGCTAGCTCATTATTTTACTGGGAGCCAGCATTATAACTTGTTGTGGCGCCGCATGAGCGGCACTGTATTTTTATTCGCTTTTGAAAAGTGCCTGTGGAGGTAGTCTCAATAATGAGACGCTAAGATGATTTTTTATTCGGACATTTATTGTGCACCTTGCAGTCTCAAGTCCATCGTAAATTTTCCGGTAGCAAAGATAGAGCGCTATACTGACTTTCTGTTTTGTCGATTTAATCTGTATTGCGGCGAAATGCAATTAACTTTTAGAAACAAACATGACCAAAGACAAATTATTAAACCTTTCATTACCCTAGAGCATGTAGAAGTCGTTTATAACATGTAAATATCGGGAAAAAAACTGACGAAATCTATCGTGAGAGGTGGCCATTTTGTGTTTTCGGGAACGTAAATTAGTCGAGTAACAGATGAAATGATCTGGGGTTTTTTTATGTTCAGCTTTTAGATTGAAAATATTTGTATTTCAAAGGAAGAACTATGGAATACACAAGCAACAGGTATATTTAAATCCTAGTTTTGTGCTCTATTTGTGAAATTATGAGAGTTCAAACTTGCGCACAAAATCTGTGCAGAGATTTCAACTGTTTTTGTCTTGATAGTCTCAGAGGCGACCAGTCAAAAAGTAACATCGCCTTTGGGGACAGTTATCTGTACTACCTGTGGAGGTAGCCATATTGTTTACTAGGCTTCCAGTCATTTCGTACCTAGGTCATTTCGTACCTAGGCCATTTCGTACGACTTTGGTCATTTCGTACTCACTTTGATCATTTCGTACCCGCTTTGGTCATTTCAAACCCAGTTTTTAATATCAATTTGGTAATTTAGTACCTAGTTTTAATGCTATTTTCTTGTGTTGTTTGCCGAATGACAACTGCTTTTGTACATAGCTCCAACTGAAATTATATTAAATTTCTCCGAAGAATGGCTATGATTGTGTCTTACCATTATTGGTTCTTTCTTTTTAAGTTTTAATTTGCATTCTGAAGATTGTTTAGGACTTCTCAGTTCATTTCTCACCGAGTTCAGCATAAATTCACCTTGGTCAATTTGAAATGCGTTAAAATTTTTCTGGAGACAGGCCACATTTTCGTTGTGTTCTTCATAAATCATGTTGCAAAACCATGACTCTTTCTTAGACTTTAACTCTTTACCAAACAACATAATTTTAGACTTTTGAGAGCATTTACAGACTATAATTCGAATGTGGTTACCATTTTCTCCTTCTTCCACATTGTTTTCGAAATGATTCTTCCGCAAGGTTGTTAATACTCGGGATTAACACAATGCCTTAAATGGTGCAAACTTTAAAAATCTTCTTGTCCAAAACCAGATGGCCCAGAGTTTAAATACATATACTTGTCATGTAGTATCACCACGTGGACCTCTACGAAGTTTGTTCAAGTGGTGCCCTTGGCGTAAAAATTAACCCGCTGTAAAGTGTCCTATTTCAGAAAACAACTGATTTGCGGTGCCATTGATGTTATGAATCAATATTTTCTTGTTTTTGGCTAGGGGCCAACGGCGCCTAGCCTTAGTAACCACGTTTAAGACTTTTGCATGAAAGCTGCAACTACTTTCAACACCATGTATAAATGCGCGCTATTCACTGTCTCTGATTTGCTGAAACTGCAACTGCCATTTCTAATTGGCTTGAAACGACACACCCCTCAAAACCGCCTTACACCTTACGAGTTATTCATCCGTGATGTAAAATAGAAATTGAAAGAGGGGTTCGGTTTCTACATATATCGAGAAAATGCCAAAGGAGATATATTCAAAGCAAAAAATTTTAACGGTGTTTGTTGGCGTGATGAATTTTAAATGAGAACGCTTAAAACAGAAAGAAATTCTCCCGTTAATTTTACCAAATACTCATGCAGAGCATGACACCACCAACACCCGTGTTTACCTTGGGTCGTCGCTGTGTGCAGACCTTTGGATCCAGATGGAACGTGGCGAAATTGACATTTGATTGATAAGTCTTTTATGGTGTATATCCACGTATGGTGTGTAAACAGACTAAACCCTTTACCTTGTCAGCCGTAATACATGTACAAATTGGGCAGTTGATGAGTCGGTGTTTTCCTGCTGCATGGAAATACCGGAATAGACCGGAACAGACTGGATTGGACCGGAATAGACTTCAAGATACGATGTAAACTCTTGTAGCAACACTTTACTTATTTAACAATGGAATGGGGGGAAACCTGAACATACTTATGTAAGGGAAAATAGGAACTTGCAAGCTTGCAAGAGATAAGGCTATAATATCTCTGTCATTACTGAAGATATTTATTTCAAACTGGGACTGGTATTAGCTATCAAAGGGAAACCCATACAAAAAGGACAGGTATCCATCAAAGTATTTTTCCAACAGTTATAAATGCCCATTCTTGACTTTGAATGTTCAAATATTTTGATGTTTTACAAAATCTTTGTCATTACTGTCATTACTGAAGACATTTACTTCAAGCTTGAAGTAGTTGCTAACCATCATATTTACTTCAAACTTGGGATAGTTGTTAACTATCATAAGGGAACCCATAAATCAGGGGCAGGTAAACATCTAAATATGTTTGACACAGTAATGCCAGGCTTTTCGACTTACGATTTTCACTTGAAGCAACTGCAGCCGAGCATAGGCATCCATATTTTTTTCTTTTACTTTTTAACTGGACATTTCATGATTGAATGTAAATTGCTTTACGCATATATGATCTTTCCACTTGCCCCTAGCCATCAGTGCTTTCAGCGCTTTGATTTTTTTTTTACTGTATGCTGAGGTTTTGCGTCCTTTGGACTTGTATCTCGAATTCATTCGATTGCAAATTCGATGGCAGAACCATGTTTCCACGTAATGGCTGATTGAATTTCGACGTCAGGTATGTTTGCAGAAAATGTCTGATAAAAGACTTTGTCTTAGATTAGCACATTAGTTCATGGCATGCTGTATTAGAGTGATAGACATTTTGAATTAGTGAAAATGTCAAGAAATAGCCTGCAGGTTTTAAGTTTTATTGGCTGGAATATCTACTAAAATACATGTATAAGACGATTTAAATACAAGATCATGCTACACGTTCTTTGTAGTCTGATCTCAATCTAAACAAAAAACGTGCAATCTGATCTTGAATCTACACTGTCCGATACGACGAGATTTCATTCAAGCGAAAATTTTTAAATTCTATGGTTTGGTTTTTTACTATTGGTTGAAATTCTTTATCAACACTTTCCGCGTCAAAGGCGGAACAAAGAGCTTTTGGGGACGACATAGATCAAGATCAGACTGCACAGTCTGATCTTGGATCTATACCGCCTTCTTGTTTAGTCAAGCCTATGAAATAAAAATCTGTGCGAGTTTCAGTGGGTTGTTTTTCCAGCCTTTGTACTTGTTCCACCTATTTTTTGTGTACTGATTCGAATTAGTAAATAGAAATTTGCCACTGATAAAAAGAAATATGAATATGTTTATTCTAAGGGCCCCTGCAGGCTTATTTACAATCAAATTTACGCCGTCTTTTATTTTTTTAAACATATTTCTTGTTTGAATCTGAATTTACATCAAAGACGCGTGTTGTTGAGTACGTGACATTTCCACCATTCTTCAGGACATTCTGGGGCGAAATCTAGAGTATCTTATAAAGCGACGTATCCCATAAAGGAAATACCATCATAATCTGTCATCTTATAACTCTGTCTTTTATCTGTTGATGTTCTGTCAGGTATTGTCGTACTAAATTCAGTTATAAAACAATTCTGAAATTTGGTTTGATTATTAAGATCTTAATAGACCTTTACAATTGCAGACCATTAGGTAGCTAGACATGATCTGTGCTTTGTTGATTGATTGATTGATTGATTGTATATTGGTGTTTAATGCCGTTTACAACATTATTTCAGTTATATCCCGGCGGCCATGCTTTCCTTGAGTCTCTTTTACCAGTACTCCGCACAATTTTCTTTCCAAGCCACTGGCTGCTTTCCCACATAACCATCGTCGAGACAATGGACAGCGGTGGGAGAGGAATGAATCCTATCACAAAGGCTACCATTAGTCCTCGGAAAGAAATTAGCCGAGCCAGGGATGGAACCCACGACCCCCTGTTATCAAGTTCTGTACGCTACCGACTGAGCTACTGGGGCTCGGCTGATCATTGCTCCGAGAAAAAGGGTTTAAATGAAACTGCAAAGAGTATTGACCCAGGTCAACCTTTGCAGTTAGCGCACGCTGACCCGAGTCGAAACATTTTGCTATTGGTCAATTTTGTGCATTTCAAAGGACCAGTCTATGTATGGATTCAGACGTTTGTCAGACAAAATGGATTTTAAGGATCCATAATTTTGTAATGACTTGATTGGTTTAATGCAACAGGGAGATGCATTAACCTACTTTAGCCAGAAAGCTGATCATATGGTAATGTATGGTAATGATTCGGTATCATCTTGAAGGCTAGAGGAAATTCTATGTTTTATGTAACACTCTCTCACACTGTTACCTGTCTTACTTTCCTCCTTGTTTCTGTAAACATATCCTTATATTACGAATTAATACTTATTCTGAACTCACTATTCAAAATCCTGTGTTTTTAAGACCGGGAAGAAGAAGACTTTTGAAAACATTGTGGGAAAAGAAGAAAATGCTGGTAACCACCATTTACCTCCTTGTTTCTGTCAAAATATCTTTAGAATAGGACTTGATATTAATTCTGATTTTAATTCTCAACTCTTTATTCAAAATCGTGTCTTTTTACGACCAAGGTAAAGAAAGCTTTTGAAAACATTGTGGGAAAAGGAGAAAATGCTGGTAACCAGCATTTTCTCCTTTTTCCCACAATGTTTTCTTCTCTGTCAAAGACAAAATCCGAATATTTTAGCATCGCGCAAGTTGTCGGTTGGTAAATATTTAACCTTTTACCAAACAATGCCGGGTTTAACGACCCAGAAGTAGACAGGTCTTGAAAACAACGTGGAAAAAGAAGAAAATACTAGTAACAAATACTTGTCCTTTTCACAATATGTTTTCTATCCAGAGACAAAATCTCATTAATTGAGCAATAACAAATTTGTTGCCTGAAAATGCTTTCAATTTGGATCATTCTCAAGTTTCGTCCTTGGGTGAAGAGTTAAAACTTATTAATCACATGAATTTTA
This sequence comes from Hippopus hippopus, assembly GCA_946811185.2. Lineage (NCBI taxonomy): Eukaryota > Metazoa > Mollusca > Bivalvia > Cardiida > Cardiidae > Hippopus > Hippopus hippopus. The sequence continues at coordinate 19,929,547 of OX328111.1, read as the reverse complement.
CTATCAATTTATAAAAATCGAAGTATTTCGATTCAAAAATTCTTTTCACCTAGAACCATTGTCCCTGTATCAAAACGTGATAGCTTAAATCAATTTATTGCCATTGGGAATCGAACCAGGACTTTCTGATTATTAACCAAATGCCTCAGCAGCGGAACATTGGAGAACATTTTCCCACCCCTTACCCATGCATGATTTAATTATCTTTTACACACACAAAAAGTTGTTCACAAAACGACCTTAATTTAATCAGTCTGTAACATAAATGGTAAAAATTGATACACGCTACTGCATTATGTGATAAATCATTGTAGATGTTAATTGTCTCGATCAATTATCTATGAAGCGCGGCTCTTTGCAAAGGGAATATATCGAGTTCAGGCTGCACATCTGCGCAGCCTGATCTCGATATATACCCTTCTGTATGGATTAAAATTTTCAAAGACTTATTCTCAGACTATAATGGTGTCATAAAAACTAACATTATTTGCGAAAAATCTCGACATGATTCTTTTTATATTCTGTACTCATCACTTGAAATTGCGAGCTGTCCAAGATGTTTGCGAAGAATTTGACTTTCTTTGAAACCATACTGGTATCATGAAAACCAGACTTAAGTTTGGTTTCAATATTGTGCATATATCAATGAATAAAATAAAAATGGCAGAAAAAAATCATTTACGTATGCATCTTTTCAAAAGTCTACCATTTTCCTAAACTATCATGATTATTTTAGAAAACTATTGCAAGAAATCAAAGTTTCCTGGAAAATTTATCTAGATAAAATGAAAAGATAAAGTTTCCAGGTAAGTCTGATTTATCGCAATAATTTCCTAAAATAATAATGATAGTTATCTCGTATCTCGTGGAAGAAATATGCCACCATATTATAATAACGTAAAACTTACGCAAATTTTGTTCGTAACTACCTTAGTAAAACAGGGCCCTGGCAGGACTTTTAGTCCTTTGATTACTAGCCTGTAACGAAACCTATGAACTTGATGTATCAGGGGAGGTAACCAATCCACAGGTTGTTATGCAAAATGGATTTTATGGATCCATTATACTGTGATGACTTACTTGGTATAATGGATCACGGATGATGCATTAAGCGGCTATTTGCCAGGATATGACTCATATAAATTGTATATTATGCTATTGTAAATGGGCCAGGGGCCTAAATGCTGAAAGAAACTGGAACTGGAATCGATCAGTACCTAGCTGTGTAATTATTTTGCTGTTAAGATTTGAAGGCAATTGCATTAAGGAAAGGCAAAACTGCTGGTCACCAGAAATTTCTCCCTTTTCGAACAAATGTTTTCAAATCCTTCTTCCACAAACTTGTAAAATCACAGAATTTCTTTCGTAAAGGTTTAACCCTTTACCACACAATCCCAGGTTTTAACGACCTTGAAGGAGAAGCTCATTGGAAACAGTGTGGGAAAAAGGAAAAAATGCTGGTAACCAGCATTTTCTCCTTTTCCCACAATGTTTTCAAACCTAGCAAAGACAGAAATCAACATTTGAGCAACATTTAATTTGTCATCTGCAAATGCTTTCAATTTGTTCCAGTCCAAAATTTTGTCCTTTTGGTAAAAGTTTAAGGGCACACCGCTAGGAAAAAGTGTCGCAGAAAGCTCATTAGCAACTACAGCTATCCATACGGTCAAAGTTCTGCAATTTCATTCTACTTAGTATTCACTTCACGTTTTATAGCGAATACCAGATAATCACAGAAATTATCTTCCGGCTTTTCAGTCAAATTCATTTGTAACTGAGATGGCCGAACACGTTCGGTGATCAAAACTATTTTTTTTTTTCGGCCCTTAAGGAAAAAGGACTGAAAAATGTAGAAAAGGGGAAAGAAAATCCATTGATTATCCCGTGTTTTTAAAAACTTTGATGAAAGCGACTTCTGAAAATTTAGTGCGTCTTTTGCAATAAAGTTAACGACCCTTCAAACACGAATCTCACCATTTGAGTTCAGTTTGAATTGTCGTCCTAATATTTTGAATGAATCTTAAATTTTGCTCTCTAGTAAACAGTTTAATGTTGCTGATGGGTTGAAGGTCAGTATAGTTTAAGCCTATAGAAGGAATTAAACCTAGTAGTCGATTTTTCATTTTCTTTTTTTTTTTTCAACGCGTTTATGAATATTCGAATATTGAATCGATATTTAAAGATAGGGAACCCTAATGCGGATTCCTGTAACCATAGCCAACTTTCGCGGACATGGAAAAATCGATATCGGCCAATCTTACCTGTATTCTTTTGTATAGAATTATGAAGGGCCTTGGTAAATAAACGCTTATAACTTCATCAATTTTCAGAATTGAAAATTATCTCAAGTGAGGTAAGAAAATTCAATTTATTCTCTTTCAAATGAACTTGGTTTTAAAAATTTCGTAAAAGAAACTTTTTTGGTCCTTTTTTAACTTAAAAATTGTAGGTATGGTTTATATAGAATAAAGAGGAAAAATACATTTTCCGAAGTCAGAAACTGAAATATTTGTTGAATTTTCTTTCTTTGTGTTGAAAAGTCAAAATTATCTCAAATGGAGTCTTTAAGCTTATTCATTTCTCTATGAAATGGTATAAGTTTGAGTAATTTAAAAAAATAAACTTTTGGTCCTTTTTACAGTTTTTTAATACCAGTATCCTTTTTTTTTTCTTTCTCCGTGAACGTTCGGAATATGCCGGAATTTGCCGATGTTGGCCGAGTCTTACTGTTTGATAAGCCGCCTGGATATCTTTACTGTGTTACGTAATGTTATAATGATAAACGGACCCCCTGCTATGTTTATGATATACATGTATCCACATGATTATAAACTGGAATTTATACCCGGGTTGTTTGATCATGACAGTAACCCTAAGATATTTTATTATGTATCTTATAGATCTAATAAAAGACAAGAATTTGATACTTATGAGATTATTTCCATTTACAATCATTAAGATTAAGATCTGAAATAAGAAAATGTACGTTTGCTAATTCTTTTTTTCCACTCTTCAACTTTTAGATATTAATGCCGTATCTAGAATTTTTTCTGGCCACAGCTCACAAATTCATGTTTCCTTACTATTTTCAAACCGGTTTTTGATCTGTCACATCATATAGAAAACCTTTGAAAACATTGAAGAAAAAGGTTTCAACGCTGGTTACCAACATTTTCTCCTTTTCTCGCAATGTTTTTAACTCTTAGAAAGATAAATTCCATCGTTTCAGTCATGTTTTATTTGTCTTAAGAAAATTACTTCAATTTGAACGAGTCTGAAAATTTGTCTTTTGGTAAAGATTCAAATAACAAACTTAACCTGTAACTGTACGAATACGGCATCTAACGACCCTGCTGTTGATTGTCTAGGATAAAATATGGAAACAGGCGCATTAACTTTTTACAAGTTATATTCTACTTTTCAACAATATTTTCTACATCACTCAATTAGTTTCTCCTGCAAAGAGTATTAGCCGTAAAAACATGAATGACAATACTAGATCTAATAGATTAAAATTGACACAGACTATGAATATAGCGGGAAAAGGGGTTTAAAAAAAGCGAATTCTTCTTTACCGGTGACTTAAAGATTTAGCTGCTGCATAATTATCATTTACGGGTAAGCCCCTGTATAGACTCATGAAATATCCCGAAGAAATGGCATCGTTTTGAAATTGCTCTGTGGGGAAAGGTAATATTAAACCTTATACAACGAAGTCCGGAGATTTAACGATCCTGCGGTAGAGGGCTTTTGAAAACATTGTGAGAAAAGATGAAAATGCTGGTAATCTGCATGTAATCCTTTTCTCGCAATGTTTTTTATCCTTTTAGAGACAAATTTCGTCGTTTTAGTCACGGAAATAATCTAAATTTGGACAAGTCTAAAATTTTGTCGTTTGGTAAAGGGTTAAGTAACAAATTTAACTTATACAAATACGACTTCTGGCGACCATGCAGTTGATCTCCAACGTTTCCAGGGATCTTATATACATGTGTATATACGATCCCTGACGTTTCCAAACAACTCTTTTTTTTTTACATTAACAGTTTCTCCCTTCTTTCAAATGTTCCCCTTTAACAACTTCCTTCTTTCAAATATTCCCCTTAACAACATTAATAATTTAATTGTTCATTGGAAGAATTAGCATAAACAATGAGGGACTAATTGTTGATACTTCCATATTTAAAACGATGCAACCTGCAAAAAGCATAACCGCTAAAAGAGTGAATAAAAGATAAAAATTGACATAGACTATCCATGTAGACGGAAAAGGGAATAATACAAGCTACTTCTCCTTTACCAGTGACTTAAAAAGTTAGCTGCTGCATAATCATTATTTATTAGTTTCAAGAGATTGTGTTTAATCAACCTAGTATTACGAATTTTAACACAGCTTGCTGGTGAAATCTACGGATGATTAGTTGAAATGACACTGTCTGTGTCATACGTATCTTTTTTGGAGGAAGAAATACGATTTATCTTTATCGTGCCTGTAGGCGGCGCTAGAGTGTCGCTTCAGATCAGTTCACAAGTGCCAGGGATCTTATATACGATCCCTGCAAGTGCTGATCTGTTATGATGCTTTCAACATGAACTTTTTCATAACTTTCTGTTGCGTCTCGAGCACATTTTTCCCCCCCATTTCGGAATGAAAGGAGTATTAAGCATATATAATGCATCGGCAGCGTTTTTTAAACTTGTGTGATAATAATAGCTTGCACCTACTTATATGTATAAAGATATAGTTAGTGCATAGATAAACCTAAGTTGTTCCGAAAAACGAAGTATGCAGCTTTTAGACTCGCTCAAAATGGAAACATTTTAATAGAACTATTGATAGTAGTAGACATTGTAAGAAAAGGCGACATCGCTCATTAAGCAAAAGCGTTACCAAATAGAAATCGGCGCCACACTGTCCATGGAGTATTAGGTAGAATGACCCAGATAGCTTTTGCGAATAGTGTAGATGAAGATCAGACTGCACAAATATATGCATTCTGGTCTTTTTGGGGAAGCTTTAGGAAAGATTTGTATAGATAAGGCAAATGACGGAATTTCGTGTCGCACCTGAACCAGGCACCAGCTAAAACGGAAATGACGTTGGTGGACACGTTCTTAACTGCACGAGCAGAGTCCTGCCTTTTAAAAAGTTTATTAAGTCCAAAAAAAAAGACCTACACGATCAAATACAGACAGTCCGAAAGGTATGCAAATCCTAGTGATGGATCGATAGTGAATTAAAAATGACAAACAATTTGAAATAAAAAGGAACAAGCCTTCATCCCAGACCCACTCCTTTTTCTGTTCGGTTCTGAGCTTCTTCGTCCCTTACCTTATTCGGCCCTTACCTTATTCGTCCCTGGGCTCGTTTACCTGGGCTTTTTTCGTTTTTGAATCAACCCTGGCTCAAGAATTATGAACAATTACTCAATATTTCCACAATTAAAGGCTCTTGTTTATGACATACATGTAGTTTGGAATATTATTGTTGTAAAGACCTTCGCACACTTGTCACAATCAGTGATAGATAGTTTATCATTAACACCTTTGATTCTATTTGTTAAATTTTGGATGTACGAAAAACTTGAATTTTTTTTTTTTGACATTTTTGAGATTTTTCAGGAGGTAGGTATATTACATCTACATCTGCTTCATAAAAGCACTGAGCAATGCATCAGTATCCAAGGTGAATTTGTTTTGTTTTGGAAAAAATCCTGGAATTGGGGAAAACTAATGCCATTTTTGAATTGGGAATGGAGCCGAATTTGGCCTCTAAGGAAAGGCAGAAAATCCTCTGAGTTTGGAATAGGAGGCCTGGAAGAACAGGCCCAGGCGAACAAGCCCAGGGACGAAAAAGCCTTTTCATTCCAGCATGAGAGTTCTTTGTCCTATCTTTGTCTAAATGATGATAGCTCAACATTTTAATGTCTGGATCTATTGATCTTGTATGATAATTGATGAAGTTCCTTGTCCTATCTTTGTCTAAATGATGATAGCTCAACATTTTAATGTCTAGATCTATTGATCTTGTATGATAATCAATTGATGAACTTAACCTTTATGCTGCTGAAAAAGTGAAATGAAACTTTCAAAGTGATAGTAAAAACCCAAACTTTGCAGTTTCAAAGGTAATATTTGGGAAAAGATATGTCCATATCGGACAGTGTAGATGCAAAGTCAGACTGCACATTCTGTGCAGTCCGATCTTGACCAACACTGTCCGCAAAAAGTCAGTGAGTTATGCATACCAGCCTGAGGGTTGAGGTGAGCAAATGAAGGTTACAGTTGAAAATTCCAGTAGCAAGTGAACACATCTTCATCATGTGAGCCAAGTCCCATGGGTGGTTGGAAGTATTGCTCTTCATAAATAAATCATAAACTTATCCACATTCAAAGTAATTTTAGATGAAAAATTGTGATTCAAAAGATGGAATTTGTCTTTGAAAGAGTTTAATACATTATGGGAAAGGAGAAAATGCAAGCCAGTTTCTTCTCTCCCTCTTATGATTTCAAGTCTCAGGATAGCATGGACTCGTAAGGTGAAGGGTACATCAAATACATTTTGGTCACATGTACTTATTGGGTAGTGGAATGAAGACCACAAATTTCTCCAGAATGTTTACTTAGGCTGCCATATGGTCCAGTCAAATTGTGGGAAGACCCAAAACAAATTGCAACACAAACACCTTTTTTGTTTTCAACATCCTTAGGGACACCTTTTTAACATATGTAAAGTAGGACGAAATCGGAGGATATGAAATTTGATTTTTTAAGCATTTATTATTCATATTAATTTCGCCATTTTAAACTTTATTACAGCCCATCTCGCAAGTTTTACATGTCATTCCTAGTCGATTTTTTCTTGAAAGTAATAGAAAAACCCAACAGCAACTTGTTACAACCTGCCTGCCGTGATTTACTTACACGGCAGTATCCCTTCTGTCAATTTTGTTAAACACTGGAATTGGTTTACCCCACCCACCAATACAAAGTATATATACAGTAAACTAAGGTCGGTCAGTTAAAATGCTTAATCTAGATTTTTGTTGTGAATCAATTTTTATACGCCCGAAGGGTCGTATTATGTTATGGCCGGGGTTGTCCGTCCGTCCGCCTGTCTGTCTGTCCGTCCGTCCGTCATTCCGTTAGCAATTTCTTGAGCGCACAAGTCCTCCTACAAGTTCAAACTTACCACAATGAATCTCTATGATGTGTACTTGTGCATGTAACTTTTAGAATTTGGATATCTGCAGGCGTTCTAGATTCTAACCCATTTCACTGACAAGCCCCTTCAGGCGTATATGCGCCGCTTTGCGAAGCTCTTGTTGTTTGTTGAAATACTAATAAGTACTTCAGAACATATTTTTCTCTTCAATCGTACAGAAACTTGACAGTTACACTTCGTTAAGTGGTATAAATTTGGTGCTGAAGAAACGATATGGTAGTTTTGCGATCCGAATATAACATTCCCATTTGACTGCCATTCCACATAATCGTTGCATGCTAATGATCATGTGACATTCCAACATGCATTTGCAAACTAGCATGAAAATTAGATATACAATAAATCATACGCTACGTGTCGGTGTAAGAAAATACCGCAAAAGACCTCTTTTCATACTCTTCCTACAAATGGATAGGTTAGCAGATACTAACCTACTCTTTACAGATGCTAAGTACAAAGTTCCACAGAGATACACTGGGAATATTTCCATTTATGTTGCATATAGAATTATAATAAAGATATATAGATCTTTTAAATATTCTAGCATTGTATGATAAAAAAAATCTTGCAGAAATATGATACGTCATGACTGTCTGTCCTCAGTTCACTCTGTCCTCAGTTCACTTGTAAGATGCAACTGGGATCAATAAAAATCAGCAAACATGTCTGTTTCGCCGGACTTGCGAACTCAACTTTTCTTCAGAGGCCTAGCGTTAAGCGATTCCTACAAGGATAACGTAACTTTTGTTTCATCTCCACCTCCTATCCATGGTGATAATGCAGAAGATAATCATCCATTTTTAACCGTTCTGAAATTCCGCAGAACACTCCAGTATCATTTTGTCTCTGTTCACAGGACAGAGGGTCAAGGATCTGAACTTGCACTAACCTTACTCATATACATGTAGATAATCCATCAGAATCCAATGTACAGATACGTTTTCCTATTTCCTAAGAAAGAGTGGACATGGCAAATGGGCCGTTTCAAATGGCACGGTCACAAATTAGGAACTGCCAAAGGACAGTGTGCCTGTTACCCCAAATCGGGGCAAAATCCAACGGCACCAGCCCAGCGGCAGTTGCAAATGAACAAGAGCAGCTGAAAATTTTGTCAGTAGAAGGCGCTTGTTGGAGGTTAAGGTACTACCTAAAACTTAACGGCGACCATGCGATTTTCTTTCGAGGTCATTTAGTGCAAAAACGCGTCATCCAGGCATCTTTTCAAATAGGCACTGCCTGATGCATGTTTATTGTCAGGGTATCGGGCGATTTCTGTGCAGGCACCGGGCGGCAGTTGTCTTGTCTGACTGGGGCCGCCCGGCTTACATGTAACAAATTAAACTTGAGATTACATAATTATCTCTCGTTGTAATTTTGTCTGCATTATTATCAGAAGAAACATTCTTTTAAAACAGAAGCTGCGTGGAGCGTTTCTTCAGCAAAGAAGAAACATACTTGTTTCCACAGCAATTTACATTGAGAAAGCTGGAGAAGCCCAAAAAAGGTCTATTTAAGTGAAACCCTAGGCCCAGAGGGTAGTATGACACACTTGGGGGTGAATTTATTGCGGGAGTCATGAGTACATTCCAAGTCATACCTTCGCCTGAACCGGATACGATTCTTGAGATTCTCTAAAGGTTGGCGCTTGGTTTAAAACTGGCCAAGAATCTGCGCTTCTTGGCAAATCGTATTCTTACAGCAGCCTTGCCATTGGCTTTACCTTGTCCTTCTTTGCTGGGATTTTTATCATTAGTAGTCGATATGAAACTGCTTATAGACTGAAGTCACCTAGTTGGTCTCAGTGCAGTTATCTTCTGGTTCATGCACGGAGATCAGCTAATTTACATATTCACCACAAAGACGTCATTCGATAGTCAGAAGGTCGCCCCTACCCCATACCACCTAGTATTCTAAACTGCTTGTTTCCAACCTTGGTTGAAAAACATTCGGCGATCCTTTTATTTCTGACCACGCAAGGAAATAATACGGAAATCAAACTGCAGCCCGTCCGTGTCCAAAATCCACTTATGCCCACGTACTTCATCATCAAAGAACTGGATCTGGCTTGTTGCTTGTTGTCTATGTCTGAAATAAGCGCTTTAAGTTTCTCCTTGATAATACTGTCGCAAATATTGTTGTACTTCTGTCAACGCTTTTCTGTTGTGATAACTAGAACTGCTATCATAACGTTGGCTTTTATGCAGATGTAATTTAGCACTCATTACATTGTTTATAACCTATCAATTAGCCTATTCTATGTATAAGACCTGTCAGAGGCATGGATCTACTGGTTGGCTAGGAAACATTTTATGATAGTGCACAGCTAAATTTAACAGGTGCGGTAGAACCTAAATCATCTTCTATATATGCCCGATGTCATTCAGTTATCATAAAAGACCTGCTGGCATTGTTGATAAAGTGTACAAACATTTTGGACAACCCTTGCATATGGCTTTTGAACACATACATGCAATTATCATTTGCTTAACTTGGATAGTAAGTCTCTGACAAAGTTTGAAAGACACCAATCACAAAACCAGTATTGTGGCCTTTTTTTTAAGTTAAAATAGCAACAAACTGGATAAGAATTTGTTGCTGGAATTAAAAATAAGATTAGAAAAAGAACATTAGATGGTTGAATAATGAAATCTTGAAGTTGGGACTTTGTATGTGCGAGTTACAAATCTAAGTTATAAGACCAGTCGTTTGTTCATATGACAGCTTTGGCTGAATACATCTGTGGGAGTACATGTATTTAACATTTAATTGACCAAATATGCCCCTGCAGTTGATAGCGGTATTTACCTTTTATTAAAATGGTGTTTCAAGGTTTGCTTATGTAAAAAAAAAAGCTGAAAAGCAATATGGTAAGTGTAAAACCAAAAAGGTGTTGTAAATTTTGTTAATTGTCATAGGTTGAATTATAACCTGCATCTTTTCAAAAATATCCTTACACAGTTTTCTAACTTTAATAAGACTTAATACAATAATTCAAGTTTATTCCTGGGTTTTTTCGTGGGAGTGTCGTTTGGCAAGACACTTCAGAGCCCTACCCTATTACTGGTGAAACCTAGGAAATACAAGAATATGTGAACTGTCACCGTGGTATGACTGAAACAAAGATGATTGTGCCATAAAACGTCATTCAACCAGTCATTCAAGTTTATTCACGAACAATTTTGTTGTTTCATAAAATCTACAATAAGACTCAGATTCGGCAACTCACGATTCCATCACAAGACACTGTGCCAGACTTCATCCAACGCCAGCCATTGAAAGAATGTCTAGGATTTTAATAAGCATTTGTCATCATAAAGGAAATGATCATGCACATGGCAATTCAGTTCTCCCCTGCCCCCAAAAAAATTTAACAATTCTAATGCAAAATGTAGTGGGTGGGGTAAGTAGACATTAGCTGTTTCATTATTTGACTTACAAAGCACCAAGAAGGAAGATCAATATTTCAAATAACTAGTTAATTCAGCACCAGAGTTATCAGAAAATTTTACATGCAATAGAAACCTCAAAATAGTTTGAATATGCAAAATTTACACGTAAGCTACTATTTGTACACGCCTGGCAACAAAAGGCGCGAAAAAATCGAATTTCATATCTTTCGATTTCGTCCTACTTTTTATATGTTATTTAGGGAGGGTTATCCCTCATAAAAATCAAAAAATTGCTTGTGTTGCAATCAGTTTTGGGTTAAGCCCCAAATTTCATTAATTTGACTGGACTAATAGTTACGTTCAAAAGTTGTGCTTTGTGCAAATCTAGTGAAACTTCATTACCATTTATTAGGTGGTTCTGTTTTAAGACCCTTTGAAAGACGATGTTCCTCTTTACCACAAGGCAACATTGAAAGCATTTGCAGACGACAATATGTTTGTGACTTAAACGATGGAATTTGTCTTTAATAGGGAAGAAAAAAAGTGTTGGAAATGGAGAAAATGCTGGTTACCAGCATTTTCTCTTTTCCCCACAATGTTTTCAAAGGGCTTCTTCCTCAAGGTCATTAAAACTTGGGATTGTGTGGCAGTGTTCCCACTTGTGCAAATTCTTGCGTAAATCACGTTATGGAATTGAAATTCATGTAACAAATATTGGTTACACGTGAGACCTCACGTAAGAAAATACATGGACAAAAAAGGCATTTATTTGCTTATTTTGTGTAAAATTTTAAGTTTTGAAGTTACCTGTTACCCTTACTGACAATCTTTTTTCAAATCATGCATACCTATCCAGAAAGTTACAGACATGAAAAATTGATCAGTGCAAAATACACAGAAACCCATGACACAACAAAATGTCTCTTCGACATTGTCCAATCAGAGTCACTTCAAACTGCCTTTTCAGCTTTTTAATGACTTTAAGCAGTAGATTTACGTAATTATTTTAATATAATGGACATTTTTGCTCTAAATCATCAATATGGATTGCTTTACCTCTAGTTGGGAACCATTATTGTCATACCCACTAATATGAAATCTTACCCCCAGTGTTACAGCTCAGGGGATAAGTGTACCCTTGAAATAAAAAGCTAGTGGGAACACTGTGTGGTAAAGGGTTAATAATATATTGTGGAAAAAAGCAAAAAACAATTATCATAACAATTTTTTCTCTTTTTCCTGCAGTTGTTTTTTTTTTGACTCTTTAAGAAGCAAACCCACATTTGATCAGCATTCTGTTTACAAATTCTTTCTATTGTAATAACTGTAACAACATCAACCCCTTAGTGTGCCGAATTGATAGGATCTGACATGAGTTGGGGTTTGAGATAAGATATTATTACACGAGTCTAGGGAAAAATTAATGTTATTAAGGGGGCCTTTGCTGAGCTTAATGACATTTTTTCTTGACGAGTTTAATAAAGTTTTATTGCAAATGCCAACGAATGTTGGATTCTTTTAACACATAATGCTATTTCACAAATTATAGATCAGAAGATGCAAAACCATCAATAGATGCACCTGTGGTAATATTCATAAAAGCTATTCACTACTATGAAATATACACAAAATGAGGTCAAAAATGATGTCACACGGTAATTATTGTGATATCAAACATGTATAAGATAAGAAAATCTGTAATTGATATATTACACTGAAAACAAGGGAGGTTATGTGATAAAAACCTATCAGACATTTTCATCCTAGAAATATGGCCCAAATAGTTGCAATTTCATGCTTGCTTTTGTCTACAGTATTTCAGCAAAGTGGACAGTGTAGATCAAAGATCAGGCTGCATGTTTTGTGCAGCCTGATCTTGATCTACACAGGCCACAAAGGCAACATAGTCATGAAAGGCACTTTAGAGGTTACTTGTTGTTGAGTAGTAGGGTTCATTTACTGTTATATATCTTATTTACTTACAGGTGACAGTGTGAACATATTTCCAGATTTGTTATTTAGAGGTCCTGGGTTTGTTCCTCACTTGCAGTGATGGTTTTGATAGGTGTACCCTGGGGAATGATATTGAAGAGCCCTAGTCTAAGCTTGATGAAACATAGAAAATAGATGAACAAGTTTGCTGTTGCCATGGCGTTACTGATATACTGCTGAAAGTAGTGTAATACACCAGATGGGGTCAAATCTGTGGTTGATTGAAGATGAATGTTAGACAGAGGTACATTTACATCTACAAATTTTGTTCTAAATAATCAAAGTGCTAGTGATGCTCTTGCCATTTGAAATCTTTACCAAACGACAAATTCTAGACTCGTCCAAGTGGAAACAACAATTTCAACAGTGATGTGAATAACCTGAAGTTCTTTGACAGGGTAGAAAACATTGTGAGAAAAGGAGCCAGCATTTTCTCCAGTACCCACAATTTCTTAAAAGTCTTCTCCAACAGGGTCTTTAAAAGTTGTTTGGTTAATCTAATGGGTTAAATGCAGGTGGCATATAGTATCCCTGCTGTCTGTAAATACTGTACAAGTGGAAATTTTTGCTATGTGGAAATTCTTGCAATTTCACAAATTCAAAAAATTCGCAAACTTTTCTGTTCACATATTTTTAATACAAGTGTACCAAAAAATAACTGATTTTGCAAACATTTCTATATGCCAAATATCCTGTCATCAGTAATTCCCAAATTTTTTGACACGCGTATATATACATGTATACACGTATATGGTCTGTCATGGACATTCTATTAACAGTAAGGAAAATGGCTTTTTGTCTATGAATATATTTTGATGAGAACTGCAGCCATATGAATTTAAAGGTACATCTTTACAGCTAGAGAGAAAAAAATGCTGTTAATTCTTTGCCAAATGACAGAATTTTAGACTGGTTGAAACTGAAGGCATTTGCAGATGACAAATGTGACTCAAAATTTAAAATTTGTTTTTGGAAGGATAGAAAACTTTACAAGAAAAGGAGAAAATGCTGGTTACCAGCATTTTCTCCTTTTCCTTCAATGTATTCAAAAGGCTTTTACTTCAGGATTGTTAATTCTCTGGATTTCGTGGTAAAGGATTAAAACTTGAACTCAAATATTTACTTACCCTTATCGCAAAAATGTTCTCTTTTTGATTCCCTAGAAGGATCTGTTCTTAATTTTGCATCAGAAATATGGGGTAGCCATGATGCATAAGACGTAGAAGCTCTGCATTCTAATTTTATCCGTAGAATCTTAAATGTGAGGAGATCTGCACCTCTAGTAACCTTATATGGTAAAACAGGTCAAATGCCACTTATTGTAAGTAGAAAGATCAGTATGTTAAGGTACTGGATCCATATCCTTAGGCAACCGGAAAACTCCCTCGTTAAAACGGTCTACTTCTCTCTGCTAAATGATTGTGAAAATGGTTATACATATAGTGGGAGTAACTGGGCGTACATAATTGAAGATATTTTACAAAGAAACGGTTTAGGTTACACATAGTTCTACCAAAACAACATAAATATCAATTTTAAAGATAAATTTGCGCATAACAGATTCAGAACATCATCCCATGATCTCAATATTGAGAGAGGTAGCTTCGATAATATACCTTGTGAAGAACGTCTTTGTACGCATTGTAATATGAGAATGATCGAAAACGAGTATCACTTGTTATTAGTTTGTCCAAAGTACACTCAAATACGTCGGAAATATCTTAGCAAAAAATACTGCAGATGGCCATCTGAGGGCAAATTCTATTCGTTAATGATGTCTTAATCAAAAAAAGCGATCATTTATTTATTTATGAAAGCCTTTCTAAATATATATAGTTTGCAAATAAATTAAGAAGTAGCTCATAGTTCAATAAAATGCTCCTGTTTTATTTTCATTATTGTTGTCTGATAAGCCTGACGCTGTTGAGCCTGACTATACGTTGGGTAGTGCAGATCAAAATCAGACTGCACAGAACATGCAGTCTGATTTTGGACCTGCACTGCCCAATAAGGAGATATTTTTTTCCCTAAAATCACTTTGAAATGGCAACATTTGGGTTTATACTATCCGCTTGAAATTTTTTATTTCACTTATTTTGGAGGTAAAGGGTTAACTTTTTTCCCTCAAAAAATAGTCTGTTGAACATATTTAGAATGCATGTAGTATGCCTTGTCTATTGTAATTTTCAAACTAGATCTATCGACCTTTGTAAAAGATGTCTGTTACATCATGTATGTAATGTTATGGCTAGAAACACTGTAAGTGTTTTAAAGCTTTAATAAAGAGTATGAGTATAATTACTAAAAGGGGCATAAGCTTTTAAGACATTTCGTCAGTATATAACATAATTTGACTGTAAACAATATAGGAAAAGGATTTACAATTTAACCCTTTACCACACAGTCCTGTCCTTTATCGACCTTGAAGAAGGAGACTTTTGAAAACATTTCTCTCTTTTTTTGGCTGTTTTCTGCCCTTTCAAAAACATATCTCATCACTGGAGCAACAGTTAATTTTTTCAACAGCTAACGTTTTCAAAATACACGAATCTAATGTTTTGTTGTCTGGTTAAGAGTTAATTAACACCTCTACAGAGCTCCAGATAAGAGGGAGTGATGGTATTCTAAATCCATTATTTCTCTTCCAAACCCTATGTTGTGGATACTCATTAGAATCGTCTCGATGAGACAATTCTAATGAGTACCCATAACATAGGGTTTAGTGGAGAATACTTAATATTTTCAATTTTGAAATTAGAATCACTCCCTCTATCTGGAGGTCTGCCTCTATACCTGTTTGAGTCTGAGAGGTGCAATAGTATTTTAAGTTTAAAATACAACCTCTACACATCCGAAAAGTGGCACATGTCATGAATGTTCCAGTTTGGCATTAATTTTAACCCTTGATGCGTGAAGAATATGCTGAGTGTGTAGATATAGATCAGATTGCAAGTCGTATTGAATTGAATTTGCATTTATTTATCGTCGCCACCCGTTTCCCATGTAGGAGACGCCCCCTGAAGGCTGTTAGTATTGTTACGGGGGATAGTGCGGATACAGGACAAAACCCACCCTAAGTTACACCTGGTTTTTTAACGTGCTCGGTGTATAGCACATGGGACCTCAGTTTAACATCTCATGTGAAAGTCTATTAGTAATTTTAGATGGCCAGCCGTGGGAATCGAACCTACACCCTCATGATCACGAGTCCTACACTCTACCAACTGAGCTATGCGGGCTGGTTGCAAATAGTATGCAGCCTAGTCTTGGATTTAAACCATCTGCTACTTAAATTTTTAAGCATACTTACAGTAGATTTAAGGTCTTACTTCTATTCTGTTCTGTTTTAGAAGTTCATTTTAAAAGGCAACTTACCTTAATCAAATCAACTTTTGATTTAGCCATATTTAAGTGGATTAGCACATCTGCCATTTCAAAGGGTTTGTCAGTAAACTGTAAATTTGATAGGATGTGTGTTTGATTGCAAACCAAAATTGCCGCTCTAATCCACTTGACAGTCTTTGTCTCAGTATATCATTGAAGTGCAAAACAAACAGCCGTCAATGATATTAACAAGTTTGTTAATTGATGGCACACTTAAGACATTTTAAAATCATCAAACAACCAGTTTCCCTTACCCGAAATTAAAACTTTTTGTTGAATCAGACAATCTATGAATATTCGATATGCATGTTATTCAGTGTAAGTTATTATTGAATATGATGTTGAGACGACTTAACTAGCCTCACAAAAGCAATAAGCATCTTAAATTCCGTTATTCTTTGGCAAAACTGAGGTATGTTTAAGTTTTTAGGTGTTTCATTCTTTCTCATTGATGTACAAAACTTTGCTGAAGCATGTAAATCTATTGCACTGTCCTTCACCCCCGAAATTCAGACTTTTTATACTTAACATTGTGTAAATTAGTTAAAGCATCTCTAAAGTTAACGAGGAAGTGGGCTTATCTTATCACTACGGATCCATGTATTCTGGTTACCAGTATTTTCTCCATTTCCCATAA
This sequence comes from Hippopus hippopus, assembly GCA_946811185.2. Classification (NCBI taxonomy): domain Eukaryota; kingdom Metazoa; phylum Mollusca; class Bivalvia; order Cardiida; family Cardiidae; genus Hippopus; species Hippopus hippopus. The sequence goes on along the minus strand of OX328111.1, from coordinate 19,912,920 downwards.
TGTTTTCAAAAGCCCTCCTCCTGAGGGTCTGTATTAAAGGGTTAAGCAAAATAAATTTGGGAGGTAGTTATCCAACAGACCTTGTTGGCGATTGAAACAGCAATTTTCTTAGATGGGGTTTTTCTATGCCTGTTTTTTGTTTTGCAAGCACTTCCTAAAATGACATTTATACATACCTTTGTACATACATGTACATACGATTCTTATTGATCTATGATGGATGAAGCTGTTCACGAGGTCTTCTTCATAGTTTTGTCCACCGAATACATTTTTCGAGATGTGTTTTTGGCTTTGAAAATGGGACGAATTTAACTCCCTCCCCCCTCCCGCTCTGCATTCTATCTCAATACAATACAATACAATACAATATACTTTATTTTCTCTCAGTTACATGAATACAGTACAATATGAGATTGGGTGGTCATATAACAAACTGGTTTGCATATAACGACAAAGGAAGTTCCAGTGGTACAAAAGGAAGTTGAAATAAAAAATATATTGATATCGATTTCAAAATTGCAAATGGGAGAATCCCACTGTATAAAATGCACAAGTTTTATAACCTGATGGCGGATGCGTGTGCACAATAATCACCTCATGTTCTGTTACAGTACATGACGAGACAAAGGTGCAACACGTCTAAGAGAACGTCAGGCTTTATGTTACATATTCATTCTTTACACAGTTTACACTTTCCCAGGGAATGGAACGTTTTGAAGATATAGATTTGTTAATTGACTGGATAACGATTATCAGTGTCGCAGAATCCGTAACTACACCTTTTCACCATTTCACAGATTTTTAATGACCGTTAACACAATTGCTGTTTTGATAATTAAATAGATACGATCAAATTATCTCATGTTATGACAAATTGTGTCTAACCTTTTTGTTTACATGACACTCAGAGCTGCGTTTTGATTGGCAGATAAAACCTGTCAATCAAAATCAGCAGAAAGGTCAATTATTGATTTGATTTTTTACAAACTGGTATAGTTAAATTAATGTAAGACTTCAGATTTGATGTAGGGTGGAGGTTTTGAAATGGAGGGACCTTGAGCAAGACACTACAGAGTCTTAACCTAGTGCTGTTGAAACCCAGGACATACTTGAAAGAGCTGTTGCTGTGATATGCTTGAAATAATCAGTAAAACTATCGGTTGCACCATAGTCTTTTATTTCTCAACTGATTTTTGTGTGCTTACAGGTATGTTTACATTGTAAATACTGGTAAAGCATTTACCCTGCAAGTGCGAAGTAAACAAACTGAGATTTTCTGTTTGAAAAATAAGCCAACAAATTGCCATTTTAAAACTGCTGTCGGAGAGAATGTCTCTGCATAGTGGTGAGCTTAGATCCCAGATCAGTCTGCAGTAAACATGCAGTCTGATCTTGGATCTTCACTGTCTGGAAAGGTAACTGTAGTTGTGAAACTACCTATCTGTAACTATAGTTGTGAAACTACTTATAAAATGAACATGATGTTTGGTGTAGATCCAAGGTCAGTCTGCAGTAAACATGCAATGTGATCTTGGATCTTCACTGACTGCAAATGGCAACTATTGTTTGAAAGGCACTTGAAGGGTTTTAAAGAAGAGATGAAATCAATATAAATTTTGCTTTCTATTTTCAGGAAGACAATGTGATGTAGAGATGGGTATCAGACTGAATCCTTTCAGCAAGGAGTATTGGACCTTGGAGTGAAGAGTTAAACCTGTTACTGCCAGAAAAAAAGGACTTGTAATTTGAAATTTTGCAGATCTTCAAGAATTGTCTTTTCTTAACCCTGTACCAAACATTCCTGACTTTTAACAATCTAAAGAAGAGAGCTTTGGAAAACATTTTGGGAAAAGGAGAAAAAGCTAGCTTTCCAGCTTTTTTTTTTTCCTTTCAAAGATAAATTTCATCATTTTAGCCATATTTGAGTTGTTGTCTGCAAATGCATTGAATTTGAGCAAGTCTAAAATTTTTTTGTCTGGTAAAGAGTTGAACAACAGGGCTTAGGCCTACAAAATTTTGGTATACATAGATGATGTTTTTTTTTTTTATTGGTGAAAGATCAAAATTTATTCCATCAAGTAAACATCATCAGTAATATTTTCAGGAGTGGTGGTGTCACTCATGAAAATATTAGCAATGACGTATCACTTGATGAAATGAATTTCAGTCATTCAAAAAAAAATATAGTCTGTTTATTTCATGCCACTAACCCCTTTTTTCTTAGGACTTTCATCAAGATCCAGTACAGTTGTTTTTTGGTAATTTCCAATGGCGTAAATAGAATATTTGTGTTTTTTTTTTTTTCAGTGAAAGATAGAAATTTATTTCATCAAGAGAACATCATTGCCACTTGTGAAAATATTATGGAGAATGTTCACTTAATGAAGTAAATTTTGATCTTTCACGGAAAAAAACATATATATTTTATGTATGTATAAGAGTGCCCAAAAGAGAGATAAATCTATTGGAATGGTGATAATAGGTATTGCAGGTGACGTATCGAATAACAAATGCATAACCAGGGGTTCAGAATCATTACACACTCCGAATCAAGAGTGCTATTTCACCCTTTGGCTGATAAGACTTAGTGTCACACACTTTTGCGGCAGTGTAAATCACAGACCAGACTGCTTAGGACGGGCAATCTAATCTTGATCAACCTGTACAGTGGGATATTCTATCGAAAAGGAAAAGGATGAAATCACAATATTTGGCTTTAAACTATTATGCGTAGTTTCCTTACGAAATATATCCTTTTTGCCACTTGTACATGTTGTTGCTGTATGACTTAAGACTCAACTCTGTGTACTTGGAGGAAGAAGACTCTTGAAAACAAAGTGGGAAATGGAGAAAATAACAATATTCAGCATTTTTCTTCTTTTTCCACTATGTATTCTAGACTTTCAAGGTCAAATCCCAACATTTGAGCCACATTTATTTGTGGGTAAAAGGAGAATATGGTAGTTACTAGTAACCAGCATTTTCTGTTAGTCTGACAATACTTTTTTAGCTCACCTGAGCACAAAGTGCTCAAGGTGAGCTTTTGTGATTGTGCTGTGTCTGTCGTGAGTCATCCGTCGTCCATCATCAACTTTTACTTTGTGTACACTCTAGAGGCCACATTTTCAGTCCAATACTCATGAAGCTTGGTCAGAATGTTTGTCTTGATATCTCGGACGAGTTCAAAAATGGGTCATGTCAGGTCAGAAACTAGGTCCTTAGGTAAAATCTTAGAAAAACCTTGTGTGCGCTCTAGAGGCCACATTTTCAGACCAATACTCCAGAAAGTTGGTCAGAATGTTTGTCTCAATAATAGCTCGTATGAGTGCAGAAATGGGTCATGTCAGGTCAAAAACTAGGTCAAATCTTAGAAAAACCTTGTGTACACACTATAGGCCACATTTTCAGTGCAAAACTCCTGAAAGTTGGTCAGGTTGTTTGTCTTGATGATATCTTGGAGGAGTTTGAAAATGGGTCATGTCACTGGGTCAAATCTTAGAAAAACCTTGTGTTTGCTCTAGGGGCCACATTTTCAGTCCAAAACTCTTGAAAGTTGGTCAGAATGTTTGTCTTGATAATATCTCAGAAGAGTTTGAAAATGGGTTGTGTGGGGTCAAAAACTAGGTCACTAGCTCAAATCTTAGAAAAACCTTGTGTATGCTCTAGAGGCCACATTTTCAGTCCAAAACTCTTGAAAGTTGGTCAGATTGTTTGTCTTGATAATATCTTAGAGGAGTTTGAAAATGGGTCATTTCACTGGGTCAAAAACTAGGTCGCTGGGTCAATCTTAGAAAAACCTTGTGTATGCTCCAGAGGCCACATTTTCAGTCCTAAACTCTTGAAAGTAAGTTAGAATGTTTGTCTTGATGATATCTCAGACGAGTTTGAAAATGGGTCATGTTGGGTCAAAAATTAGTCACTAGGTCAAATCTTAAAAAAATCCTTGTGTACGCTCTAGAGGCCACATTTTCAGTCAAATACTCATGAAAGTTGGTCTGAATGTTTTTCATATTGATATCTTGAATTAGTTTGAAAATAGGTCACATTGCGTCAAAAACTAGGTCACAGGTCAAATCTTTAAAACAGCTTGTGTAGCTCTAAAGTCATCATTTTCTGTCCAATACTTATGAAAATTTGTCAGATTCTTTGTCTTGAGGATCAATATGATGAAATTGAAAACTGGTCACATTGGGTAAAAAACTAGGTTGCCATGTCAAATCTTGGAGAAACCTTGTGTACACTGTAAAGGCCACATTTTCTGTCCAATACTTATGAAAGGTGGTCAGAATCTTTGTTTTGATAATATCTACAATTGGAAAATGGGCTATGTTTGGCTAAAAAGTAGGTCACTGAGAGAAATTCTAGAAAAAGCTTGTGTACAAGCAAGAGACAAAATATTCAGTCCAATATATATGAAAGCTTGGTAGAATGTTTGTCATAATATCTCGAAAGAGATTGAAAATGGGTCATGTTTGGCCAAAAGACTCAGGTGAGCGACTTCAGGGCCATCATGGCCCTCTTGTTTAGTGTGCCAAAGACCAATCCATTTGTTTAAGCTGTCATTTTTTTAAGCCACAGCTAAACTGTCATGTGCAAAAGGTATAAAGGAGGGGTGTCCATAAGGCTGTTTTCATGGCCACTACCGATTTTCTTTAAACTTTGTATACTGGAACCTATACATGTTAGCTGTAATATTATGCAATATTGAATCGATTAACCAAACGACAGACGATAGATCGCTCCTCCCACTGATGTCACGTGGTCCGCGAATCAAGATACCTAGACAAACAACCCGGACACTAGGGCTTAGCTAGGAGATATGTGCAAGTTATCGGGAGATGTTTCTACCATAAAATAATTATTCTAGATAAAATAAGCATTGGAGTAATTTAAGAAAAGGCACTTACATCTTCTGGATCAGGTTTTTCTACGTTATAAGAGTGTGAAAAATTGAAATAGAGGCTGGTTTATCTAGAAATCAGTTGAAAAACGCAGTCTCACTACTCTTACATTTGGTAATTTAATCCATTTATCTATTACTCCCTAGTACTCCCTAAACATGTCCTAAAATCATCGGTCTGCTAATACAATTCATCTTTTACCTTTACAAAGATAAGTTTTTTTTTCGAAGTTCAAACTTCCCTTACACAGATTTCTTCATCATTTAGTCCTCACTATGTTCCTCAATGATTTAACCAGAATTGCAAGCTTTAAAATTACCAAGCCATAGATACATGTATTTAGGAAGGTAAAATGATTTCCCGATGTTTGACTTGACATTGGAAGGTCTATTCGTACATAAACAAATAATAGGTTACCAAATTGATTTTTTTTTTTCAGTTCGAGAGAAAAACCTGAGGAGACATACTGGTAAAAACATATTCAGTATAAGAATTTTACATAAGTTTCAGCATAAGCTGTTCAGACCCCGCTTCGGGTCAGAATTACCCCACCCACTTTGAACCAGCACACACCCTACAAACCTTTACCAATTGATTCAATATTGCATAATATTACAGCCAACATGTATATAGGTTTCAGCGTACAAAGTTTAAAGAAAGCGGGTGGTGGCCTTGAAAACAGCCTTACGGACACCCTTCCTTTGGCATAGTCAAAAATATTGTCATTTGGTAACATAAAACAGTTAGTATTGTGATGAGTTTATTGTATTGATTTTAACCCTCTATCAAAACCATTTTTTTTTTAAAACTGTATGTAGTAGGTGTTTGAGATCTTTGTTGAAAATGGTGGAAGTGCTTAATACCAGCATTAATTTTCTCCTCTTACACTGTGTTTCGTATCTCTTGGAAGATACTTGAGCAACACTTCATATGTCTTCTGCAGATGCTTTCAAATTGGACAGTACTAAAATTTCGTCGTTTTGTAAAAAGTTAATCTTTAACTCTTTACCACACAATCCCGACTTTTAACGACCCGGAAGAAGAAAGCTTTTGAAAACATTGTGAGAAAAGGAGAAAATGCTGGTAACCAGCATTTTCTCCTTTTCCCACAAAGTTTTCTACCCTTCCCAAAACATGTTTCAATATTTGAGTCACATTTGTTTGTCATCTGCAAATGCTTTCAATATGGTACAGTCTAAGATTTTGTTGTGTGGTAAAGAGTTAAATAGCCTTTCACAACCACAGTTGCCTTTGTGGCCAGTTTAGATCAAGATCAGACACGTTCCGTCTGATCTTTGATCTACTCTGTCCACTTTGCTGACAAAAGCAACCTTGAAACTGCAATTAATTGGGTTTTATTTCTAGACTGAAAGAGTCTGTTGGGTTTATTCGGGCACTTTAACCTTTTACCATGCAATACCCACTTTTAACAACCCAGGGGAAGAAGTCTATTGAAAACATTGTTGCAAAAGGAGAAAATGCTGGTAACCAGTATTTTCTCCTTTTCCGACAATGTTTTCTACCTTATCAAAGAAAAATTGCACCATTTGAGCCACTTTGAAATTGTTATCTGCAGATGCTTTGAAATTGGACTATAGTAAAATTTGTCACTTTTTTTTTTGTAAAAGTTAAAATAGTGTTTAGTTTGATGAGTTGGTGTTTATTCTTTCCCTTTATCACATGGCAACATTTTAGACTTGCCCAAATTGAAAGTGTTTTTAAACAAAAGTTACAAGTGGATCAAATGATTGGATTTGTCTATGAAAGGTTAGAAAACATTGTGGGAAAAGGATAAAATGGTGGTTACCAGCATTTTCTCCTTTTATCACAATGCTTTCAAATGTATCCTTTCTCAGGCTTGTTAAAAGTCATAACTATGTGGTAAACGGTTAATCCTGTATAAAAACCAGCCATTGTATAAAAAACCATGATTGAATAGGTTCTTGAAAACATTGTGGAAAATGGTGAAACTGCTAGTAAGTAGTAATTACTCCTTTTCCTCCATGTTTTCTACCCGATCATAGACAAATCACAGCATTTATACCACATATAATTAGTCAGCTGCAAATACTGGTACTTGCAACATGTGCAAGTCTAAAATTTTGTTGTTGGTAAAGAGTTGAAATATTCTGTATTGTAATGAGGTTTATTGTCCTTAACTTTTTCTCGTACCAGCCATTGTTGTTAACCCTTTACCACACAATCCTGAGTTTTAACAACCCTGTCACAGAAGGCAGCTTTTGAAATCATGGTGAGAAAAGGAGAAAATGCTAGTTACGAGCATTTTCTCCTTTTCCAACAGGTTTTCTACACTTTCATGGACAATTGCTATCATTTCAGCTAATTCAAGTATGTCATCTGCAATTGCTTTCAATTTGGACCTGTCTAAAAGTTTGTCTTTTGTTAAAAGAGTTAGAGAAAAAGATGTAAAATGTTTTTTAAAACATTATGGAAAATGGTGAATGTGCTTGTAATCTACATTTTCTCTTTTCAACATTGTTTTCTACCCCTTGAAAGACAAATTCCATGGTCATAGCTATATTCAGTTTGTCTTCTTTTACTTTGGACAGGGATCTTATATACATGTGTATATACGATCCCTGCTTTGGACCAGTCTAAGAATGTTGGTATGCATCATTTTCTCCTTTTTCCACATTGTTTTCTATAGCCATTTTAATTCAAGATTGATGAATTTGATCTCTGGGTAATATGTTGTATAAAGTCATGAACTTATCATTTTGAGTATTAAAATATTTTCTTTTTATATTTCGTTGTTCTTCTTGTTTAAACTTGATCTCTGTACAGAGAAACAAGTTATGTAAATTTATTACAAAAACTCTAATAATATTTATGTCATATTTTAAACACATCTGTATTAAAAATGATAATTTCAAATACACAGAGTAGTAAAAGGTAATTTCCCTGTGTCCCACCATCGCCTACCCAAGTGTCTTTCTTGCCCGTCCTCTGTCAGGCTGTCGTTTCTCTATCCGGCTGTCTTTCTCTTTTCGCCCCCCCTTTCTCTGTGCTTTTTTTTTTTTCTGGGTTTCGGTTGCGTCTCGATCTCGGTTCGCCGAGTTCCAAGTCGACTCCCCTGACCATTAGGCCAATTTGGAGCCTATAGGATTGAGGTTGTAGTTTATATTTGAATACAATGTCCTGTAAAAACATAAAAAAAAAAATCAACCGGAAGTCTCGCTATCATTGTGGTATTTAGTAGGACCGGCTATCAACGCCAGGTGAGTTCAATTCTTCAAGCAAAACTTTCTATCAAACTAGTCCGTGTTTAAACAACCACTGACAGAAGAATATTGAAAACATTGTGGAAAATGGAGAAAATCATGATAACATTTTTTCTGTCCCCGCAATGTTTTCTTCACTTTCAAAGAAAAATCCCATTTTTAAGCCAGATTTGATCTTTCGTCTGGCGGTTATAATGGACGATTCTTAATTTTTGTCGTCTGCTACAATCAAACACTAACGCAGCAAATGTTCGGGTCCTGGCGTTAACAATTTCTGAGTCCCTATCACGGTCTACATAGATCTTTACACATAATCTGCATATCTATACCATTTTTTTCTTTTTTGGTCATTTCTGACTAAGTAACGTCAAATAGTAGGAGAAAAATGATCAGACTGGAACCCAGGCTGTCGTTAGGCCTATGCCGTTTTCAAAAGAACAAGTACATATAAATTTTTGTATTCGGCATAAAACCGCACTTGCATGTTTATAGCTTGCAATGTATACGACAACTACGATATGGAAAAACTAAAACTTACACAGATGTTCATTATCTGAGAACAGGGATCTTATATAATTATATAGAATCCCTGCTGAGAAGCATAAAAAAAAAATAAACAAATACGATTAAAGAAATTACATGTAGCAATATAGTGTATCAAAACTTAGATCGCCAACTAAAAGCAAAAAGAAAAATGAAAACTATGAGATTTTTCAAGAGTATAATCAGACTAGCTGTCATGTGCAGTCCGATCTTGATCCATATTGTATGCTACGTGTTTCATGAACATTTTGACTAATAGGCTGACCAGTACTCCGCGTTGCTAAAGGACACTCCCACGAAAACACAGTGTGGCCGGTGAGGATCGCCCCAGAATCTCTAAATTATATATCGCTCCCCTTAACGTAGGCCTACTCTTTACCAGTACTCCGCGTTGCTAAAGGACACTCCCACGAAAACACAGTGTGGCCGGTGAGGATCGCCCCAGAATCTCTAAATTATATATCGCTCCCCTTAACGTAGGCCTACTCTTTACCAGATGACTTTACCAGATGACAAAATTGTAGACTTGTCCAAATTGGAAGTACTTGCAGACGACAATTCAGATATGGCTAACATAGTATTTGTCCATATTAGACTTGAAAATATTGTGGGAAAAGCATTTTCTGCTTTCACCGCAATCAGATATACCAAAGCTTTCTTTCTCGTGGTCGTTCAAACACTAGATTGTTTGGTAAAAGGCTACGGTGCTGGATTTGTAACAATCAAATTCTTGAACGATCCATGCATACAAGGTTGTTCTTGTTGAGGTGTTCCTGGGCAAGGCACTGCAAAGCCCCAGTCTAGTACTGGTGAAAAGCATTTTCGCCTTTATCAAAAATATTTACCGTTCTTTCTCAGATAGATCTCAAAAATTTAATCGTCTGCAAAAGCTTTTAATTTGGACAAATCTAAAATTTTGCCGTCTGATACAGAGTTTGAAATGATGTCTATGGTGATGAAGTTATCGGCTGCTTTTCGAGAAACGATTTCTGTCACCGTGGCAATTATTTAACTTTGAAGGTGATTGATTGTGTTTTGATACCGCTTTCTAAATTATTTCAGTCATATCACAGCGACAGCCTACATATTCATGTATTTCCTGTGTTTCACCAGTACTAGTCTGGAGTTCTAGATTGTCTTGCTCTGGAACATTCCCACGAAAATAGTGTTTCCAGTGAGGCTCGAACTTGATGTTACATTTTAGTCATATCACGGCGACAGCTGATCAGTTATTCCTGTTTCATAACTTCCTTCGTCTCACAGATACTAGGACAGATTTTTTAAGTGTTTTGCCCTTGGGAACTCTCGCAAAACCTAAATCTCTCTCCTAGAGATCGAACCGGTGACTGGCGGACTATGGATCCTACGCCTAAACTAATTGGCCAAGCTGACACCCTTTGGCCAAGCTAGATATGGAACTCGTATATTTTCAAGTCAAGTAAATTTTATTTACAAAGTCTGGAACATATAACAAGAAACATAAGCTCTGTTGAGCTTTTCACACCGACTTTACGTCACCAACTGAACCACAGGGCTCGACATCCAACCCACAACTCCTATTTTCAATCCCTGCTGTGACCAACTGAGCTACTAGGCTCGGTATCAAACCCACAACCCCTAAATTTTCTAGCACCGCATATTACCGACTGAATACATCACAACGACCATCATTTAACCTTGTTAGGTATGGGGTGGGGTAAAATTGGTGACATAGACAACGACAGAGAGTATGATGATTATCTGGTCAAAAAGTGACGATAAAAAAGGAGAAAAGGCAGACCACAGCAATAAATTCACCCACCTCGATGTTTAGTAATTCCAGACTTTATTTATTGATTAAATACTAGTAATCCATCATATGTAAAATTAAACAATGTCTCATCTTAAATAAGAATTTTACACAAGAGACTAACACACTAAACAGTGAATACAAAACACGTCCAGATTACGCACGTGGAAAGTCTGCAAATATGGTGGTTGAAGCGGGAAGGGGGGGGGTTTAAAGGCTGACTCGGGATAATGTTTAACAAAATAGGCCTGTGCAAGCTGAATTTGGTCTACAGTATTCCTTTCTGGTGACGTTTTAAGCCATCACATGATTCTTTTTGTTAACAACCAACTTAATCTTTAGGTAGACTGGTCCTTGGACATGCAGAAAATTGACCAATAGCGATAAGTTTCGGCTCAGGTCAGCCTGCGCTGACTGCGCAGGCTGACAAACCTGGGTCGATACGTTTCGCAGATGTATTAAACCCCTCCCTTTTGCCAGAGACGGCTTAATTATTGACGCAAACTTTTTTTTTTAACAGTCGCTACGAAATTGTTTATCTAGTGCTCAATGAAGCATTTAATATGTTGCAGAACTTTTTTCTCTATGATTTGGTTTAAATTTATTTATTTTACATCGATTGAGAAACAAGTTCTTGCAACTTATACTAATTTCTCTCGATTCTGCTTCCTGGGAACTACACCAGTACTCGCACCGAATGTGTGAGCGAATAAACGGTCCCGAAGTTGATAGCCACTCCCGGGTATCGAACTCAGGACCTTACGGTTACGAGGACAATACTCTACCTCACAACTTCGAAAGCCACATTTTTTTATGATTTGAAAGTGTATTAGATACTGTCCTTGAAGCTGACTTACATGAACGAGTCAAACACCGGCTGGACACAGACGACACTTATCAAGCTTCTAGGGAAATTATCATGGTAAATGTACCAAGTGCTAGTTCACAGGACGTAGACAGAGGTCAGAGTTAGGGCGAAGTTAAGGGTCGAATTCGGGGCCTATAATATACATTCACACGAGGGATAATTAAGACATAGATCTAGATCTATATAGAAGCTGTACTTTGGATAGAGTCCCCACAAACCAATCTTAATGCTATTCTTATCCAATTCTCAAGACTTTTCCAAAATTTAAAGAAATGCAAGTTCTGTGTAGTTAAACCAAATGGTTGCGCCAATCAGATAATGTAGATCCAAGCTTAGACTGCACGTTCTATGCAGTCTAATCTTGATCTGTACTATCTGCAAAGGCGCTTTAAGTCCCTCTCTGCATCATAAGGATTAAAAGGCTGGCAAAAGTTTTCGTTATCAGTAAAGCCGTGGTCACACCTTACGTAGTTGAACGCAGTGGGAAATGGGCATAGTTGGCCGTAGTTGAACGTATTAAAAGTAGTTGAACGTAGTTACACTTACACAACCCTAGTTCAACGTAGTAATTAACGTAGTTTGAACCTATGATTTTTCAGTAGTAAGTTAATAATTTTTGAACATGTTCAAAAATAAGTTACGGTTAATTACGATGTTGTGTCCCTACCGAGACCGTACGTAGTGTGAACGTAGTTGACCTTAGTTAACCCACAGGCCTTTGAAGCTCTATTGGTCTATCACGGAACACTAAAATTTTCCTTGGTCGATCATAGAACACATATAGTACATTGGTGCATCGCCTGTACATCACGAAATATACTCAAATTTTCATTAACACCCTTTCTAGTCTTACTATATACGATACAGAGGGAATCCCCCAATGTGCTATTTATAGTAACGGTGTGCGATAATGAATATTTCGTTATCCCTTGATCGACCAGTGGAGTTTCAGAGGGCTATGGTTTACCGTAATTAACCGTACTTAACCGTAGTGCGTGCTGTAGGTGACCGCAGTTTTGGAAACCGTCTTTTCTTCCAAGGCGGCATGGCTGAATAAGTGATCAGCAATTTCTGGCTCATCAACTTCCCACAGCACACCGACTAGCTTACCCGTACTGAGCAGGTGCAGCCACAACTTTTTACCGTAGCTTAACGAGGTTGACACTAACTAACCGTAGCCTAATTGCGCGTACTTAGGACCATGGTAGTTTATACGTAGTGTAACATAGTTAGCCGTAGTTAGACTTAGTGATACCCTAGTTAATCCTAGCCACTTTGCTCGCAGTTGAATGTAGTTGACCGTACTAACACCTAGCTCAACCTACTTAGACTTTTTATGTTTCCCCTTTTTGCCAATTTTGAACCTACTTCGAACTTACTTCAACCTAATTGACCGTAGTATTACTATGGCAGACTACGTTTGAAAACGGACAACCATAGCCAACTTTCGCGGACATGTAAAAATCGATATGGATTATAATAAATTTGACCTGTGACTGTACGACTTCTAACGACCCTGAGGTTGACTGTTTAGGATAAAATATGGAAACGGGCGCAATAACTTTTTACAAGTTATCTCCTACTTTTCAAAAAAAAAAAAAATTTGTTTTCAACATCACTCAATCAGTTTCTTCTGCAAAGAGTATTAACCGTAAAAAGAATGACAATACTAGATCTGATAGATTAAAGTTGACACAGACTATGAGTATAGTGGGAAAAGGGGGTAAAACAAGCGAAATTTCCTTTAACAGTGAATTAAAAAGTTACATGCTGCATAATTATCATTTACGTGTAAGCCCTTGCAGACTCATGAAAAATCCCGGAGAAATGGCATCGTTTGAAACTGCTCTGTGGGAAAAGATAATTAATACTTAACCCTGTACCACACAGTCCCGAGATTAAACGATCCTGTGGTAGAAAGCTTTTGAAAACAACTTGTAAAAAGTAATTGCATTTACTCCTTTTCTCGCTCTGTTTTTGATCCTTTTAGGACTCATCGTCTGAGTCACCTTTTATTTGTCTTAACAAAATACATGTAGTCTAAATTTGGACGAGTCTAAAATTTTGTCGTTTGGTGAAGAATTAATTAACAAATTTAACCTCTTGTTGTACAAAATGTGACTTCTAACGACTTTGTAGTTGATCTCCGACTTTTCCAAACAACTATATTTTTTACATCAATCAAATAGTATCTCCCGTCTTTCAAGCGTTCCCCTTTTAACAATTTTTATATTTTAATTGTTCATTGGTAAGAATTAGCCTAAACAGTGAGGGGCTTGATTCTTCCATATTTAAAACGACGCAACCTGTAAAAAGCATAACCAAAAAAAGGTTGTACCTATCTTTATGTATCAAAATATAGTTCATTGCATAGATAGACCTAAGTTGTTCCTAAAACAGAGTATGCAACATTTAGACTCGCTCAAAATAGAAATATTTTGATAGAACTATTAATAATAGTGATAGACATTGTGAGAAAAGGCGACACGTAAAACCATGGGATTACATGTATTTGCTAAGATATTTAACTGCCGCATATAGCACATTGCCTATCTTTGAAAAAGTAGAAAACATTGTGAGAAAATGCTGGTTACAAGAATTTTCTCTCTCTCCAACAAAGTTTTCAGGTTAGACTCGGGAGTGTATGAATGATTTAAACCGGGACTCCCAAAATACCAATTTTTTTTTGCTTGACTCAGCAAACTGTTGATACTGCAATAACAACGATTTTTTTTAACAACAAAAAAAAAAAGAATCGACGCACTGCGCATAAAATCGATTAGGTCCATGATCAGACTACTTGTTTTGTGCAGCCTGTTATTATTCTACACTGTCAGCAAAAGTGCTTCTGGATGGATTAGATTTCAAGATCAGACTACTTTTTTGTGCAGTTTACTAATTATTGGTCTACATTATCAACAAAAAGCGCACTTAGTCGCACAGAGCAGTTTAAGGGCCGAACTTGATGTTTCAGAGAATCCAAACTTAACCCTTAAACCAGGGATCTTATATACAGGGGATAGGAAACGCGGTATAACTTCCGGTTATTCACTGTCTTCTTTCGAATTGACCGCAAAGGAAAAAACGGCGGCCATCTTAAATTTCGGCATACGACGGTCACTGTTTTAATCAACGTTTTGCTTGGTTATCCCATACGTCCTTCTCAACAGGTAAGTTTCCGAATATTTACATGCTTAGAATATATGTAACATCAATTTTTTCGGATATTTTGTTTTATATGCTTATTTTGGCGTTAAAAAATCATGACCTAATCATGTTTGCCCCGTAGGGGGATGTTCGGCAGGAGGATTTAGTGACGTGCAAAAGTACTTTTTAAGTACATAAAGTAGCGTCCAAATAGCAACATGTTGGTAAAAATCACGAGATAGGGTACATCTCCTTGTATTAAAGCTAATTTTGTGCTGATTTTCGATTCTTAAGTTAGATAATTATGGGCTCAAAAATGGGCTATTTTCGGTATTTCATCACAAAATGGCGGACCAATGTGGTGAATTTGGCGGGACCCTAGTGATAGTTGTAGCATTCTCAATTTATTTTTAGAAATAAATTTGTTCAGATTTTGACATATTTATAAGCAGTAAGTATTTCTTTTTGTTTTTAAATAAAATCTAGTGATTTTCGATGCCAAGGTTGGATAACTGGGGGCTCAAAAACTTGGCTATTTTCGGTCTTAATTGCAAGATGGCAGCCTAAAAAGGGGTTATTTCAGTAAAGGTGGAAGCGCAGTACCGCACATTAGTCAAAAATGATTGGATCTCTGATAGTTGGCCATATCCTGAACAAATTCCATTTTAGTCTAACCATGTGAAAATAAAACCATATTTTGCAACGTAACTGAAGAATTAAAATGTTACGTTTTGTAAAAAGGAGAAATTTGAAATTCAGTTGGTTCTATATTTTTTTTTTCCAGATATGTATTGTGAGAGCAAAACACTTCAAAACATGGTTTCAAGAGCTGTCAACATACTGTAGTGATGCATCCTGTGAACAGAAGAATGACATTGAAGATGGTTTTGTAATTCTGCATAAAGTGTGCTAGTATAAAACTGAAGCTGGGCTTGAAAACTTGGAATATTAAAGACCAAATCAGCTGTGAACTGTACAAACCTGCAAGAAAAATGCTAAAGTGAAATTAATGTATTTGAATATGAAAGCTGTGAGCTTCTACTACCACCAAAATATATTTAGTACGAATAGCTCAATAAGCCACTAGAAGTATAGAGTTATTTAATTATCTGTGACAAATGCTAGTATTCCTGAATCCTAAGTTTTCACTAACCTGGGGAATATCCATACTTCCAAAAACATTGTGAACAAAGAAGAAACTACCGGTAAGTACATGTCACATTTTCTCATTTCCCCAGGAAAAACAAGTCTCCTCATTTCAGTTGCATTTCATTTGTCGTCTGCAAATGCTTTCAAATTAGACATGTCCAAAATTTTGTAATCTGGCAAAAAGTTAAGGATGGAACCTTGCTCAATTTGCAATGTTTCACAACATTTCAGTTGTATCATAGCAGCCATTATACTTATCTATTTGTTTTTTGAATTTGCACAACTGTCTGCACAAGCTGCTTGCTTTTCCTCATCAACATATTTTTTGAGGGAAAGAAGTATGTATCTGTGTAGTGCAAAATTCTCTGAGAATCATGATGTTGGTTTCCCACTACTCACACTATGTCATAAAACAATAAAAGTACATGTATTAAATTTGACATACTTTTGGTTTCTTCAAACAACACAGTACATTCAGTATCTACAGTCTTATAAGCCACTTGTGTTAAGGAGTTATCTAATAATCTGTGACAGATGCCAGTATTCCTGAATCCCAAGTTTTCACTACCATGGGAAATATTTACACATCTGAAAACATTGTGGGAAAAGAAGAAAATGTTGGCAAGCATGTTCTCATTTTCTCAGCAAAGACACAAGTGACACATTTCATTTCTTGTCTGCAAATAATTCCAAATCAGACAAGTCTCAAATTTTGTTGTCTGGCAAAGTGTTCCTGAAGGTTGGTTGCTTTCAACATTTTGCAATTGTATCACAGCAAACAATGCAGCTATCCATATTCCATGTATTACTAGAGTTGGGAATGTTTCTACTTGAAAATCTCTGTTGAGGGAGAGAAGTATATTTTGGGCGTTTGTATGACACACCAAGATTATAATGATAGTTTAATATACCAATAATATCTCATATACACAATACTTTTACCATCATCATTAACTGCAACTTGCCACAGTGAAAAAGTTTTAGGAGATAAAAGTCTACATTCAATGAAAAAAGCATTTGCGGAAGGAACCAACCATTTGCATGTTACATTTTATCACAAAAAGATTGGTCCTTGTGTCATACTGTTTTCCAAAGATTTCTACAATGGATTTATGTAAAATCAAATTTATTAGGCATTAAGTTAAAACGTGCTAAAGGAACACATTTTTCAGCACCATTTAATTTTGTAACACACGTGTAGCTCAATATTCATGGCTGCCTTGATGTTTTTAGTGAGAAATTTTAAAATATCAATTTCAACATAAACTTTCTGTGTACAGTGTGAATTTTTTTGAAAATTTAAACTAGACGCGCTTGAGCGCCTGTATCGCTCCACAGGCCTGATATTTCTATAATGGCGAAAGGAAGTTTTTAACAATTATCATTCAATCCTGCATTTTAGCTCACTGAAGAAACAATTTGGTAGACAACCACCATAGGAACTTACCTGCAAAACAACAATGAAATCCAATGAATAGTTTTAGAGAAGAAATTTTTCAAAGATTTTACTTTATACCATAAAAGGAAAATGAGTCTCCCATAAAAGCCATGTTTTTTGACAGATCTTTTTTTTTTAAGGAATTCTGTAAACCTGTATCTAAGGAACATTCCTGCAAAATAATAATGCTATCCAAATAGCGGTTTGGGAGGAGAAGATTTTTAAAGGTTTTTTACTTTGGTTGCCATGGCAACCAGAATTCTTCATGGAACACAATTATTTGAAGGAATTTGAAAGAGGACCACCAAAGGAACATTCCTGTGAAATTTGGTAAAAATCCAGTCAATAGTTTCTGAGGAGAAGTTTTTTAAAGAAAAAGTTTACCGACGCACGCACGGACGAACGGACGAACGAACGGACGGACGGACGGACAGACACACGGACGCACGACGGACACAACGCCATGACAATAGCTCGCTGGCCTTCGGCCAGTGGAGCTAACAACAATGAAATCCAATGAATAGTTTTAGAGAAGAAATTTTTCAAAGATTTTACTTTATACCATAAAAGGAAAATGAGTCTCCCATAAAAGCCATGTTTTTTGACAGATCTTTTTTTTTTTTTAAGGAATTCTGTAAACCTGTATCTAAGGAACATTCCTGCAAAATAATAATGCTATCCAAATAGCGGTTTGGGAGGAGAAGATTTTTAAAGGTTTTTTACTTTGGTTGCCATGGCAACCAGAATTCTTCATGGAACACAATTATTTGAAGGAATTTGAAAGAGGACCACCAAAGGAACATTCCTGTGAAATTTGGTAAAAATCCAGTTAATAGTTTCTGAGGAGAAGTTTTTTAAAGAAAAAGTTTACGGACGCACGCACGAACGGACGGACGGACAGATGGACGGACGGACGGACGGACGCACGACGGACACAACGCCATGACAATAGCTCTCTGGCCTTCGGCCAGTGGAGCTAAAAATGGAAAACATTTGAAGGAAAGGCAAAAACATAATATTTTTAATAGCACAGAAATCATTTTGAAAAGAATTGATCACTGGCTGCAACTGGTCTTTTACAAATGTTTTCCAATGCTGTCCACTGTATGAGGAGCGAAAAGTCAAATTTGTACAAAGTCCTACACAACTTATACTGTTTTCACATTGGTCCAAAATCAAAGCTTTCAAAGTTATTAGATAACCTTAAGTTCTCTGACACAGAGAACTAAAAAACCATTATTAAAGAAGGAAAAATTGCTTGTCAAAAGCAACTTTTACTTTGCCACACTGTTAACTCTTTTTGAAACAACACAGAAGTAGACTTGTACGAAGTGAGAGCATTTACAGACAACAATTGAAATGCGACTCAAATTATGGAATTTGTCAATGATATAATTGAAAGCATTTGGGGAAAAGGAGAGAATGTTGGTAACCAGCTTTTTCTCCTTTTCCTGCAATGTTTCCAAAAGGCTTCTTTCTCTTGGTCATCAGAACTCGGGGTTGTGTGGCAAAGGGATAATTGCAGATTTGTCTTTTTTTTTCTAATAATTATGCTACTGACTATTTTTTACCAAAGAACAATTTTTTGGGGGCCTTTGGAATCCCCAATTGAAAGTATTAGCAAACGACAACTGAAAGTAGATTCAAACGATTGGATTTTTTTTACATGGTATTGAACATTGAGGATAAAAATGCTGAAAACAGGTACATGTGCTAGGCTAGCATTTTGTTCTTTTCCCACAATATTTTCAAAAAGCTTTAAATATTCCAAAGTCATCAAACACACAAGGTTGTAAGGTACACAGGTTAATTCGAAATGATGCAATTGTGAAGGCCACTGGTGTATGTAATTGATTCCAATGTATAAAAGTAGGAACAGAGTTGCAGACAGGTCCTCACACTTCACCAGCCTACTTTTTCAGAAAGTTCACTAATTCTCTTTCCATTTTGCAGGAAATTCTCCTTTTTTTCTGTCAAAGACAGTGATTTAAGAGTAGCTGCAAGCTGAACTGAAAATGTACTGGAAGGTCCATTGAATGGGCAGTGAAGGCAATTTTCTGGTTCTATATGCCCTTTGTGTAGCTTGCTATTGAAAAATGGGTATGTAACTATTAACAGATCTCTGTGTTTACCGGCCTAATACATTGTACTACATACAAGTGAAATGTTTGTCACTCCTGATAACATGAGAAGCTTTTGACCTGACCAAATTGAAACATTTGGAGAAGAAAATCAGAAAATAAATATTTAATTTCAATGATACGTATTGTCTATAAACAGAAGAGGACACTACTGACAGTAGATGTGTCATGACAGATACACAACTTGATATATCCCACTTGTGATCATGTCAAATACAGGGAGTGGACAAAAACAGCCCACTTCCGAAACGTTAGGCGGACTTAATCCTTCAACAGGCGATGTGTGCTTTTCCCGAATTGTTTGCAATAGATATCCACTGCAGAAATATTAAAATATTTTAAGTTACTACGAAAAAGAGGGTTGTTTCGGTAATGGGTCGTTTTGGCACCGAGCCGTTTTGATCTCCATTCACAATTTACACTTCGTGTGAAATCAAGACTGACAACATGACCTGTATATCTGAAACGCCCAATTAGTCGACACTTTAAATTTTCCAGATAAAAAAAATAACACTTTAACTGAAAAAAACAATAATAGAAAAACATTGACATAAACATTGAAACGCATTTCTTTGGCGGATATAAAAATTGTCGGAATCGGCAAGGAATTATATTATCTGAAAGGAAGATAATAACTCGCAAGGAACGACAACGGATTATTGGAAGCCGTACGGGTAAGTCAGTGAAAAATCGATAATTGGTCTTAACTCCAGTTGCGTTGCCTATCCCTGTGTATATACGATCCCTGGTGTGAAATCAAGACTGACAACATGACCTGTATATCTGAAACGCCCAATTAGTCGACACTTTAAATTTTCCAGATAAAAAAAATAACACTTTAACTGAAAAAAACAATAATAGAAAAACATTGACATAAACATTGAAACACATTTCATACTAAACGCTTCTTTGGCGGATATAAAAATTGTTGGAATCGGCAAGGAATTATATTATCTGAAAGGAAGATAATAACTCGCAAGGAACGACTACGGATTATTGGACGCCGTACAGGTAAGTCAGTGAAAAATCGATAATTGGTCTTAAAGGGCAAATCCTAAAATATTTTGACCAGACTGTTTTTTTCCTTTAATCAGCTGCAAATGATGTCAGTTAAACATGTGTCCGTCATTTTTCATAAATACCACACTGTAACATGCCATAAACCACGGCCGAATTGTCACGCTGATATACGGCCCTTAAATGGTACATGGCTTACTTCCCCTGATTCGCTTATCTCCCGTGCATGTGTGACGTCATTGTCGAGTCAGTCTGTGTATACCGTCAGTAGACATTAAGTAGGAACGCGGATGATTGTATGCAGATATCTGAGTATTAACTGAGAATTGAGACGAAAAAATGGTAAATTGTGCAGCCTATGGCTGCAACGTCGATTCGGGAACTCATAGAATTAGTATTTTCAAATTTCCGAAGGAATTAAAAAGGAGGAACTATGGATTCAACATTTAAACCGGGGCCGGACAGTAGCGACGGATTTTTTGCCATCGGTTCATTCGAAATTGTGTCTGAAATACTTCGATGACAGTCAGTTCTTAATAAGTCCAAAACTCGCAAAAGAAGTTGGTTATAGGAATTTTAGCCTGCGGTTAAAACCTGACGCTGTGCCGACATTATTCGAAACTCCGAGTCGAAAGGAGATAGGCCTTAAACCGAAACTCCGAAAGACAGACATTCCGCAACGGCAATTTCCAAAATGAAAATCCAACATGAAGTAGGTAATTTCTTTTTTCTTGAAATTGGAATACATGAATTGTTATTCGTACTAATTTACCCTTTTCTACATTACTGCTTCATTCTGAACAAGGAGAAAATGCTGCCGTTTTCTCCCTTTTCCAAATGATTTCAACATTTAACAAAATTATAGATTCATCCAAATTCATAACATAAATTTTGAAAATAACATAGCCGACATTGTTCAAATGATGTAAACTTTCACGGGATAATAATCATTCTTTGAACAGCAAACATCATTTTCTTCCCACACTGTTTTTCAAACACTCTTTCTTTGGGTATTGGAAACTAGATCTAGGGTTTGTATGGTAAAGGGTGAAGTCAGTATCTGGCTACCCCTAGTCATGGTCATAAATGTTAATCCATCACCGACCAGTTGAAACAATACAGGAAATGGTTACATAACATTTGCATATCTCACCCCTTTACACTGTAATGTTTGTTGGTGACAGTAAACCCATGTTACAGCTTTTATCCCATACGCTACTTCTCTTTGACATTTCACTCTTAAAAATGATTTGACAACTTACATGCATTTTGAACAAATTTTGAATTATATCTATACAATTTTGATTTGTGGATATTTCCTTTTCCTATCCATATTATGTCTTCTAGACAGGCTACTGAGAAAAATGTTTTGAACATGTCAGTATGAAAATTTTGAAAATGCATATAATTTGACACAAGTCATTTTCTCTGATAATCAGACAAAAGTGAGAAAATTAAGAATACATTTTTTTTTAAAATTAAGAAACAGAATGTTTTTGACCAGGCTCACACACCAATTCTTTTACCTTTTACCTCAAAATTCTGATCTTCAACCACCCTAATGGAGAAGGCTTTTGAGGACAGGGTGAAAAAAGGAATAAGTCCTGATTCCCAGAGTTATCTTCTTTTCCTACAATATTTTCTACCCTCAAACCTATTGTCAAGGCCACATTTGATCTGTGGTCTGCAAATACTTTCGGTGTGGAGTGGACAAGTCTAAAGTTTTGCCATCTGTGTAAGGGTTTAGCCTAACCCTTACCCAAATGATAAAAAATTAGACTATTTCAAATCCACAGCATTTAAATATGACCGATAAAATGTGATTGTTTATTGGAATTTAGTTTAACTGAGTTTAACCCTTTACTAAACAATCCTTTGTTTTAACGACCCTTGTGAAGAAAGATAAACCTTTTGAAAACATTGTAGGTAAAGGAGAAAATGATGGTAACCAGTATTTTCTCCTTTTTCCACAATGTTTTCTACCCCATCAAAGACAAGTCCAAACATGTGAGTAAAATTTAATTTGTTGACTCCAAATGCTTTCAATTCGGTTGAGTCAATAAATTTGATGTTTGGTAACAATTTAAACATGTATTTTACATCTCTTGAGAAACAAGTTCATACAACTCGTACGAATCTCTTCGGATACTGCTTCCTGGGAACCAAAACAAAACTCATGCCCAATGTGTGGGATTTATATTTAACCCTTTACCAATCAATCCCTAGTTTTTACGACCCTGAGACAGAAGCCTTTTAAAAACATTGTAGGAATAGGAAATAATGCTGGTAGCCAGCATTTTCTCCTTTAACCACAATGTTTTCTACTCTGCTGGAAACAAATTTCAATTTTTGAAATATTTAACTTTATTTTGTCGTCTGCAAGTGATTTCAATTTGGACCTGTTTAATATTTTGTCGTTTGGTAAAGAGTTAAAAATAGAAAATATTGTGGATAAAGGACCAATTGATAGTTACCAGCTCTTTCTATGTTTTTACAATGAATCTGGAGTCGTCTATACTGCAATTTGACCGGAATGTCAGTATTAACCGCTCAGTCCCTAGTAGACGGTAGACCAATTTGAGACTTACCCAAATTGAAACAATTTGCATAAGAAAACAAGAACTGAACAAATTACAATTCAGAGTTTAAAACTTTCACAGAGAAGCTCTATATGGAACATACAATAGCTATACATGTATGATAAATTTTTGCATTGAATGGATCATGTGGACAAGGTAAACAGCAAAAAAGTATTTCACACAGGTAGATACCCTCTTCCTCTCTCTGATGTTCATGTATTTCTGTATGGTAAGAAAAACAACTAAAATAATTTTCAAAATAATTTTGAGAATTAACTCTTAATAATCTCGGAACATATTCTTTTATCAAATTTCATGCTGGTTAACAGCATTTCAGAATATTCTTATTCTCATGAAAATCGTGATTTATTGTGTAACCCTTCACCCACTAGAGAATAAACTTGTACCCGTCAATGTTTACAGAATTCATTACAAGGTACAAATATCAACAAGGACCCATCAACAAATAGAACTAACATCTCACGATTATCAATCGTAAAAGTCAAGAAAAGGGTTATTTGACATGAAACTAAAGTGTCGGTGAAATGTCTTCAAAAGTGTCGGGGAACTGTTTTGTCGTGGAACTGTCTTGAAATCGTATTTTTTTAATTCCGCCCGTTAATGGACTGAAAATGCTTCACGTGAAACAAAGTTTATGCCATACACTTAATTTTATCATGTATAGAATAATATTTCTGTAAGCGATGTTCGCCCCGTAATAGACGTATTTCAATCATGAGCGCGCAATACTCAATACGTTGAAAAGTCCGGCACAACATCGTCATATTCGTCATCAGTGGGCGAAAAGTTACTTTTATCCTCTTCATCAGGAACTTAATAATTTTCTTTAAAAATTTGCTCGTACATGTACGGCCTTACCGGCCCAGAATCGTCTATTTCTTCGTCTTCAATATCGCTCAGTTCACTATCGTAAACAACGTCCATATTTAAACAAGCTCTCCTATGACGTCACAAATCAAGGGACGCAACAATAAGTAAGGGAGATAAGCGATGCAATAAAAATTAATAAGCAGAAATATGAATTGAAAAAAAGTACATTTACTATTTTTTTTTCCTAATTACAACATTACCAGGTGACCATTTGATAAGTGTAGATTTGAAAATTAACCATATCTGAAACTTGTTGATTTGCCCTTTAACTCCAGTTGCGTTGCCTATCCCTGTGTGTATACGATCCCTGCTTAAACCGAGGAATGGATGCATTACAAACCGACAAACAAAGCTCTAATAAGATCCCTGCTCAAATATAGCCATTTCAATGGTCTTTTCCTAAGAAAAATCTTGCTGTATCTGATGACCAATGTAAATCCAATATTCTGAGCAGTCTGATATGGATGCACACATTCTTTGCAGTCTGATACTGATCTTGAAGGGCTACACTGTCCTTTAGCTGACAAAGGGTTTAGGTTGAAATCCGAAAAAAAAAACCAAACACGCCAGATATATGTCCAGTCTAGGCAAGGATTGTAAATTTGAAGCAGGCTTCTGTTACGTAATGTTACGTTTCTCTTATCTTTAATAGCTGCGGGGTATCGAATATCGATTAATAGTATACACGGTTTAGGTTCGGCAAACTCCGGAAACTCCCGAACTTTTACGTATGATATAGATTATTTTCATCGATTTGTTGGTATGCGAGACTGCTGATTAGGTATGTCCGTGAAAGTTGGCTATGATCGCCTTTCATCGCCGAAAAATGGATTCGGCTAAGACTCGGGTAACCCGTAATCGATCGGCCGATAGATGCTGGTTCCCCGCATCGATTACGGGTTACCCGAGTCTAAGCCGAATCCGTACGATGAAAGGCGATGTTACCGAATCCCATTAGGGTGCCTTATCCTTAAGTATCTTTTTTCACATGTATAAGCTTATATATTGATTGTCCGTTACAGAAGCACTATTTTCACACAACGATACGATCCCGCGCTCTGTGGCACAATTCTGTTTCGATGTGTTGATAACACTTTCTTTTCTAAAATATCATTCTTCCATCTTGATCGGCGGTATTTGACGCCGTTAGATTTGTCGATGTAACTTTGTCAATGTATTTACATATGAGTGTTGTTGTTGGTGATGGTTTTTTTTTTCGTCGACGTCGTTATTGTTGGTGTTGTTGTTGTCGTCTTCTTCGTCATCGTCGTCGTCGTTGTCGCTGCAGCTACTTTTGTCGTCGTCGTTGTTGTAATTATTCTTGTTGTTGTTGTTGCTGCTGATTTTATGGTTGTATATGTTTGGGATAGAAAACGTGTGCCTTTGTAAACGGAAAATACATACACGAGCGTAAGCCTATATATATGTCTCGTGTATTGCCGCACGAGATTTTCTGTCCGACATAGACTACATAAGTCATTATCTTCCGCTAGGTGGCATTCTACAAATACACATCTATCTAATTTGGGCATTCTGGGTACAGAACCGGACTAGTTTTCAAAACAACAACCGTTACTTTGAATTTCAAAATAAAATAAACGTTTACTCAATAAAACGCTACCTGGTACGATTCATTCAGCTATGATCAGCTAGCATGTAACCTACGCACCGGCCATTTATTAAAACAGCCCCTTCAGGTTTGGGTAATAGCTTCGGTATAAGCCCTACTTTTCCCGTAGAAAAACAGGGATGGGTGATGCGTCATAGCAGACAGGTCGAATCTTCGAAGAATATGACATGCGCAGACAACGCCACATGAGTAAAACGTGTATACAATCATTGTGTACGAGCCATGCTCTGTGAAAAGGAGGCTTAATGCATCTGCAAAAACTATCGATTCATGTCAGCCTGCGCACTTCGCGCAGGCTGAAAAGGGTCGAAAATTTTTGCATTTTGTAAATTTTCTGCGGGACAAAGAACCATTCTACCTCCAAATTCAGTCGATTATTAGATAAAATGGATTTTATGGAGCCATACTTATGTGATGACTTCCTTGATATAATGCATAACAGATCTAGACAGTGTAATTTAACTGTTTTATTGATTTCAGAATTAAAATCTAGAACCACGTGATTTCTTCCTAGCGATTATACTTGGCCCTTTTTCAAACAATTCCATGTTTTCATGACTGAGTAAGAGAACTTTATGAAAACATTCCTGGAGAAGGAGAAAATGCTGGTAACGAGCATTTTCTCCTTGTCCCACAATGTTTTTTTACCCTATAAATGACAAGTCCACTAAATTTTGTCACATCATACTTGACGTCTGCAAATGCTTTGAATCTGGGTATGTCCAAAATTTTGTTTTCTGTTAATGGGTTACCTAAATATCATGACACATGCGCCTGTAGAACTTGCGATACTCAACTTACTCCGATCTCGATCTGTCTCATCAAGAATGGCAGACAGAAAAGTCTTTTTCAGAGGAAAGGTTAATTATACATGCGGCATTCAACTGATTTCGCATTCACCGAGGACTTTTCATCATGTGAAGAGTAGAAAACTAGTCAATGAAATTTGATCTGACCGCTTGTTTCACGCAAGTGTTTGGCACAAGTGTACCAATATTACGACGTTCAAGTTTCAGACACTAAACTAAAGATTTCCAAAAACAAATATTCGAAAACTCGAATATTAAAAACCAATATTCGAATACCTGTTTCTGTAGTCAGGCCCATTCCCTATTTAAAAGTAAGTATCGTGTATCGTGCAGAATCGAGAGAGATTAGTATAAGTTGTAAGAA
The DNA here is from genome assembly GCA_946811185.2 of Hippopus hippopus. Taxonomy (NCBI): domain Eukaryota; kingdom Metazoa; phylum Mollusca; class Bivalvia; order Cardiida; family Cardiidae; genus Hippopus; species Hippopus hippopus. The sequence goes on along the minus strand of OX328111.1, from coordinate 19,886,412 downwards.
CTTGTTTCTCAATTGATGTAAAATAAATATGTTTAAACTAAACTAAACTAAAATAAGTAAATATAGACACTTTATTGGTATTTTACGGTGAAAACTAGCCACATGTGTACTGACACCTTTTATCGGATGCTACAAAAAAATTGCTTTCGTCGACAGGAATCCTGCAGGGCCTTGCGTCCTGAATGGCGGTGTGTGGTGAAAGAACCAGACGAAAGTTTGGATGGGTTGTGTCCTGTATCGTGCACTAACTCCAACAACACAACACTAACACCCTACTGGTGGCATCACGTATATGGATAATCCTTGGCGACGATAGATGGCCTGCAGTACGCGAAAAGGGGCATTCGAACATTTGCGTAAAGTGTCGTCTCAGATCAGCCTGCGCAGTCTGCGCAGGCTAATCCGAGACGGCACTTTACGGGTACATTAGATTTTGTCCTACAGTAGACTTGTGCAAAACAGAAAAAAACATAATAACGGAAAGTGTCGTCTTGGATTAGCCTGCGCGGACTGCGCAGGCTGATCCGAGACGACGCTTTACGCAAATGTCCGAATGCCCCTTTCCGCTTGTTGCAGGCCAGATAGACTAAAAACAAAAATCTTTTGGGTAGTATATTTGTAAATTAAGCATTATCGTGCTGAATAAGCACAAAAACTGAAACTTTTAAGCCCATAGTAAAAAACCCAAATTTTGTTATTTTCAAGGTAATTTTTTAAGGAAAATATGTCCATATCGGACAGTGTAGATCAAAGATCAGACTGCACGTTCTGTGCAGTCTGATCTTGCTCTACACTGTCCGCAAAAGGTCAGTGAGTCACATTTAACAGCCTAAGGGTTGAAAAAAAAACCCAACGTTTTCTCACTGCGTAAATCATGCGCTTACATGTCGACTTCTATACGAATATTTCGTTTTTCGATCCCTTTCCTCGTGCAGTAATGTTTGTAAATCTGTGAAAGTATTCATTCCATTTAAAAATTGCTTTTAATGACTGGCCCGTTAAAGTATTTTGGACACTAGAAAATGACCCGCCTAAAGAAAACACGATACCTAAATAAACAAACTTATCAGCAATTTCAACATTCTTTCCATCGTAGCTGCATGATATATTACCTGGTAAACTGTCACCTTTTCTAAAAATTACAATTTTTGTTTTGGAAGTGTTAACAGATAATTTCCATCTCTGACAGTAGTCATGCAACATATTTAAATTAGATTGTAGTTCATCAGCCTTGTTTGCATAAATGACAATATCGTCGGCATATAGTATCAAAAACATTTTAAATATGTAAATATCGATGCCGTTATTGCCGTTTTTAATAAACATGTCCTCAATATCATTTATGAACATGGAAAATAGGAATGGGGATAAATACTTTCCCTGTCTGACACCGAGCAAACAATCAAAACTGTCGCTTAATTGGTTCATATACTTTACCACTGATTTAACATTGCTATAAATAGATTTAATGATGTTAAAAATCTTTCCTCTTATACCCAGCTTAATCATTTTCATCCACAAGTTTTCCCTCGTAATATAGTCAAAAGCTTTACTGGAATCTATAAAAGCGCAAAACAATTGATTTCCATTATAAATCATATGATTTATTATGCCATGTAACACAAATATATTATCCGTAGTACCCATTTTCTTTCTAAAACCAGCTTGTGCTTCTATATAAACACTGTATATTTCTGCCCAATTACTGAGTCTGTTGTTTAAAATTCGCGTAAATAATTTTCCTAGAGTGCTGAGAAGAGTTATACCACGATAATTATTTACATCATTTAAGTTACCCTTTTTATGCAACAGAATAACAAAACCCTCCGACCATGTCTCTGGAAAATAACCCATTTCAAAAATTCTATTAAAAAGAGCCAATAAAGAGGGAGCAAGACTGTCTTTTCCATGAATAAAAAGTTCGTTGATATGCATATCTGGGCCAGCAGATTTACTAGTACTTAATTGTTTTATTGCTGTAAATAACTCATTTTGTGTGATAGGCACATTAAGTTCACTAAACATTATGTTGAATTCGTTATTCTCATACCGCTCAATAAAATCTAAGACATCATCATCTGGTGTAAAAAACTTATTGTTTGGGTCATTAACTGATTTCATTTTATTGATGATTTCAGAGTCGGGCATTTTACTATATACAGTGATCATGCACCGTTGTTATTTAAACTTAGCTTCCCTATTATTCCCCCTGAAAAACGTAAAAATCAGAATACGAGTTTTTATTATAAATGGGCTGATGGGAAAAGGGATGAATTTCGGGGAAAGTTAATATCTGAACTAAACAATTTAAACCATGTTGTATTTGATACAGATCAGACAAGTACATGTTCTGTAGAAAAAATGGTTCTATCTTTTTCAGAAATTATTTGTAATGCGGCAAAACCGCTATTTGAACATACTGTGAAACAGTACGCGAACGAGAACCAACAGCGGGCAAAAAATAGACAATGGTTTGATAGCGATTGTACTACATGTAGCTCGACGTCAGTATCTCGAAGCTTTGAATTTATTCAGTACTAACAAATCTGATGAAAATAGAAAATCCCTATGCAATAAAAGACTAACTTACAAAATATCAATTCGTGCTAAAAAACACCAGTTTAAAGTAAACACAATCAAGCGAATTCGAAAATCTACGTAAAAAAAGACCCAATGACTTTTGGAGTTATTTTCGAACAAAGAAAAAGGCCTACAAAGAAAAAGATCGAGACTATGTTGTAGGTCCTCCCTAGAATTTCCAATTAGCATTATGGTATAAACTTTTTAACATGGGTTTACGTGGTAAGATTTTAAATATTTTTCGTTTCATGTATGCTTCCGTAAAATCATGTGTAAAAAAATGTAATACATTTTCGGACTTTTTCGATAGGAGTAATCCAAGGTCAGACAAGCCCACCGGCACTTTCGCTCTCTTCTTAGAGGATTTAGAACTTTATTTACAGGATAGTAACAGTTGCGGTCTGACATTAAATGAAATATGTTTCATCGTGTTATTATTTGCAGATGACATGGTAATAATTGGAAATTCTAGGGAGGACCTACAACATAGTCTCGATCTTTTATATGAATATTGTTCTAAATGGGGACTCGAAGTAAATATAGCCAAAACTAAAATCGTAGTTTTAAGGAAGCGAGGTCGAATAAAGGCAAATGAAAAATGGTATTACAATCACGACGAAATAGAAGTAGTTGATAATTTCAATTATTTAGGGATTGTTCTTAATTATACTCGATCTTTTTTATTAAACAATCAGTATGCTGTCGGAAAAGCCCTTAAGGCCATGCATGTTTTATATAGTACTATTTGTAAACATTTTGTAAACCCTAAAATTTCATTAGAATTATTTGATGCCTTTGTTAATCCAATTATCAATTTTGGGTGTCAGATATGGGGGTTCACTAAATCCAAAGAGCTAGAGCGAATTCATCTAAAATTTTGTAAAATGATTCTCGGGGTCAAACAGTCTACTTGCAATGCAGCCGTTTATGGCGAATTGGGACGTTATCCATTGTATATAAATAGATATGTTCTTATGATAAAATACCTTTTTAAAGTAATCAAGTCAGAAAATATTCTAATTAAAACCATCTATAAAACTATGTTAAATGATATGTCTGTTGGTAAGACAAATTGGTTATCACGAGTTAAATCTTTATTAGAAGAAAATGGGTTTTTATATGTTTGGGAGAATCCCGAAAGAGTTAACCTTGATCATTTTATAGAAATTTTCAAACAAAGATTAAAAGATTCATTTTTACATAAGTGGTATTCAGATTTATCAACCAATGCTGTTCTTTCTCCACTATACGGTCATTTGAAAGATGAATTTGAATGGCAAATTACTTATCTATTATTTCAACAAAAAGTCTCAGAATTTATTTTACCAAAATCCGCACGTCTTCCCATATTCTACGTGTTGAATCCGGAAGACACGGCCGAATTCGAATTCCTAGATATGAAAGATTTTGTATATTTTGTGATACGAATTGTATAGAAGATGAATACCATTTCATTATTGAATGTCCATTTTACTATAGTCTTCGCAAGAAACATATCGAAAAAAAGTACTACGTCAGGCCAAGTTTGTTTAAATTTGTAAGTTTGGTGAAATCTGTAGAGTACAATACTGTTTTGAACATATGCACGTTTATTAAGCTTGCATTCCATAAAAGGAACGCTTACCAAAATTAATAACGGAAGGTACAATTCTATGATCAGAACGCACGTGCTGTGCGGTCTGATCTGACTCTGTACCGACCGTAAAAGCAAGTAAAGTTATGTAAGACACTCCTGGGGGTTAAATACTATTTAGATACTTTTTTTTTTTCTATTTTCTTCAAACGCCGCTTTCAACATTATTTCAGTTATATCACTGCTCCAGCTCATTTATTCATGCATCTCCTGGATTTCACCAGTACAAGGCTAGGGCTTAGAAGTATCTTTCACACAACTAGACAGTAAAATTGAGATAATTGATAGACTTCTCTGGTCAACAAACGCACACGCACATAATCTTTTTTTAAAACACACAAACGCACATTTTTTCTTGTTTTATTGTCGAACGAACTTTTTTTTTTTACTGATTATTATCATTTTTCATAAATATATATCAGGGTTTTTTTTTTTTCATTGTTTTCATTGTTAATGTTTTGAAAATATAAAGTTCCATAATTTCCTATTTTCTTTTTCAAAAATTTATAAAACATAGTATTTTCTTCCTTTTTTATTGTATGTGCATGTTTTTCTTAATCATCTGCTGTCACTTTTACCTACAAAATAACGAGTTAACTCTTTACCAAACGACAAAATTTTAAACTTGTCCAAATAGAAAGCATTTGCAGACGACAAAATAAACATGACTCAAAATTCGAAACTTGACTTTAGAAGAGTAGAAAACATTGTGGGAAAAGGAGAAAATGCTGGTTACCAGCATTTTCTCCTTTTCCCACAAAGTTTTCATTAGGCTTCTTCCTCTGGGTCATAAAAATCAGGGACTGTTTGGTAAAGGGTTAAGATAATATGCATAATGTGTTTTGGTTATCAGTCATCATACTAGTTATCTTCACGGAAAACAGCGCAGCAACCGTTCCATTGCTTGTAAATTTGATAGATAAAAATTACGCCATTTGCAACCAGCATTCAATGGGGCAGTGAATGACATCGTTTTTATTTCTGGATTAAAGGTTTCTTATATAACTCAGTTGTAGCCATAAATATCAAGGAGTGATTTTTCTTAAACAGTCAGACAAAAGTTTCTTGTTAAGTGCTCTGTAAAAAGGTATTTTAATGCACCTGCAAAATGTGTAATCCAACATTGGTCAGCAAAAGCAGTCTACTTAGGCTGACATGGGTCGTATGTTTGCTTTTGGTAAATTTTTCTGCATGTCAAAGACCCATTCAAGCCTATGATTCAGAAAGTTGTTTGGCAAAATGGGTTCATAGTATGCAACAAGTTGCTTGGTAAAATGCAATATGTGTTACACTTAACATGTAAAATCAGTTATTATGTATTATAACCGAAAAATTACGTATTATGTATAATACCAGGTTCAGTAAGTTATCATACATAATAACTGATGTTTTATGTTATTTTATGAAATAAATAATTGTTAGGGGAAGAAATTCTACAAATTAACTGAAATTACTTTTATACTCTTCCATTCAATATCAAATTGCTTTATTTTGTAAATGTTTTCTTTTAAATAATTCCTTTATTATACTACCAGTTACAACTTGATTTCAGGTTACAACCTGGTTAAAAGCTCAATTGCTTTAATAGTCATAATATTCTAACAACATAATAAACAGCAGTAAATAAACATGTCTCTATATCGATTAAATTTTTTATCCTGTTTTTGAAGTTGCGTTCCGTGAATCACTCTGCAAGAGCTAGGGAACAAATAAGAGAATTCTGATATAGGGGACCCAAAAGAAAAATGCCACCCATAAAATCGTTAATAAAATTCACAACCTTTCTGCAATCCGACCATATTTGGTACAAATGAACTCCAATCTATGCCTGACTTGTCCACCAAGTTTCAGCCATGAATGTCGAACAGTCTTTATCTCCATTCCATGATATGCTCCAAATGTGCACCTTTGCATTTCAAGCGACATGCAAAATTTACAATAACTCTGACACACTCAAAGAATAACATGTTCTGGGGGTGTCCCCCACCAGAAGATTGTATGCAGAGGCCTGAGTGCCCTCCATCTAGTACACCGCGTGGGTTGCAATATCGAGACATGGGATCATGGGTCCCTATTGGTTTGAAGACCAGAAAGAACGGTAAATCACGATCAATGCTGAACGCTACCTAGTAGTTGTTAAGAAGTTCTGGGCAGACGAATAGGTGTTGTTAGGGATGAACAGTGGTTTAAACAGGATGGGGCAACTCCCTAACTTCAAATGACTCGTTGGAATGGCTGCTGGGACACTTTCGTGATCGTCTCATCAGTAGGAGCTGTGATCCTGATTTGGCTTCACACTCACCAGACCTTAACCCCCAAGATTTATTCCTGTGGGGTTATCTCAAAGATAATGTCTATCAGAACAACTCCTAGACTATTCCTGAACTGAAGAGGGCAATCACCGCCAAAATCAGGGCAATACTGAGGAAGGAGTGTGTGTCAGAATTATTGACAATTTTGCATGTCGTATCCAGGTGTGCTTGCATCGCATATGTGCACAGTTGGAGCATATCATTGAACGGTGATAAAATCAAAGACTGTTGGATATGAAATTCATGACTGAAACTTGTTGGGCAAGTCAGGCATAGACTGGAGTTCAGTTGTACCAAATATGGTTGGATTGCAGAAAGGATTTCATGGGTGACATTTTTTTGGGGGTCACCCTGTATGTCAAGATGTGTACCAAAATTCTATTAGGGAGAAGATAATCGCTTCAGAGTCAAAGCAGAGAATTGTCCACCATTACTATTTACTCAGAAAGTGCTATGTTCTAGAGTGCAGTGATGTCAAGAAATTGATAAGGAATTATCTGCTGTATTTTTTTAAGTAAAGAAGATGCTTAAAATTCATGTCACAATGCGTGCTTATATAGCAACTGGACAAGGTGGAAGACACAAAACGATCAGAGACCCGAGTGACAATATGCCAGTACAATACAAGAAGCCCTGAACTTTTTTGAATTAAGAAATCGATGTACACCCTCCGTCAGAAGACGAATAAGTGAACAAGAACTACTTTCAATAGTCGTTGTGAAGCCAGTTTTCTTTTTCAAAAGACTTTAGTTCCCGCGCACCATTACACTTGAAAGACATGCAGTCTATGGCGAGGGTAAAGTATAAAAGGGATAATGAACTATCAAGATCACTTGATTTTTTTTTTTTTTTTTTTTTTATTTTACGCCCACTCAGTCAAAACTTGCAGCAGAAGGAGCTTTATATTTGTGGCATGTAATTTTGTTATTAGGAACACCAGCATACCTTTAGTTTTGGTACAAAGTTCACCGCAGTGAGTGCACAGATGGCAAAACGACAACAGCTATGGTCAGATCTTGTCATTTTCCGTGGTAAGCCATGTTATCCCCAGGGTCAAAGGTCCGTATGCAGAGCCAACTGTGATGCTAAAGATATGTTAGGGGCCTGGTTGGCTGACAAAAATACAACTGATTGGGCTATAGGACTTTAAATGCCAAAAAATGCCATACAAAATCTTTCATTTCCGAAGAAGTACTCCACAAACTCAAAACCGAGGAGAATTTACAGAAAACCATGTTAGAAACAATTCTAACAGAGCCTAAGCGGACTGTAGATGAAGCAACTGATGTTTTTGATATCAAACATGTGCTTGATAAATATGAGTGTTATCATTTTGCGTTCTTTTAGTCATTACAATTATCATGAAAAATTTCTTCTTTTAAAAATCAGTTACATTGTATTTCATAAATTAACTGAAAGTATCAGTTATTATAAATGTATAATAACTGACTGAATCAGGTATTATGCATAATGCCTGAAATTTAGTTGTTATAAATAAAAAACTGACTTTACAAGTCAGCTGTAACATATACATGTATGGCCTGCAACACGCGAAAAAGGGCATTAAGACATTTGCCTTCTGAAAACATTGTGGGAAAAGGAGAAAATGCTGGTAACCAGCATTTTCTCCTTTTCCCACAATGTTTTCTACTCCTCTAAAGTCACGGTTCAATTTTTGAGTCACATTTATTTTGTCATCTGCAAATGCTTTCAATTTGGACAAGTCAAAAATTTTGTCGTTTGGTAAAGAGTTAAAAGTTTTTCTTGAAAAGAGAACAGAGATTGCCTAACTCTTAAAGCACAATATAAACCCAACAGACTTATTCAGCCTGGAAATAAGTCCCAGTTGAATGCAATTTTAACGTTACTCTTGTTCAGGATGTCTCAGCAAAGCGGCCATTGTTGGTAGATGAGACTGATCATTGTCATTAGACTGATTTCCTTCCAATGGAGCAATGATGTTCTAAACATAAGACTTCCCTTCCCCGCAAAACTTTTCAACCTTTGAAGTGACTGCAGAAAAGTCAACCTTTTACAGAAGTATTCATCCAATCAAAATGATTTCTTAAATGGACATTGAACAAGCTAGCAATTATAATCAAATAAAACACCTATACCTGACTAAATGGTTTGTGTTTTCATACTTAATAATTTTTCTTTTCTCAAGCAAAAATTTCCCTATTTGACTGATCATCGTCATAGATTAAACTGCACATTTTGTGCTGTCTGTTCTTGATCTATACTGACTATAACCAAAGTTGTGAGCAGGACTTTAACTGTTAACACGGTTCAGGAAAACAATTTTTGACGGTAAGCAATGGCTTTCTACAAATAAGTGCTCCTTTTACCACAATGCAATCAAAATGAGTCTTTTGCAATAGCATACAAAGCCAAATTTTTAACTCAGCAATGGGTCCAACTCAAAGCAACCACAAAAACAAGAGGGCCATGATGTATCACTCCACTGGCTAATAACTAAAAACACTACAAGCCAAACATTACAATACTTGGCCAATAGATTTCAAACTAGAAGACCTACAAAACTTTTTCTATAAAATCCCGAAGAAAGTTATGACCTCAGGGCAAAGCCATTTTTGACCACAAAGCTATAATTACTTGAATCCTGGTGGACGTCCCCAAGATAAAGCCCCATACCAAATAATACAGGTCTAGAATATGTGGTTATAAACAAGAAGATTTTCCAAGTTTCCTCAATAAAAGGCCCTGTAAAACATGATACCATTGAGACAGGGCTAAATTTAGTAGCCCTAGGTCTTATGGTTAGTAACAAGAAGATATATAAAGTTTTCACATGTAAAACATGTGACCCCTGGTGTGGGGACAAACTTGACCCCAAGGCTATAATTTGGGCCCTCTTGGTAGAGGTCCACTAGATCAAGCTACATGCCAAATTTGGTAGCCCTAGGCCTTATGGCTAGGTACAAGTAAATTTTTAAAGTTTTGCCTATATAAGCCCATGTAAAACTTCTGACCCCCAGGGCAAGGCCAAATTTGATCCCAGAGTTATACTTTGGGCACCCTTGATAGACACCCACTAGATAAAGCTACATGCCAAATTTGGTAGCCCTAGGCCTTATGTCTAGGTACATGAAGATTTTTAAAGTTTTCCCTATATAAGCCCATATAAAACTGCTGACCCCTGGGGTGGGGCCAAATTTTACCCCAGGGCTACAATTTTGGCACTCTTGGTAGAGGTCTATTAGATAAAGCTACATGCCAAATTTGGTAGCCCTACGCACTATGGCTAGGTACCAGAAGGATTTTAAAGTTTTCCCTTATAAGCCCATATAAAACTTTTGACCCCTGGGACGGGGCCAATTTTGACATCAGGGCTATTATTTGAAGGAACTTGATAGAGGTCCACTAGATAAAGCTACATGTCAAATGTGGTAGCCCTAAGCCTTATGGTTTCAGACAAGAAGTTTTCCAATATTTTTCAGTTTTGTTGCCATGGCAACCACAGTTTTTGAAGGAATCAAATTCTTACAAGGAATTCTAAAGAGGACCATGGCAGGAACATTTCTGTAAAGTTTCATCAAATTGGTTTGGCAGTTTCAGAGGAGATGTTTGAAATAAAAGTTAATGCACGCATGGACGGATGGACGCACGGACGTATGGATGGACGCACGGAAGCACAGCGGACACCGGGCTATGACATAAGCCCGCTGGCCTTTGGCCAGTGGAGCTAATAAAACCTCATGGTGGATAAACAGGCAAACAGTGTCACTATAAGGCCATCTTTTTTATGTCAGCAAATAAAATTGACTGGTCTACAACTAATTGCAAAAACGAATGCATCATTACCTGGCACCCATTCTTCCATTCTGCTCTACCGCAAATCTTATCATTTGAAAACGTGAAGAAAGTAGATGCTTAGCCAAGCAGAAGGAGTTATATCAAGGGGCGATATTCATATAACTATTTCACCAGCGTTTTTAGTTTTAATTTCATCATACCCAATACTGATTCCATTGAACACGGAGGTCTACAACATGTACTTTCCGGCCAGCTAGCTCAGTGATTAGCCTATCCGACCCATGATCTGGTGGTTGTGAGTTTGATACCCGATTGAGACAAAGTTTCTTTTCAGCAATTTTTCGCCTCTCACCTCTGATGCATGTGAAAAAAGTAGTCAGTGACATTGAAAGAAACTCGTGTTAGTACTGGTGTGAGAAAGCCAGGAAACACATGAGTAGGTGCACCGACCACCGTGATATGACCTAAGCAATTAGAATGGTGTTAAACTCCAATACAAACAATCAATCAGTCAAACAATCCTAGTTTCCTACCATACTACGAAAAAAAGTACATATTTAGCCCAAATCTACAATATATCAAAATGTTACAAATCATTTTTAATTTAACAATGGTTGATTTAATGTTCTCCATTTCATTGGAATTGATTTTTCCAAGCTTGGTTGATATTTGAGAGTGCATGAGCATAGTTTAACACTGTATCACTTTGCCACATTTGTCGTGTAACACATTGCAGTACCGTGAAAAAAACAAGGTCTATATAAAAATCCAAAGTAGCCCGAACATTGATTCATATAGCGTTGTCATCCTCAGTATACACTCTAACATTGACTATAAGCTGAACAATCTGTAATGTCTCGAGTACAAAACGAAACAACATTTACTCTCATGTCCCAAAACGTGTCGGGTCCTCTTCATAAATTAACGGTAGGAGGGATCTGCCCACGACATAGCTCATAAGATGATGAATTTAAAACTCTCTTACTGTGTAGGGTTCATGGTGTAATAAATGAGGAAATTACAAAGTTATCTCAAATGTACCACTTTGCCCTGTGTGTCATTTTGCCCAGGTCTTCCTAGACTGGTGTCAGTCCATTAAATAGAGAATTTTCATTAAAACAATATCATCAAGTAAAACGGCAAAACAAATACTCTGTGTTCTCAATGTTCTGAATGTCTGATTCCTGTATTTCAGAAGAAGGGCAAATAACAACACATATTTCTGTGAGTTTGCTGTAGTTGTGTACCTTGTTTATTAGAATGACTTAAATGCAGGGCCTGAATGCCAGGCTAAGGTCTTCCCTACAGCGGATAATTCCTCATCAATTTCTTGTCATCACTGCACTCTAGAATATAACATTGTCTAAGTCAGTAGCAATGGTGAACAATATTCCGCTTCAACCTTGAAGCCCAGTGGGAACCCTGACAGAGACAAAGACAGTATTTTCTCTCTTTTCCACAATGTTTTTAGCCTTTAAAACTTAATTCCATTAATTGAGCCATACTGAATTTGTCCTCTGCAAATGCTGTCTATTTGGGCATGCCTTGAATTTATTCTTTTCGTAAAGAGTTGGGCTGTTTGGATTGGCCACTACTTTAAACACTTCAACTAAGTTTGTGCTCAAACTGAAAGTTTTATTCATGCTTGAGCTAGTAAGTATACCTTTACCAGACGACAAAATTTTAGCCTTGACCAAACTGAAAGCATTTGCAGACGACTATTTCAATGTGGCTCAAACAGTTGAAGGTTTTCTTTGGTCGGGTAGAAAACATTGTGGGAAAAGGAGAAAATGCTGGTTACCTGCAATTTCTCCTTTTCCCACAATGTTTTCAAAAGGCCTCTTTCCTAGGATAGTTAAAAGTCAGCATTGTGTGGTAGAGGGTTAAAACTTCAGTTACTATTCACTTATTACAGTTTTCAGATTTAGTCAACCAGCATATTAACAGGATCCATAACCCTTTCTCAGATAACAAAATTTCAGCCTAGGCATAAATTATATGATGGGAACTTTCTTTGAAACTATAGAAAATATTATTGGAAAGGATGATAGTGCTGATTACCAGCATTTTCTCCTTTTTTAACAATGTTTTCAAAAGCCTCCCCCCTCAGGGTCATTAAAACACATGGAAATTTAGTAAGTCTTCACAAGTCATCACTGAAATTTTAGACATGTCAAGATTGAAAGCATTTATAGCATAAAGCAATTGAATGTGGCTGCAATGCCAGAATGTATCTTTGAAATGTGTTAAAACATTGTGGGAAAAGGAGAAAATGCTAGATACCAGCTTTTTCTCCATTTCATAAAATGTTTTCAAACACCTCCTTTCTCATGATTTTAAGATCCTCTATCTGACCATGAGACTGCTAAGCACGACTCAAGGACCTTTCATGGACAGCGTAGGTCAAGATCAGACTGCACAGATCTTTGATTTACTATGTCCAATAAAGAAATTCTCTGTAATAGCAACATTTGGATTTTTTAAATCGGATTGAAAGTTTCATTTAACTTATTTAGCAGGATATAGGGTAATAAACATTACAAGGATGGTGAGATTGAATATTAATTAACTCTTTAACAAACAACAAAATTTTAGACTGGTCCAAATTAAAAGTGTTCGCAGACAATAAAATTAAGGACACTCAAAAATTGAAATTTGTTCTGGGAGGGCAGAAAACATTGCGGAAAAAGAAGAAAATGCTGGTTACCAGCATTTTCTCCTTTTCCCACGATGTTTTCAAAAGGCTTCTTTTCCAGGGTTGTGAAAAACAGGAATTGTTAAAGAAAGGGTTAAGTAACTTAGTAGGTAAAATGTGTTATTACATTCTGTTACTAATAATAGTAACATTTTTCACTGAAAATGGTGTAATACCAGTGTCACGCGAGGGCAGATATGGTGGGGCAACGGGCTGATATCTGATATCCTGCCGGTTGACAAGATATTTGTTCTAAATCTATAGCAACAGAACACTCGCTCGTAAACTTGCGTTCTCAAAACATCCAGTTTGAAAAGAAAGATGGCTGAATCAGTCCGTCGATCGCTAGTGGACAAATCTTCAGAACTACAGGCAATGATTGAATCGCAAAACCAGCAAAGACATGATAGAGAATAAATTGTTGTTATCTTGGATTGGGAAAATTTATCGAGCAAGGCGTAGTGTCCATAGGCTAGTAGATCTACGAATTTTATTCGTTGAGCCGGGGGAACCGGGCCTGATAAAGTTTTCCAATCCAAAGCACCAACATCTATTCTACTTGTCCTGTTTCTCATTTATAATCCGTATCATACTAAATTGAATAGTTGGCTCGGAAAACACACATACCGACATATTTTTAACTTTGAATAAAGATGAAGAACCGTTTATTTAAAATGTCCTTACACTGTATTTGCAGCTGCGATAGTCATGATGAATGATGCATGATTACGTCATGAACGTGACGTTTACCCGCGGAAAAAAGTTGTGTCGAATGAAGACAAGAATTTCTATATTTTAAGTGTTTAAACATGTTAGAAAACGGAAAAAATCGAGTGAAGGATCAGTGAATGTAATAAACAGGTTATTACACGGCTGATAAGCCTGAGGGCAGATTTCGAGGTGGCAGGCCGATATCACTCTCCGGCCCTCATCAGCCGTGTAATAACCTCTATGTATTATACTGCAAAGAAATTTCTTGTGATCTGATTGGGTAAAATGCCCCGAACATGTATGTCATGTACACTGGCAACACCCACTTAAAAGCAGTTTCCCTTTCGACAGCCTCGTATCCATGACTACACTTTCAGCACAACATCCAAATTGGCACTGTCGATTGGTCGATTGGAGCTGGGCTTTTACACAAACATTCTTAAATGAGTAAGAACCGTTTAGCCTGGAGAACATTTGAAATTAATAAGCAGGTTGTAATGTAATGTAATGCAATGAGTTACCTCCCTTATAATGTTACATATCGTTGAATCATCTAAAATCGCGAAACATCGAAGTTCGCGACCATTTTGTTTTTAGAATAAGTCACATGATACTTTATCGAAATCGAGGCTGGTGAGGTCATACTGATGGTTGAATTAGTTATCATCTGCAAAAGTCACAGAAAAATGAGGTTTAAGTCGGCAAATCAGCTACATGGAAAAGCTCATTTTCAGAACAGGTAATTTCATTGGTGCAAAGACCCCTTCCTATAAAAACTACACACTATTCCAAGACAGAACTACATTGGAAAATTATCATACTTCCACGATGATTCTCTGTTAATGGATGTCCCATGACCGTGTTAGATGTGGAGATCAAGGTCAGTCTATTTTTAAATTACTGGTTTTTTCTGACTTTCAGCGAATATACTTGCATGATAAGATGGCTGCCTTGAGTCGGCTGTGTCATGCTTGCTGAATAAATTTTATGAATATTTGAAATAAATCAGGTATGTGTTGTGTACTTGAAGGAAAATAATTGAATAACACATACAGCCAAGTGGAATTTCAATTTTACCCCTATAACTTAAGTTAGTAAATGCCGAAGCTTAATACCGCGATTTTCAGTTTGTCGAGGGTACATCATAACATGTATATGAGCTATGCTTTGTGAAAAAGGGTCTTAATGCATCTGTGAAAACTATCAACCCAGATCAGCCTGCCCAGTCCATGCAGGCTGACCTGGGCCAAAACTTTTCGCTATTGGTCAATTTTCTGTATGTCAAGGGACCAGTGTACCTTATTATACAGCCGGAAAAATGTTAGATATACTGAATTTTATGGATTCCTAATTATGTGATGTATTGCATGGTATGATGCATAACAGAGATACATTAAGCCCCTGTTTGCCAGAGCATGACTCATATGTGAATGACATTGTGCAATCTTTAACCCTTTACCGCACAATGCCGACTTTTAATGACCCTGGGAGAGAAGCCTTTTGAAAACATTGTGAGAAAAGGAGAAAATGCTGGTCACCAGCATTTTCTCCTTTTCCCACGATGTTTTCTAACTTATCAGAGAAAAATTGCACCATTTGAACCTCAATGAAATTGTCGTCTGCAATGCTTTGAATTTGGATAAGGCTAAAATTTTGTCGTCTGGTAAAAGGATAATGCATGTCCAAGGATACTGGTCCCCCTTCATGCTCATACATTAAAATGTTTTCTTGTAAAAGATCAATGTATGGTCACAAAGTATTAGCTGCATAAATATTGCAGGGGTGTCATTGGATACCATCCAACTCATTGTAGCCAGCTTTAGGACTGAGAGTGTACATATAATAATTTGTCATCATGAAATTATTGTCATTGTATATAATGCTAATGTGAATCATGTGTACTAAAACAAGAGTGCCACTGTCACAATATACGGCGCCGCATCGCAAAACCCTGACAATATGTGATAGGTCACATGATGAGAAACATTCTGTGAAAATTTCATCCAAATCTGTCAAGAAACATGGGAGGAATTGCATTCACAAGAAATGGACGTATGGACAGACGAAGGGACGGACGGATGGACGTATGGACGGAGAAGATGGCACCAATATACGTCGCCTCCAGCGGCGTATAAAAATGTATTTGTATGCCAATAATACTTTAATGTACATAATGTATGGTAAAACTGTATTGATTGATTGAATGGTGTTTTATGCCGCTTTCAACATTATTTCAGTCCTATCACGGAAACAGCTCACATAATTATTCATATTTTCCAGGTTTTCACCAGTACTAGGCTAGGGCTCTGAAGTGGTAAAACTATGTAAAAAAACTACAATCAGTGAAACTATGTAAAAGAATTATAAAAAGAAAAAGCATGATAATCTGAGGCCTCAGGATGTTAAAAAAAAAAATCCTATCATTGTAATGTTTAGACAATCCATACAGTAATATATAAAAGATAAATTTAATTGCTTTGTTGGAAAGTAAATGCACTGTTATTTGTAACCTGTCATTTGTTTATAAAGGAAAGCACCTAAAGGGTTCAGAAAGAATAAAGTGTTTAAAAATGCATTCTCATTTGCAATCTGTCATTTGTTCATGAGGGAAAGCAGCTAGCGGGTTTAGAAAGAGTACAGTGGCTAAAAATTATTCTAATTTGCAATATGTCATTTGTTTATGAGGGAAAGCAGCTAGCAAGTTTAGAAAGAAAGAAGTGCTAAAAAATACAAGGTGGCAGACTGGAGAAAACATTGGCTGCTACCAAATAAACATCACTGGAACAAGAAAATTAGTTTCCAATAAAATTCTGCCTTCACTCTGCATATCATGTCATGTCACATCATTAATGAGAAATGTCTGTGAAAGATTTTCATTGTCGAACAAGGGGTTCAAGAAATATTGTAGTACTAACAAAACGCGATAATTGTGGCCTTTGTTTACAAACACTGGGTCAGTTCAAAACATTCAAATAGGGAATACCAGGGACAAAGCAGTTACTTATCGGTAAATTTCAAGTAAAACGTGCAAATAGCACTGTGGTGCAGTGGTCATAGCGACTCTGCTACCACCCGTGTGGATCGAGTTCGAGTCACTGGTTACCGTTTTTTTTTAAATCAAGCAATAATTATTGTTCTTTGATCTAAGTCAATGGTTACATTATTTTTTATGATGTTATAGTGAATATTTGTACTTTTAATTAGTAGTCTCATTCATATTTAATTGACATCACAAGAGATTGCACATTTCATCTTTGTGAAATTTGGGAAAAATGAACCAAGACATTTCTTGTACAGGAATTGATGATAGAAATTACTTAGTGTTTTAGACTTCTGAGATGACTAAAGCCACAAATTTCTGGCTACTAGTTTTTTTCCTGTTTCATGGCTTTGACGGGGGAGACATGTCTACTCACTTTTCCCTACAGTTGGGAACTTAAGCATCTTGGAAGCTTGACTGGACAAGGATTTAATTTGAAGCACCAGTGGAACAGAACGGCTTGATAACTACAGCAATCTGAGTGGTAAAGTTACTGCAGATATGCGGTCGTAGTAGAATAAATATTTTCTTAAAAGCAGAAATTGCAGTTCAAGAAGCCTGTGAGCGGTCAGCGACGAGGAAGCACAAATACTGAATGTTAAGAGGCTTGGGGTGCCGATACGGCCAGTGAAAATAAAGCGAGTACCGATACCACCAGTGCATGGGATGAGACTTGCGCACTTATCATTGTATTGTTGTATGAATCGTATAGCAATGTGCTTTAAAACAAGAAGAATAAAATGAATTAGAATAAAATGTAATAATAACAAGAGAATATTAATGACAAAAAGATATACATGTCTAAAAAAAAAGAAGAAGAAAGGAAAAATAGAAACACAAAAAGACAATCAAACAAGGAAAAGAAAAGAGAAAACCGAAAAAATATATAACTTTCTCCCTAAAAAGGTGGGTCTAACGCCTCGAACCAGGATAGCTGGTTTGATAGGCAGGGATTTTATCCATTACACCACTGCTTGTTTAGTAGTATCGATAGCTTGTAAAACTTATAAGCCTTTTTAATGTACATTTTAACTACAATTATCGGATGATTTACTTGTTCTTCCCGTATACGAACATAGAATGCTCTGAATTATTGTAAACTAGGGCCACGGTTATCGCGTTCCGTTAATACATGTTAGCTTTAAAAACAAACTTTAGCTTGTGATACCCTGTTTTGCATGTAGTCACATCAAGGTAAACATGTACGAATTATCTTATAAATTAAAGGAACAAGTGACATGGAGTGCACAGAAAAACCACAGACAGACAGACAGACAGACAGACAAATGTAAGAAGCATCTCAATTGGACTTTGAGAGCCTTCATGAAAAATGCTGGTTTTGGTATTTAGACTATTTACCATTATGGCAATATCTCTAAGTGACAAACGCTTACAATTTGGACAGGTCTAAAATTCTATCATTTCGTAAAGATTTAAACACTGACTTCATATAGCTTGACTCCAAGTAAATTATAAGTCAACATCTCACAATAAAAGCCTCTGATGGATTTGAACAAATTGATAGTCTTAGATTTAATAAATTTTGGCAAAATGTCTATTTAAAATAGAACTGTATAAATGACACAAAAATATTCCAAAAATTAATTGCTCAGACTTTCTTACCTGAATGGGTAGTTTCCTTGCACTGTTCAGTATCCAGGAAATTAAGGTGGTGTTGTAGACATTGGTAGAAAAGAACTAAGCAAAATAAACACTGGCTTTGGTTCAGGAAACATTTTCTTGTAACATAGACAAGGTACAACTTTAATTTTCCTATTTTTAAGTTATAGCTTGTGTCAATGTCAGCTAGCCTAATTCTGATCAGAGTCAAGGTTTTTATGTATAATCTTCGGGGGTGTTTAGATTCCCTTCATTGTAAGTCATGTTTGGACAACTGTAGGCAAGATATTATTGTATGCAAGCTAATTACTGGTATGGGTCCAGGCAAACATGCACCATAATGTACTTTTTTACTGGTATGGGTCCAGACACCATAATGAACTATGGTAGAACTTGCTATACTTCTGACAAACTTGGGTTAAGCTTTTTTGTCAGATTGTTAAATGCTACATCAATGGACTTATTTATGCCTCTCAACAAGAAAAGGCAATATAAGTAGCTTTTATTGACTTTGCAAGCAATATAAGTAGCTTTTATTGACTTTGCAAATTAAACACAGCTGCCCCTGAATAGATCGACAACTTTTCTAGCTTGCCTTGATCCGTCATTGGTGACAGCATAAACTCTTTATTTGTAGACCATTGTCAACCTGAAATTTACCTGGATTTCAGCTAGTACTAGGGTAGCTTGTATAAAATATCTTGACTACAGTTATTCTAACTATTGACTCATACTGGTGAGAATCTTACTCTTCCCAAAAATTTATGGATAGAAAAACAAAAAAAACAAAAATACACTGCGGGTATGAATTCCTAATCAAATTTATATTTCATGTATACTTACTAGTGCAGCAAAATCACCCATTTGGCCAGGACAACTTGTCTGAGCAATTCATTTCAAAGACACTGTTTATTGCAATAAGGTTTTTCCCATATTTTTTAATGTTATCAACTTACCATTGTCATTTTCAGACTAAACTGAAATAGGTTTAACTCTTTACCAAACAATCCCGACTTTTAACAACCCTGAGAAAGAAGTCTTTTGAAAACATTGTAGGAAAAGAAGAAATTGCTGGTAACCAGCATTTTCTCCTTTTCCCACAATGTTTTCTACCCTTCCCAAGACAAATTTCAATTTTTGAGCTATACGCATTTTGTTGTCTGCAAATGCTTTCAATTTGGACTGGTCTACAATTTTGTCGATTGGTAAAGATTTAAGTCATCAAACTCTTGACGTCAATGCTGTTACTAAAGGAATGGAATCTAATCTATATAAGTTAAGCTTTACATAAGCTATGTATGTGAACGTCACATGTAAACAAGAGCCTGAAGTCTTTTGTGTAGTTTCAGTTACAAGTATATTACAACTGTATTTCAGCTACATGTAGATATTAGCCAGAAATTTTTTGTGTAGTTTTAGTTATGTTACAATTATAGTTATAATTATTATTTCAACTAGATACTTGTTTGCATAAATCTTCCATCAATATGATGATAAAGGATGATTGCATGTTATGTGAGACCTCTGCATGTCATCTGATTATGGTAGACATTTGTGTTAATTTTTTTTATGATTTGGTAAGCAGTTGAAGAGATTATGGAGGATAAACAAAAATTATGACACATGGATGGACAGATAGACAGTGATATAGGCAAATTCAATGCAGTCAACATGTCTTTCCAAAATAAATTTATGGGAGACATAGCCATGTACACCAACTTGTCATTGGAACAAACGCCTTTGAAAACTTTTCCATACAATACTAGATCAGATATTGAGCACTAATATGATTCTACTTTAGCTAAATAATGTCAACATGGTTATGATGGCCCCTGAGAATTTTTAAGGAACATTTCCATGATATAATGTTTAATATAATCAATAATATGCAATGTAATATATATTATCTTATGCAGACATTAACCTCGGAGTATGCAAAGCCTTACCAGGTCCAGACTTTGGCTATAGGTCAAATTGTGGTAATTTTCCTCATGATTCACCTGGTATTTAGACAAAATTAAGTCAAACTATGTGACAGCTTGCTTTGTATAATGCATCACAAAGTTGCATTAAGCCCCCTTACCCCAGAGTGCTGCTTACTGTATCAATATCTATTCAGTACAAGTGCTTTTTTGTGAATTTTTATAAGCAGTACAGGTTCTGATGACATGATGAGTGTGACTGATCTTCAGAATTGGACAAAGTTCAAGAGATATTCTCCCTTCAGCACAAGGTCATGTGATGAGCCCCTGTGAGAGATGCATGTTGTGTCCAGGAGGTCAATTGCAGGTTAGTTCCAGAATGGTCAAGACGTGTAACCATTTCCCGTATTGAGAATACGTGTGTAATTTAAAGAAAGTTCTTCTTTAATGTTCTTTCTGTCTAATGCACAGTTGGATTGAAATCTAGTGTTTGATATTATTACTAGTGTTTAGTTAAATTCAATTTATAATATTCCTTATTAATGTGTATTATTTGAAAAGTGATTTAGACTCTTGAAAATATATAAGAAAGTGAAATGAAGTGCTGGATAATTCAGTGAACAGTTGTATTTCAAGCTATAATACAGGGAGCACTATGACTCTTGTAAGAAGTACTACAAAAATCATTCTTCCAGAGGCACGAAGCCCTCTGCATTTAGTTCAGACTGGAAAGAAAACAGAGAGCACTAAGACTCTCAAAAGGAACCAGGAGAGCTGTAAGCCTCCACAATTCATGCTAATAGAAGCACTAAGACGTAGAACTGCATTTAGTTCAGACTGAAAAGGAAGCAAGTAGCAATAAGATTCTCATATGGGGCACTACATAAATCCTGCTTCTAGAGGCACTAAGCCATCTGCATTTAGTTCAGACTGAAAAGGAAGCAGAGAACATTATGATTCTCAAAAGTGGCAAGGAGAGCTGTTACGCCTCCAAAATTCTTAAAGCAGATAGTACTAAATAAGACTCGGATATGGGACTACACAAATCATGCTTCCAGAGGCACTAAACCCTTTGCATTGAGTTCAGACTGAGAAGGAAGCAGACAGCATTACGATTGTCACAAGGGGCAAGGAGAGCTGTTACGTCTCCAAAATTAATGATTCTCACAAGGGGCAAGGAGAGCTGTTACGCCTCCAAATTTCATGACTCTCACAAGGGGCAAGGAGAGCTGTCACGCCTCCAAAATTCATGCTTATTGAAGCCTTAAGGTTTCTGATTCCAACAGGTAAGTGATTTCATAAAAAAAAAAAGCCCCAGTAGGCACTAAGCCCTACAAGAAGCCCTAGTAGGACATAAAGTCCTACAAATGAAACTTCAGAGGAAGGAATTCATAATTAAAATTTTGTTCCATCTGTCCGAGGACAGACAAAAATTTTAAAAACCAATGTTTTCATCTCAACTTAAACGGCTGGTGGAACAAACTGTGAGTACGCAATTATATTAAATATATTTTGTGTCGTATAATACCAGTGCAAGGCAGTCAATAACAAAACCCACTTTCAGCCTCGTCAGAATAATTGGACTGCTGTAATGAGCATCAGAAAAATTAAGTACCTGGCCAGACTACCTCCTATTGCATTGTTTTATGTGTAACTTCGCCTGCATTGTCATGGCATAACGGGCCTCTGCCATTTAAAAAGATGGCAAGCTTTCTCATATTTTTGTCATCTCAATTGCATTCCTGTAAGACAGTGTCGGCGTGAGAACAGAACCAGATACCGGAAAATTCGAAAACAAAAAATTTGGTTTGAAATAGTGTAGCTATTTCAATATGAGGCTTAGGAAAAAGACCTGAAATTACTGAGAATACTTTCAAACATAATTTGAGAAAGTGCTCATGTTTTGAGTGCCACTTACCAAAGCCACAGGAAACCTGAATAGGTGAACATGAAGAGAATGAAGACTTCACTGGTGGGCATTCAGCAATCATTTCAGGCTGTAGTACTCATGTGAAAAAAAAAAAAAAAATGGGGGGGGGGGGGGGGGTGAAGATGACAAATCCCATAAGGACGAACCACAGCGGAACAGCAATTTAACCATTTCCAAATGAGATAAGCTGGGAAAAATCTGTTTCCAAGCAAGTTCTTTTGAAAACTGACATAATAAAACCAGGGATATAATGATCAGATTTATGTCAAATTCATTATAATTCATTACCCCTCACTGCATTCACAAAGATGAATTGAACCTACAGTCATATGGTAATTCACATGCTAGAGAGGCAATTACTCTGAAAATGATATGAAAAGGTGTTAAATGCGTGAGCAAAACACATTATCAAGGGGGTACATCCTTGTTATGGAGTTAAACAATGGAATGAGTCAATAGATTACATACATACAGTTGTAATTGCAAAGCTCACAATCAGGTGGCAGATTAATGAGCTTGATTGCGTATAGCAAAAAAAAAAACAAGGTTTGCAGAACGTGTTTTATACAGTATCAGGAAATAAGGAGCACAGAAAACTTCTGTGAGTCCTGTAGAACGGACAGAATGGTAAAATATAAATGCTTGACTGACTAAAGGGTTGTGCATATTCCTGGATTAATCACATAGATATGGAAGCAGTCTTCGGGCATATCTGAGCAATGGGGTTTTGGTCATACTGCTGGCTCATACTTCAGTTAAAATGCCTTAATAATGCACAATCTAAAAGTAATCATATTTCGGAATTTGTTTGCTGCCTTAAAAAAAAAAAATACACACAGAGTACACCCTTTCTCACTAAAAGAAATAATTCCTCTACGTTCTGTGTTTAAGTCAATCACAATTCCAGTACATGTGAGGCTATACAGTGGAAAATCGCAAGACAATACTCACAAGGGAATAGATATAGGTATCACACCGGATAAAGGGTGTTTGTGACTGTCAGTATGAATATGAGTACGCTTTTGTATTTGTATACACAAAAATAGTGCAGAGTGAGAAGGTACAAAGAATATATCTATAGATTGGTAATTACATAGAAAGAATGGTTTGAGTTCTTGGACTATTTCGATAGCTCTAAAAAGAAAAGTTGCGAAGGATAATAATGATTATTACCAACTGCTAGAGACATTTTGGACATGCAGTAAGACTAAGTGCTAAGGATTCCCCAGGCTGTATATCTCCACTAAATTCACACTGACAACAGACTCTCCTTTATGGGCTGGGAGGGAGCCCCACATGGGGTCAATGAGGTGTCTCAGAGATACCTGTTGACAACAACATTCATTATCTTGATCTGAAAGCCATTTATTTCAGATTGCTATCTTGTTTGGAGAGACTGTTAGATAAACACATTTGGGTTCAATAGAGTAACGGCACAGCAGTGGCCTAAATAGACCGATTCGGGGGGTCATTCATTGGCCAGAGTGCTTCAAGGGTTAGAAAACTGAGACTTCAGCAAAACAATGTGACAAATTGCTAATTCCAACGCATATGCTAGAAGGGAAAAGGTAATTCCGTACAGATTGAAAGTCCTATCATAGTCCACAAAGTGGATGCTCAAATATTACATCTTCCTTAAAAGTGCTAGGCCTGTCTATTTAAAAGTAGAGACAGAGTTCGATTGCTTTTAGACTGAATAAGAAATTAAGCGAGTATTCCGCAAGCATAACCAAGTTCGCCATGTAGGCTACATTTCAAAAATATATATCTTAGTCATATCTGCACTTCTTCACCTTGCAGTTTCATAAAGTGCCTCAGAAACTTGACGCTGACGAGGCAGGGAAGTATTAATGCTGTTGCATGGGCTATTACAACAATGGTTCCATCATGCAATGGAAAACATGTTTATCAAACTGAGTCAGATCACCACATGCTGGCAATCTACTGACCTTACCATATGCACCTATGGCAGAATCCATCAATTAATTCCCGTAGGACTGAGTTCACCTGTCACTTGTCCGGGGCCTTTATCAGGTTTGAGGCTGATCTCACTCAACACTTAATTCCCTGGCAGGGCAGCACTAGATAGTTCATAAGATGTGTTACAAATTGGATCCATTACTGTGGCAGTTATTTATCTAAAGAGGATTCAGTCGCAGCAAAATCAAGTACTTGAAGTTCTTACATGTCCATTGCGAATGGGCTAAAGCTATAGTGTGTAAAACACAGCAACAAGTCCTTAAATTCATTCACAACACCTAGCATCCATATAACTTCTTGCTGGCTCTGATTTATGTTATGGAGTTACACAGTTAGTAATGTCAGTTCATAAAAGATGTTAATTAAAAACCGTCTCTTCGTACAGGTACATAAATATATATATAACTGTGTTTGCCTTATGATTTATAAGGTCATTGCCTGTTAGTAACAAATAAGGGTTGACATTACTTACCCATAGAGTAATCAAACTTTTGTCGATCATAGAGCCCTTCCTTATGGTTTTCAGTTTTTTATGTTTTTCGACCCAGCAATCATGTCTTTCGAAGTATGTTGGAAACATAGACCAGAGTGAAGCTACTCGTGATGGATAGGTGCATTACTTCTGCCTTTAATGCCATATTTAAAACAATAGGTGCTTAATCTTTGCCTTCAATTGACAACACCTAGAATCCATATAAGACTGTCTGTTAACTAGCTAGAAAAAGCATTACGAAATAGCAGCCTATTTCTGCAGTAAAGAATGCAGGGATCCCATTACATAATACGACAACAGCTGAGAGCTGGTCATCTTAGGTGACTTCGTAAAGGTTTTTAAAACAACCCACACTGAAAAATGACAAATGTATTTCATAACTGTATGACTTCAAAATAGTCAATTCAGGGTAGAAAGTGACAATGCTTTCAAACAAAAGATTCGTAAATTACACTCATACAGTTGCATGTAGTGGGTAACATGCAGACTCGTACTTCGCAATCGGTTGTTCGTGAACACCTTTAAAACTCTCACAGGGGCTCATCACATGACCTTGTGCTGAAGGGAGAATTGGAAAATTAAACGAGACTTACCTGTAAGTTGAAGTTGGATTTCAATTCTCCGAAGCACAAGGTCACCGTGATGAGCTCATGTGCCCACCCGTTTTACCCGCCCTTTGTGAAAAGTGGCTATATAAAAATTCATACATGGTTACAAAATTCAAAAAAAAATGTGTTACATACAAATTGGGTAGATTTATTCGATGTTATTAAAAGTTAAAAAGTTAAGTGCAAATGTGAATCAATTCTGTTGGAAAAAGTGTTCACATCACAGGTTGAAAATTGACCTCCTGGACACAACATGCATCTCTCACATGAGCTCATCACGGTGACCTTGTGCTTCGGAGAATTGAAATCCAGCTTCAACTTACAGGTAAGTCTCGTTTAATTTTCCAATTAATCAGCATCAAATTCTGTGTTTTTGACCTTTTAACTGCCGCTATGACCTGGACCTTACAAACAGGTATGCAAAACTTCTACTCTGCATGCCATAAAGTATCAAGAATGACATGTGTGGAATAGTTTTAAGACCAGGCAAAGGGTTCAAAAGATATGAGAGCAGACCTTTATCTCCTAGAAGAATTGACATTGACATGCAGATTTGATGCAGGACAACAGTATGATGCTATGTAACAAGTATCTACACATCAGACCATATGGTCTTAAGAGAGATGCTTCTTTTAAAATAGTTACTTATGTCACTTTCTGTAAAATATGTGTACCCATATGTTTCTTTCTGCAAAATATGTGTACCTGGGGCAGGACCAGCTTTGACCCAAAGGGCACAATTTGATCAACTGTGACTAGAGACGACATTATGATACTACTGTATTTATCATGCTGTAGGCTCCATGGTTTCAGACAAGAATAAAAAAATAAATTTCTGAAACAGATTCCTACAGAACACAAAGTAAAACAGGTGACCCCTTTGCAGGCCCCTCTTTGACTAAGAAGCACATTTTGAACAACTTGGATTTAAATGAAATATTTTATAATGCTGAGACCAAATATCTGGCTCATGGCCCAATAGTTCAAGACAATGAAAGTAAAAAAGAAAATGAAATTGTAACTCTGCAAAATAACTGACCCATGTGCAGGACCTGTTTTGACAATGTTTACTTTATTTATACAAGACCATGTGATGCTACATAATATCAACACACCAGGCCTAATGGCTTTAGAGGAGGTTTTTATTACTTGTATAACTATTTTAATTTTTTTGGAAATATGGTTACCCTGGGAATGGCAAACTTTTATAGCAATTTTAATAACTTTAAGGACCATTCTTCGATGCAACATACAAAATTTCGGTGCTGTTGGCTGTATGTTTCAAGACAGAAAAAAAAACCTCTGTGTACAACACCAAACCCTTGGAAAAGGGCCATCTTTGACCCAAGACTTAAACTTTATCTAAGAATCTTCTTTTGATACTACCGGTACTCACATAAATGTAGACTTAAGGCCAAAAATCGTCACAGTTTCAGCCAAAAAGATTTAGAACTCTATATAGATCAACAGACCTTGGGAATAGGGCCATCTTTGACACTATGTGCAGGACTTGAACAACTAAGATAATTATGGTAACCTTTTAGACTTTTTCTAATCAAAGCACTTAAGACAATAAAATAAGTGTAGCTAAAATGGTGGAGATTGTTTTTGAAAGGGTAAAAAACATTGTTGGAAAAAAGAAAATGCTGGTCACCACATTTTCTCCTAGTTACTAGCAATGCCTTCCTTCCCCAACAATGTTTTCAATACAGCCTTTTTCCTCAAGGTCACTAAATTCAGGATTGTGTGGTACAGGGTAAAGACTCCAAGTCACCATAGTTTCAGCCAAGATTTAAGATTAAAATATACAGAATGCCATGTTATACATTAAGCCCCCTTCTTCCATGACATGACATTTTATTAGATATAAATAAATAATGATTGTCTAATGCTTATGATAAACAATATAAATATGAAGTACCATAAAATTTTGTCTAGTAGTAAGAGTTATTGGAGCATAATGGAAATATACATCAAGCCCCCTTTTTCCATAACAGGGCATTAGATATAAAAAAAATCCATGACAGCAAACTATGATAAAGATCTCATAAAGCTTGTTTCATTAATTTTCGTCACTGGTTATAGAAGATATCTGTCAGGATGGATGGACGTTAATTGATTGATTGTATGGTATTAAATGCAGTTTCCATCATTATTTCAGTTATATAGCTGCTGCCAAGCACCTATCCATGCTTTCCTGGAGTTTCTTTTTACCAGTACTCTGCACAATATTTTTCCAAGCCACTGGCTGCTTTCCAACATAACCATTATTGAAACAATGATAAGCGGTGAATGAGGAATGAATCTGTCGCAATGACTATCATCAATCCTTGGAAAAAAATTGGCAGAGCTGGGGATCGAACCAGCGACCCATTATTCTTGATTCCCGTATGCTACCAACTGTGCAAACAGGGCTCAGTGGATAGATGGACAGATAGACAATGCAAAAACTATTTAAAACTTACAGAACTACATGTACATGCACAATGACAGACATTCCGAACAGGGCCATCTTTGACCAAGGATGCAGGTCTTGAACAACTTTTAGATGAATACTGATCTTTTGATGCTATACACTAGATATTCAGGCTTTGGCCTAACATCTCCATAGTTTCAGCAAAGAAGATTGAAAAAAAAAAAAACCCTTTTAGAACTACATGTACAACAATAGACCTCCAGAACAGGGCCATTTTTGACACTCGGTGCAGGAATTGAACAACTTAGATGAATAATTAATTTTTGATGCTACATACTTAATATTCAGAGCTTTTCCCCAAACGTCTCCATAGTTTCAGCCAAAAAGTTTGTAAAAAAGACAAAAAATATATAAACCAAGTACAACAATAGACCCTAGGAACGGGACCATCTTTGACCCCATGTGCAGGACTTGAACAACTTTGATGAATAAGTATCTTTTGATGCTAGATACTTAATATTCAGTCTTTGGCCTAACATTTCCAGTTTCAGCCAAAAAGATTAAAAAATAATGATAGAACCCCTAATGTACATGTACAAAAACAGACCTTGGGAACAGGGCAATCTTTGACCCCATGTGCAGGACTTGAACAACTTTGAAAATAATTATCTTTTTATTTTATATACTAGATATTCAGACTCTTAGGTCTAATATCTCCATAGTTTCAGCCAAAAACATTAAAAACAAAAGTGCCATCGTCACAATATATGCCACAGCATTGCAAAACACTGACAATATGCGATAGGTCACATGATGAGAAACATTCTGTGAAAATTTCATCCAAATCCGTCAAGAAATGTTGGAGGAGTTGCGTTCAAAAGAAATAGACGTACGTACGGATGGACGAAGGGATGGACAGATGGAGAAGATGACACCAATATACGTCCCCTCCAGCGGCGTATAAAAAAAACCTCATAGAACCCAAAGTACAACAACAGACATTGGAAAAAACAGGGCAATCTTTGACCTCATTTGCAGAACTTGAACAACTTAGATTAATAATTATCTTTTTATTTTATATACTAGATATTCAGACTGTTAGGTCTATAATCTCAATAGTGTCAGCCAAATGGATTTTAAAAATTATAAAACCTCAAGTACAACAAC
Source organism: Hippopus hippopus (assembly GCA_946811185.2). NCBI lineage: Eukaryota > Metazoa > Mollusca > Bivalvia > Cardiida > Cardiidae > Hippopus > Hippopus hippopus. Next base: position 19,857,528 of record OX328111.1, on the reverse strand, counting down.
AGACCATGAGAACAGGGTCATCTTTGACCCCATGTGCAGGACTTGAACAACTTCTATGAATAATTATGTTCTGATGCTAAAAACTTATTATTTAGACTCTTTGGCCTAACATCTTCATAGTTTTGGCCAAAAAATTTTTTAAAAAACTTACAGAACAACAACAGACAACAGAACTTGGGAACAGGGCCATCTTTGACCCCATGTGTAGGACTTAAACATCTAAGGTAAAGAATGATTATATGTTGCTTCATACTTACCCAACATCTCCCAAGGTTCAGCCACAAAGATTTAAAAAAAAATATATAGAACCCCATGTAAATGTACAACAGACCTTGGGAACAGGCCATCTTTGACCCCATGTGCAGGACTTCAACAACTAAGCTAAAGAATGCTCTTTTAATGCTGTGTACTAAACATTTAAACGTTCGGCTTAAACTCTCCATAGAAGATTAAATAAAAAATTATAGAACTCGATGTACTACAACAGACCCTTGGTACAGGGCCAGTTTTGACCCCTATGGCAGAACTTGAAGAAACTTATTTTAAGATTCTAGGCTCAATGATTTCAGATGAGAAGAACAGAAAAAAAATTTGTTTAGGAAATCTTTTGTCTAAGGGCGTACCATCTTAGACTTCTTGGTGCCAGTCAAGAAGATTGAAAAACAAAAGAAAAAAATTACAACACTATACAAATGTGACAATCAGGCAGAATTATTTCTCCAAAGAGCACAGTTTAAAACAACCGTAACTCTTAAACAAATGACAAAATTTTAGATTAGTCAAAATTGAAAGCATTATGCTGACAACACAAAGTGACTCAAAAAGTAAAATTTAACTCTTTACCACATGACAAAATTTTAGACAAATCCAAATTGGAAGCATTTCCAGAGAATATAGTAAATGTGGCAAAAGTAATGAGATTTGTCTGAAAAGATAATAAAACATTGTGAGAAAAGGAGAAAATGCTGGTTACCAGCATTTTCTCCTTTTCCCACAATGTTTGCAAAAGCTTTCATTCTGAGGGTTGTTAAAAGTCGGGATTGTGTGGTAAAGGGTTAAGAAGGATAGCAGACATTGTGGGAAAAGGAGAAAATGCTCTCCTTTTCCTACAATATTTTCAAAGGACTTCTTTCCCAGGGTTGTTATAAGTGTGGACTGTGTGGTGAAGGGTTCATGCTTCATACCAAGCATCTATGCTCTAGGTTCATAAGTTCTAGACAATAATTATTCTTTTGAAAAATCCTAAAATACCCTCATACATATGTTACTTCAAACACAAATATATTGGTTCCTGACAATATTCTATTAATAAGTCCTAAAAATACCCTCATTCATACGCTACTTAAAACACAGATACATTGGTTCTGGGCAATATCTTATTAAAAAATCCTAAAGATATCCTCAATCATGCTACTTCAAATAAAGATACATCAATATGGACAATATTCTATTAAAAAATCCTACAAATACCCTCATTCATATGCTATTTTATAGGTTCCAGACAATAATCTAATAAAAAATCCTAAAGATACCCTCATTCATAGACTACTTCAAACACAGATACATTGGTTCCGGACAATATACTATTAAAAAATCTTAAAAATACCCTCATTCATACACTACTTCAAACACAGATATATTCGTTCTTGACAACATTTCTTTATATCCTACAAAACTCTCATTCATGCTACTTTAAATACAGATACATCGGTTCTGGACAGTATTCTATTAAAAAATCCTAAAAATACCCCCATTCATGTTACTTCAAATACAAATACATTGGTTCTGGACAACATTCCATCATAAAATCCTACAATACCTCATTCATGTTACTTTAAATACAGATACATCAGTTACGGACAGTATTCTATTAAAAAATCAAAAAAACATAAAATACTCATTCATGTTACTTCAAACACAGATACATTGGTTCCAGACAATATTCCATTTAAAAATCCTAAAAGTCACTCATTCATGTCATTTTAAATACAGATAAATCACTTCAGGACAATATCCTATTAAAAACTCCTAAAAATACCCTGATTCATGTTACTTCAAACACAGACACATCGCTTCAGGACAGGGCTCTTTTAAAAAGTCCTAAAATTACCCCCATTCATGCGCTACTTCAAATGCAGATACATCGGTTCCAAACACTGTTTTAATAAAAAGTCCTACAAGTACCCTTATTTGTATGTTACTTCAAACACAGATACATCGGTTCCGGACAGTGTTCTATTACACAGTCCTAAAATTCCCCCATTCATGCCCCACTTAAAATGCAAATACATCAGTTCCAGACACTGTTCTAAGAAAAAATCCTAACAGTACATTCATATGTTACTGCAAACACTGCTACATCGGTTCCAGACAGTATTCTAATAAGAAAATCCTAAAAATACCCTCATTTATATGCTACTTCGAACAGTGGTACATCCGTTAAAGATGATATTCTATTGAAAAATCCAAAAATTACCCTCATTTATACGCTATCTAACACAGATACATTGGTTCTGGTCAGTATTCTATTAACAAATCCTAAAAAATCCCTCACTCATACGCTACTTCCAACAGATACATAGGTTGCGAACAGTATTTCACTGAGAAAACAAAATTTACCCTCATTCATACGTTATTTCAAACACAAATACATCAGTTCTGGACAGTATTCTAATAAAAACAACCCCTAAAAATACACTTATTCATACACTACTTCAAACAGTGATACATGGGTTTTGGAGAATTTTCCATTGAAAAACCCTAAAATACCCTATTTTATATGCTACTCCCAACATAGATACATTGGTTCTGGACAGTATTTCAAAAAGTCTAAAAATACCCTCATTCATATGTTACTTGCAGCGCAGATACATCGGTTCTGGACAGTATTCATTAAAAATTCCTAAAAATACCCTCATTCATATATTACTTCAAACACTGATACATCGGTTCAAGACAGTATTCCACTAAAAAATCCTAAGAATTCCCTCATTCATGTTACTTCCAACACAGATACATCAGTTCTAGACAGTATTCAACTGAAAAATCCTCAAAATACTCTCATTCATATGTTACTTCAAACACTGATACATTGGTTCCAGATAGTATTCTAATAAAAATTCAAAAAAACTACTCTCATTCATATGTTACTTCCAACACAGATACATCCGTTCAGACAGTGTTCTATAAAAAATCCTAAAAATACTCTACTTCTAATACAGATACATCGGTACCGGACAGAATTCTTTTAAAAAATCCTAAAATTACCCTCATTCATATGTTACTTCCAACACAGATACTTCTGTTCTAAACAGTATTCTATTAAAAAAATCCTAAAAATTCCCTCATTCATACATTACTTCCAACACATGATACATCGGTTCCAGACAGTATTCCACTAAAAAATCCTGAAAATTCCTTCATTCATGTTACTTCCAACACAGATACATCGGTTCTAGACAGCATTCCACTGAAAAATCCTAAGAATACTCTCAATTATATGTTACTTCAAACACTGATACATCGGCTCCAGACAGTATTCTAATAAAAAAAACTAAAATACCCTCATTCATACCCTACTACAAACAGTGATACATTGGTTCCAGACAATATTCTATTGAAAAATCCTAAAAATACCCTCATTCATATGCTACTTCCAACACAGATACATTGGTTCCGGACAGTATATAATTAAAAAATCCTAAAAATACCCTCATTCATGCGCTATTTCCAACACAGATACATCAATTCTGGACAGTATTCCATTAAAAATCCTGAAAATACCCTCGTTCATATGTTACTTATCACTGATACATAGGTTTTAATCAGTATTCTTATAAAACATTCTAAAAGTACCCCATTCATATGCTACTTCAAACACAGATACATCGGTTCCAGACAGTATTCCATTAGAAAATTCTAAAAATACCCTCATTCATTATGTTTCTTCAAACACTGATATTTCGTTTCTGGACAGTTTTCTTATAAAAAATCATAAAAATACCCTCATTCATGCACTACGTCAAACAGTGGTACATTGGTTGAGAACAATATTCTATTGAAAAATCAGAAAATTACTCTCAATAATATGCTACTTCAAACAGTGGTACATCGGTTCCGAACAATATTCTATTGAAAAATCAAAGAATTACCCTCAATAATAGGTTACTTCAAACACATATATATGTTGCAATATACAGGTCAAATTCCTTATAAAAGGTGCAATATTGGTGTTATAATTCTTCAGGGAATTCCCTAAACAATCAGAAATTGTTCTGTTTTTGTAAGAAAAGAATAGATTTGGTGTCCAACATTGTTTATATGTATTATTTTTCATATGACAGTCTGAACGGAAAATACTATCAATGGCAAAATTAGGCAGGATTACACAAATGAATTGCCACCAAAGACTTTTTCACACTTAATTGGTTACCTTTTTACCTTTGAAAGTTGATCAAGTTTATACTTTAATAAATAAATCTTTTTCATGGTTTGGCAAGATGATGAATTCACAGAATTATAATCTGCCATACAAGTTTAGTAATACTGTACTCAGCAAAATGGAAAGAACTTTTAGATAAAAATATTGAACAGCAGTGTCCTTGAATAATATTGGAACTATTTTATGTCCACATTGTGTCAGCTTAGAAATTTGATTGACTGTGAAGTAGGTTCAGATCCAGTTAGGAAAAAGGCAGGAAAGATCGAAGGGTGGGTGTGTGGGCGGGGGTGGGAGAACGGCAACAAAATGAAGAATAAGCAGTGTCTTTTTTTTCTATTTCAGGTGAGTTCTAGAGCAAATCTGTAACTTTCATTTAACAGCAAAGTGGACATCAAACTGAAATATATATCCACTGAAGTTAACTAGTTAAGACGATAAATATTGTGGAACCTTACTTTGCTATTGAGCCACCAGCCCTGTCATAACCCAAGAATCACCTTTAACCCAGCATTCCAGAACTCCACATCAAAAGCGAAACAGGAGACACACTTATATCAAAATAATCTGGGTATAATTTCTCAAAACATGTTTTGGAATAAAAAAAAAGTTGATTCTAATCCCTGGAAGTCTCAAAGAAATGGGACAAAAAATGTCGACTTTTTTGAGTAAACAAGAAAAAGTCATCAAACGGCAGCTTTTCCTAAACTGATCATTGGGCTTTTCTCCATTTTCAATCAGGTTCAACTCTATGATGGTACAAATAATCAGTGCAAATTTCAAGAGAATTGGACAAAAGATGCATATTCAAGTATGTACACAAGAACTGCAAATTTTTAACTTTACATGGCTTTTCCCCTTCAAATCATGAGTTTTTCTTCAAATTCAATAGGATAAAAGCTATTCATGATAAAAAGAAACTGCACAAAGTTTAGGAAAACTGGACCTAAAATGCGGATGTTCCTGTGTAAATAAGAAAAAGAAAGAACAGAAAGACAGATGGACAGATAGGCAGCCGACCAAAATCACAATATGGCATGGGCTCTTTAAACAGAAGGCCAGTAGAGCTATGACTATGAAACTCTTTGCAAAGGATGAGACAGAAAAGGAATCCATGTAAAACAATTCAATCAGGGACAACGAGTTCACATGGACCTTTAAGCCCTTGCTGTGACCTTGTATGTAGTGGTATGTAAACCCTCAATCCTGCATGCTGTCTTATTCAGGCTGAAATTTAAGTGACATAATTATAAGCAAAATTTAGATAATAAACTCAGGGCTTTGGAGCATGCACACAAAAATAAGACAGGTGCCCTGACAGACAGACAACTCTACCAAAGAAGAGCTGGTGGAGAAGGGTGATGCTCCATATCGACTTCCTCTGTTTCTGGGGACTCTCACCACCCATATGCCACAGAGGTGAAGGCAGCCACCTATTTCTAAGGCCCCGAGTGGCGGGGGCCCAGCATGGAAACAAACTTAGAAACTATAAAATTCAAGGGCCACAACTGAGAAAAAATTATCAAACCAAAACAGTGTCAATGTCATCCTTCCCACAAACTTTTTTTAAAATTCCAAAAAGCTCTGAAATGAAATTAGAAATTAAACTATGACAACGAAAACTTTTATGTCATGCGTTTTTGGTAATTTAACTGAAAATAATGGCTGATTATATGCAATGCTAATTCATGGTTACAACCAGTCAAACATAGCACTACCTACCTACATACTACCCCTCCAAACCCATTCATTCCAACCGCTACCCGAACCCACCCCCACCCCACCCCTCCCTCCACAAACCTTCCCACGCCCAACCTTCCCCAAACCCACCTACACCCTCCCCACCAAAACCCAACACACAACCAATACCAAACCCACAATCCAAAATACTTCCTGCCATTCCAAATCCAACACAACTTTAACCAACCCATCTACACTAAGAATACTCTCCCTTCCAATTCCCAAAAGTAGAATAGTGATGGCAATAAAATAACATTTTATATACACAGAGCAATATAGTAAAATGACATGTGGTTCCAGTATTCTTTAGATTTAATAAAGAAGGCTCAGGTACAGAAATCGTAACTAGGGTTCTACAATTTCTAGAATGCCTTTGTTATAAGCAAGTCCTAAATTCAGCATGAAGAAAAGCATAGAATAATGTAAAGCAATAATGAGAAAAACAAAGGAATGCATAACAATGACCTGTGGTTCCAGTAAACTGCCTTTAGCATCATTATCTGATTGATTTTGAAATAAGTTGGTATGACTAAGAAACAGGGACTGGGGCTCTTCATTTGTAGAATACTTCCTTTGCAATATGACTCAGTAAGACTATAGTGTCCAATAAACTATCCTAGACTATGAATGTTTGTTCTTTATGACCCTTTCTGTGAGGTTTTAAGCTTGGAAAATTAAATCTGGGTAGAATAATGTGATTTCTCTTGGACATGGATGAAAAAGTTTTCAAATTGCCGTCCAAATGGTCATCAAGAGAAAATTGTGTTGTAAATGTGTCATGGTTTCTTAAAAGTAGGCCTACTGACTAAATGAAAATATGTTTAATGATTTTTTTCTCATTTCATAACATTTGATTCAAGGCCTATAATGCAGTCCTTCCCAAAGCAGGATTACTTTTGACCAACAGCTATAATTTCAACAATCCTTGTAGAAAGGTTTGCCAAATGTTACTGCATACCAAATATAACAAGTATGGTCTCACACAAGACCATCCGACAAAGCATAAGACATTAAATCATGTCTTTTTTCTTTTCTGAATTATGGACTTCTAACAAAACATCATGTTACACATGGATATTAGAAATTGAGCTTTCCTTCTTTAACAATCTACAAAAGTGTCTTAGGAGTTTTTTACTTATATATTCCTGGAACAAAACTCCTGAACATCTGACATTGCATGACATGATTATTCTTCACATTTTGGTTTCAGATCTGAAATATGAGTGCTTGAGTTTTGGAAGTGAAGGACTGAAATCTCCTGGACTATGGATGAGCACAAACTTTTGGTAACATTAAATTCATAATGTTCTCTAGTCACTTCACACACACAACACACACAAACTATCACTTCTAAATATACACACATTTTTTTTTTTGTAAATCCTATTTTTCCCATAAAATATATCGTTTTGTTTTTCTCTTTTGTTTTTCTCTCTCTTTTTTTTTTGTATTATTATTACTATTATTATTTTTTTTTTTCTTTTCTTTTCATTTTTTTTTTTTTTTTTTTTCCTTCTTTTTTTCTTATACTTAAAATATTTCAATCTTTTTGTACTTTTCTTTATATATTTTATAGTTTTTTTTTTTTTTTTTTCAACTTTGCTGTTTTTTTTTTTTTTTTAATAGCAAGCAGTACGATAAAATATATAAGAGGTCCATAATGGGATTGTACATTAAGTCTCCTTTTTCCATAACATGGCATTTCATTAAATGAAAACAAAGAAAATATACATCAAGCCCCCTTTTTCCATGACACGTCATTATATATATGGAAAAAAATAGTATAAACGAACTATCCAATGGCAGACATGCATGAAGTCTCATCAATTTTTGTCAAGAACTTTACAAGATATCGGTCTGGGCAGACAGATGGGCAAACAGACTATTACTGGTCCATAATGAAATTATACATTTAGCCCCCTTTTTTCATGACATGGCATTTCATGAAATAAAAACAAATAACTACTGTCTGTGGCTTATGATAAACAACATAAAGATGAAGTTTCACAATGTTTTGTCCTGTAGTTAAAGACCTATTGTCCATAATGAAAATATACGTCAAGCCCCCTTTTTCCATGACATAACATTTAATGAAAAAAGCTGAAATAATGTTATTGGTGGACTATCATAAGGAATACGTATGAAGTTTCATAAATGTTCATGTAGGATTCTTAGTTAAAGAGATATTGATCCCTAATGGAAATATACATGAATCCCCCTTTTTCTATGACACCATATTGAATATCAAAACAGCAAAAAAACTCGGCGGACATCATAAGGAACAACTGTATGAATTTCAATTAGTTTTTGTCAAGCATTTTAGAAGATATCTGCCCGAAAAGACATACGACCAGACAGTCATTGGTCCATGATGAAATTAAACATTTAGTCCCCTTTTTTCATGACGTGGTATTTCATGAAATAAAAAAAAAAGTAATTATTGTCTGTTGCTTGTGATAAACAATATAAAAATGAAGTTTCATAACATTTTGTTATGGTAAAAGAGATATTGGTCCATATTGGAAATATACATCAAGCCCCCTAATTTTCCATGACATGGCATTACAAAAAACAAGAGTATATGTAACTGTGGTGTTGCATGGTCAATCTGGGTGAAACTTTTTTTTCCTGCATTTCCTAATGGTAGTTGATAGACGTGACAAGTTCAATGTACAAACTCTGTATAGTTTTCAAGATAAGACTCAAAACATCAAAAATATATTTTGACCGTGTTACTTAAAATCACTCCCAGTCTGCCATTTTGCATGGAATCAAGAAAAGAAAAAATTGTCTTGGTGGAATGGGTTATTGTACACATGTATAAAGTTTCATGAAATTCTGTCCAATGGTATTGAAGATATTCTCCCAGACGGAGACACAAACACACGGACGGAAAGACGGACAGACAGATGGAAAACGCTAAAACTATATCGCCTTCGGCAGGGGATAACAAAGCCAAATAAAAGAAAAAATTTTTTCTATCACTACATATGATCCATGTCAAACTAGAGCTATCACTAAACGTGATCATACCCCCCACCAGCTCCTTGTCAGAAAACAGGTCTTTGTCACAGAAAGCAGAATGGTTTAGTTGATTGATTGATTGTATGGTGTTTCACACCGTTTTCTACATTATTTCAGTTATATCGAGGTGGCCAGTGCACCTATCCATGCTTTCCTGGAGTCTCTTTAACCAGTACTCGGCACAATCTTCTTTCTAAGCCACTAGCTGCTTTCCCACATAACCATCATCGAGACAATGGTCAGCAGTGGAAGAGGAATGAATCCTGTCTCAATGACTATCATCAATCCTCAGAAAGAGATTGACCGAGCCAGGGATCGAACCCACGACCCCCTGTTCTCAAGTCCCGTACGCTACAGACTGAGCTACCTGGGCTCGGCAGAATGGTTTAGTACAAAAGTACAAGTTGAAAAAAATTCAAGGGAAGATAATTCCACAACAAATCACACCAGGGTCATGAAAATTGCACATGCACAACTTCATATATATAAGAACACTGTGTGTAAATTTTAGTTCAGTACCTGAAAAACTGTCAGAGTATTTCACCAGACAAATTTGTGTCTAAGGACAGACGGACGGATGGACAGACTGACAGACAGCCATGGCGATTCCAGTATATCCCCCTCCACTTTGTTAAGACAGGTGCCCTGACAGACAGACAACTCTACCAAAGAAGAGCTGGTGGAGAATGGTGATGCTCCTGTCGGTCTCCTCTGTTTCTGGGGACTCTTACCACCCATATGCCACAGAGGTGAAGGCAGCCACCTATTTCTAAGGCCCCGAGTGGCGGGGGCCCAGTATGGAAACAAACTTAGAAACTATAAAATTCAAGGGCCACGACTGAGAAAAAATGATCAAACCAAAACATTGTCAATGTCATCCTTCCCACAAACTTTTTTTAAAATTCCAAAAAGCTCTGAAATGAAATTAGAAATTAAACTATGACAACGAAAACTTTTATGTCATGCTTTTTTGGTAATTTAACTGAAAATAATGGCTGATTATATGCAATGCTAATTCATGGTTACAACCAGTCAAACATAGCACTACCTACTTACATACTACCCCTCCAAATCCCAAACCCACCCATTCCCACCACTAACCGAACCCACCCCTAACCTTCCCCAAACCCACCTACACCCTCCCCACCAAAACCCAACACACAACCAATACCAAACCCACAATCCAAAATACCTCCTGCCATTCCAAATCCAACACAACTTTAACCAACCCATCTACACTAAGAATACTCTCCCTTCCAATTCCCAAAAGTAGAATAGTGATGGCAATAAAATAACATTTTACATACACAGAGCAATATAGTAAAATGACATGTGGTTCCAGTATTCTTTAGATTTAATAAAAAAGGCTCAGGTACAGAAATCGTAACTAGGGTTCTACAATTTCTAGAATGCCTTTGTTATAAGCAAGTCCTAAATTCAGCATGAAGAAAAGCATAGAATAATGTAAAGCAATAATGAGAAAAACAAAGGAATGCATAACAATGACCTGTGGTTCCAGTAAACTGCCTTTAGCATCACTATCTGATTGATTTTGAAATAAGTGTGTATGACTAAGAAACAGGGACTGGGGCTCTTCATTTGTAGAATACTTCCTTTGCAATATGACTCAGTAAGACTATAGTGTCCAAAAAACTATCCTAGGCTATGAATGTTTGTTTTTCATGACCCTTTCTGTGAGGTTTTAAGCTTGGAAAATTAAATCTGGCTAGATTAATGTGATTTCTCTTGGACATGGATGAAAAAGTTTTCAAATTGCCTTCCAAATGGTCATCAAGAGGAAAATGTGTTGTAAATGTGTCATGGTCTCTTGAAAGAGTTGTAAAAGTACTGACTAAATGAAAATATGTCTAATGATTTTTTTCTCAATTCATAACATTTGACTCAAGGGCTATAATGTAGTCCTTCCTAATGCAGGATTACTTTTGACCAACAGCTATAATTTCCACGATCCTTGTAGAAAGGTTTGCCAAATGTTACTGCATACCAAATATAATAAGTATGGTCTCACACAAGACCATCCGACAAAGCATAAGACATTAAATCATGTCTTTTTTCTTTTCTGAATTATGGACTTCTAACAAAACATCATGTTACACATGGATAATAGAAATTGAGCTTTCCTTTTTTAACAATCTACAAAAGTGTCTTAGGAGTTTTTTACTTATATATTTCTGGAACAAAACTCCTGAACATCTGACATTGCATGACATGATGATTATTCTTCACATTTCGGTTTCAGATCTGAAACATGAGTGCTTGAGTTTTGGATGTGAAGGACTGAAATCTCCTGGACTATGGATGAGCACAAACTTTTGGTAACACTAAATTCATAATGTTCTGTAGTCACTTCACACACACAAACTATCACTTCTAAATATACACACATTTTTTTTTTTGTAAATCCTTTTTTTCCCATAAAATATATCGGGTTTTTTTTTTTTTTGTATTATTATTACTATTATTATTTCTTTTTTATTATTATTTCTTTTTTTTTTTCTTCTTTTTTTTCTTATACTTAAAATATTTCAATCTTTTTGTACTTTTCTTTATATATTTTATAGATTTTTTTTTTTCAACTTTGCTGTTTTTTTTTTGGTGTTTTTTGTTTTATAGCAAGCAGTATGACAAAATATATGAGGTTCATAATGGGATTGTACATTTAGTCTCCTTTTTCCATAACATGGCATTTCATTAAATGAAAACAAAGAAAATATACATCAAGCCCCCTTTTTCCATGACACGTCATTATATATATGGAAAAAAATAGTATAAACGACCTATCCAATGGCAGACATGTATGAAGTTTCATCAATTTTCGTCAAGGACTTTACAAGATATCGGTCTGGGCGGATAGATGGGCAAACAGACTGTTACTGGTCCATAATGAAATTATACATTTAGCCCCCTTTTTTCACGACATGGTATTTCATGAAATAAAAACAAATAACTACTGTCTGTGGCTTATGATAAACAACATAAAGATGAAGTTTCACTACATTTTGTCCGGTAGTTAAAGAGATATTGTCCATAATGAAAATATACGTCAAGCTCCCTTTTTCCATGACATAACTATTAATGAAAAAGGCTGAAATAATGTTATTGGCAGACTATCATAAGGAATACATATGAAGTTTCATGAATGTTCATGTAGGATTCCGAGTTAGAGATATTGATCCCTAATGGAAATATACATGAATCCCCCTTTTTCTATGACACCATATTAAATATCAAAACAGCAAAAAAACTCGGCAGACATCATAAGGAACAACTGTATGAATTTCAATTAGTTTTTGTCAAGCATTTTAGAAGATATCTGCCCGAAAAGACATACGACCAGACAGTCATTGGTCCATGATGAAATTAAACATTTAGCCCCCTTTTTTCATGACGTGGTATTTCATGAAATAAAAACAAATAATAATTGTCTGTTGCTTGTGATAAACAGTATAAAAATGAAGTTTCATAACATTTTGTTACGGTAAAAGAGATATTGTCCATATTGGAAATATACATCAAGCCCCCTAATTTTCCATGACACGGCATTACAAAAAACAAGAGTATATGTAACTGTGGTGTTGCATGGTCAATCTGGGTGAAACTTTTTTTCCTGCATTTCCTAATGGTAGTTGATAGACGTGACAAGTTCAATGTACAAATTCTGTATAGTTTTCAAGATAAGACTCAAAACATCAAAAATATATTTTGACCGTGTTACTTAAAATCACTCCCAGTCTTCCATTTTGCATGGAAAGAAAAGAAAAAATTATTTTGGTGGAATGGGTTATTGTACACATGTATAAAGTTTCATGAAATTCTGTCCAATGGTATTGAAGATATTCTCCCAGACGGAGACACAAACACACGGACGGAAAGATGGACATACAGATGGGCAACGCTAAAACTATATCGCCTTGGGCAGGGGATAACAAAGCCAAATAAACGAAATAGAAGTTTTTCTATCACTATATATGATCCATGTCAAACTAGAGCTATCACTAAATGTGATCATACCCCCCACCAGCTCCTTGTCACAAAACAGGTCTTTGTCACAGAAAGCAGAATGGTTTAGTACAAAAGTACAAGTTGAAAAAAGTTCAAGAGAAGATAATTCCACAACAAATCACACCAGGGTCATGAAAATTGCACAATCACAACTTCATATATATAAGAACACTGTGTGTAAAATTTAGTTCAGTACCTGAAAAACTGTCAGAGTATTTCGCCAGACAATTTTGTGTCTATGGACAGATGGACGGATGGACAGCCATAGCGATTCCAGTATACCCACCTCCACTTCGTTAAGACAGGTGCCCTGACAGACAGACGACTCTACCAAAGAAGAGCTGGTGGAGAATGGTGATGCTCCATATCGGTCTCCTCTGTTTCTGGGGACTCTTACCACCTATATGCCACAGAGGTGAAGGCAGCCACCTATTTCTAAGGCCCCGAGTGGCAGGGGATCAAACCAAAACATTGTCAATGTCATCCTTCCCACAAACTTTTTTTAAAATTCCACAATTTAGATAATTCTGCAACAAATCGCACCAGGGTCATGAAAATTGCACATGCACAACTTCATATATATTAGAACACTGTGTGTAAATTTGAGTTCAGTACCTGAAAAACTGTCAGAGTATTTTGCCTGACAAATTTGTGTCTACGGACAGACGGACGGACAGATGGACGGACAGACAGCAATGGCGATTCCAGTATACCCCCTTACACTTCGTTGCGGGGGGGTATAATAAAGGTAATAGTCTAGTCTAATCTTGGTCTAGAATGAAGCAACAGACGGCATGGATTTAAGATCAGTCTGCACTTTTCAAAATAATAGAACTGTGCACAATTTGAATGAACAACAATGATCAGGCTTAACTCTTTACCACACAATCCAGACTTTTAACAACCCTGAAGAAAAAAACTTTTGAAAACATTGTGAGAAAAGGAGAAAATGCTGGTAACCAGCATTTTCTCCTTTTCCCACAGTTTTCTACCCTTCCCAAAACATGTTTCAGTATTTGAGTCACATTTGTTTGTCATCTGCAAATACTTTCAATATGGTAAAGTCTAAGATTTTGTTGTGTGGTAAAGAGTTAAAGCCCTGAATGTATAAAAAAAGTGGAATTTTTCACTGACTGGGCAGAAAACATTGTTGGAAAATGGAGAAAATGCTGGTTTCTCCTTTTTCCACTGTGTTTTCATAAGCCCTCTGTCTCAGGGTCATTAAAACAGGATTGACAGGTAAAAGGATAAACCAAGGCCACATAAGGAGAATATTCCAAGTGGCATAATCTCTGATGTACAATATATTTTGTGAGGTATTCTTGTGAGAATAGCCTTGAAATTGCGTTATCTATCAGGGCCAAAATCACTATGAACCTTGGTGATTTGGCAGCAAGTTCAATCACCTCTAGGAACATACCCTGTGTTGGTAACCTGTTGATGACAGCATGACACTGGCATGTCACTATCACACAAGTGGGGTGTGATGGGACAATTCTGGCAATCTTCAGAACATCACTGACGACAAGCCGCTGGTATTCCATCCCAAAGCGGGGCGTAACCTCGAAAGTCTGTGGTCACAGCACACAATACAGCTTCTTTTCCAGGATAAAACCAGGGAAACATCAGGTGTATGAGAATGTTAACCCATTTCTAGGGTGAAAACACCCTCTGATTACCAGCTACACTTCACTGGGAGGAACCCAGCAAACACTGTGATGATTGTGAGAGTGGGGCTTTAACAAGAGACTTGGGCTGATCTTACTTAAAGTAGATTCTGAATTTGTGTTATCTGACCTTTCTTGAATTGCATAAAAGAGACTAGTTACTAAAAATCATGAGCCAAGTACAACTTAAAGTTCATTTTGCAGATATGGTAGATCATGTTCAGACTGCACAGAGCATGCAGTATCATCTGTGATGTGCAATGCCTGATGTTTTGTTTGGTATTCTGATGAAATCAACCTTGAAGTTACATGATCTATGCCTGTTCTATTGATTTTAATGCTCCTTTTCTTATTGGGCAGGCGCTTTCAAGGGTCAAGCTTATACCATTACCCCCCCCCTTAGAAAATTCTAACTACTCTAACTTGTACACTGCTAAAGAAATGAAGATCAAGCCTGTATATGTTATGCCTTAAATGTAGAGAGACTTATACATAAAAATACTGTTCAACAAATGGAACAACAGGCCCAGGTGGGCCTAAATCGCTCTACCAGCAATTACTGACCAGCATAGCGAAGGAAGCAGTTAAATTCATGCTAAATTTTCCTACAGTATGTATCATCAGCTTCAAGCCATAAGGGAAAATTCTCTGATTCCTTTAAAGCAACATTTCAGGAAATTTCTGTCATTTTCTAACATCCATTAGTCACTAATGCTAAAATACAAAAAAAACAGGTTTGCACTGGGCCTGAATCCATGCCAGACGGAGTAACAGAATAAAAACAGCCTAATACATATCTTGCAAGGGACAATTAGGGCAATGATCAAGGAAAATCCTCAAATCTTTAGAAATCAGTCCAAATTCAACAGGGCTTTATTAATCACTGTAATACACAATAGCATCAAGCTTTAAAAAAAGTGCAACAAATAATTTGGACTTTGTTTTGTACACAAGAATCAGTCAACAAATACAGTATCTTTGAAATACTGAGGGAAAATGGGAAAATGCTTGTAGACAACATTTTCACATTTTGTACCATTTTTAAAGACGATTTTCACTATTTGTTTTCTACAAATCCTTTCAATTTGGTTGTGTCTAAAATTATGTTGTTTGGTAAAGAGTTAATACAAATAATCTGTGCAAGTTGCAGAAATATCCAAAAAAAATCAAACTTTCCCTACATGTTGGATTTTCTTAAAGTTCAAAGGGTTTCACACTATGGATGAATTGAATAATGTGCATAATTTTTAAAAAGATCAAACCACAAATGTTGACTATATCACAAATATAATGTATATAAATGGACAGATGAATGGATAGATGACAGAAACCTTGACTTGGCACTGGCTCTTCTGGCCTTAGGCCTGTAGAGCTAGACAATCCACTCCTTGAATTTTCTCTCATTAACTCTCTAAACACAAATTTGAAAATAACTTCAATAAAGTGCAATAATAAATTAATTTCGTAAATAAACCCTTATGATTGTATGGTGTTTGATGCCCTTTTTCAACATTATTTCAGTTATATTGCTGCAGCCAGACCTATCCATGCTTTCCTGGAGTCTCTTTTACCAGTACTCCGCACAATCTTCTTTCCAAGCCACTGGCTCATTTCAGCAAAATAATGGAAACAATAGTCAGCTGTGAGAGAGGAATGAATCCTCAGAAAGAAATTTGCCGAGCCGGATGAGGGGGGGAAGGGGGGTTCGTAAAGTCGTAAAAAATCTTAAAAGCATGTTGTAAACAAAAAAAAAAAGGTAGAAATTTCTTTTATCAATTTCACAAAAGCTTTCCAAAACTTTTTATTTGCTCTGTTTAGCATCAGGGAAATTCCAGTCAGAAAAAGTGCAGAGTTGATTACTCAACGGAGACAGAATAGTGGAAGTCTTATGTCTTAAATGAAAAGACAAAGATTTTCAGTTTCTCAGCACAAAAGAGGAGATATACTGCCTCTAAAGTTGGATCAAAACAAACCAGAATGGTTATTGATCTTTCAGGGGCAGATTGTTGTAAAAAAAATCATCCTCTCAAGCTTTATTTTCTCTATCAGAGATATCAAAGCTCCTAGTACATTAATTGTCACCAGCCAGTTTAAAAAGAAATTATTTGCGGGCTGGAATCCAAACAGTAAGTGCAATGGTAAGTAAAAATATGCAAGCCATATACTAATTTGGATCCAGGAAAAACTCCTCATGTAAGATGTATTTTGAATTTGGTAGGACTGAAAATTAGCTCCACAAGTATTAGGTTATAACAAGGGCCAATGTCAGCTACTCTAATACTGGTAAGAGTCTAGGTTCCATCCATACAGTTTAGGAAGAGTTTGAGTTACGCCATTTTAAGTCCTGGTTAGGACAATTTTAGGCAAGATTTGTCACACAAGCTCGTTACTTTTCATGGTCCAGGAAAAAATTCCCCTGAAAAATATATTCAGTTATAACTCGCCTAGTACTGGTCTTTACACATTTTTTGCTGTCTAGTCTTGAGCTCTGCAATATGTTAAATTTATTTAAATCACCATCTTTGATTAGAAGGTGAAAAAAGTCCACTGATGTGGTCTGTAAAAATGGTCTGTCCTGCAGGTGATTTACTTGTTAATTATTTTCCATTTCTTCATTTTGAAGAAATACCTCAGATGTGTAAGATTGACTGTACACTTGAACACAGCTGCCCCTGAATAGATCGACAACTTTTCTAGCTTGCCTTGATCCGTCCTTGGTGACAGCATCCTCACCCCATCTGTGGACAGTTGCCAACCTGCCATTATCCTGGCCAACCTGCCATTATCCTGGACTTAAGCCAGTACTAGTCTAGCTTGTATAAAATATCTTGCTAACTATAACTGTACAAACCATGACTTATTCTGATGGAAATTTTACCCTCCCAAAAATCTATGGATAGAGAAAGATAAGGGCTGTTGTAATGAATTCTCTAGAGTTATCTGCATTGAATAGAGACAAATAAATCATGCTGGGATTACTTTCCTACAATTATCTGCCCCTTAATAGGTCAACAAGCTTTCTGGAGTGCCTTGATCCTTCATTGGTGACAGTCTATTTCAACTTTTCTGTTCATAATACCAAAATCCTTTGGATTTTAGAAGATGTAACTCACTACTTTGACTTCAGCGGCGTTAAAAAGAAAATGAAATGTATTTTCGTGTTTTTTCATGGCACTGTCAAGTTTTTTATAAACAAGAGGATGACAATGGTTCTATATTGCTCACCTGAATTAACCTGGAAAGGTAAGTTTCCTACTGACAAATTCTATTCTTTTATAGTCAAAAACAATGATCTTCTGCTTTACTTTTTTTTTTTCTAAGATTTTGTGCATGATCTGCAGATCAAGATAGATCACATGGCTTGTATTTATCATTCTAGCTGATAGATTCTTTAGAAAGTTTGATTCTTAACCAGTCTATGGAACTATTAGTAATACTTGTAACCACAGGAAGGTGGACCATCAGTGATCAAAGTGACCCAATTTGATAAGGGACCATCTTATGATAAAACATACCAAATATCAAAACTCTATGCCTAGTGTTACAGACAAAAAGATTTTCAAAGTTTTCACAAAGAAATGTATATAAAATTATAGCTTGAAAATTTGCCTTAAAAAAAATAGTTCAAAGGTCAACTTATGATAACCATTTTAACACTGTTTGTTACCGCCTGATACTCAGGTTATCTAGGCAAAGTTTGACAATAAGACCAGGGCCCAGTTTTACCAAAAAAACTTATGTCTCTTATTTTACTCAAATCCCCTAACTTTTGACTTAAGTTTGGTATTTAAGACACATTTCACTAATATTAACAGGCTGTCGTTTCATTCTAAAATCCTGAGTTGACACATTTCAGACTGAGATGAGCAAAATATAGACTTACATCAGCTCAGACTTAAGTCCAATAGTTTGCCGAGTTGAGCCTGAAATGTTGTGTCACCTCATGATTTGAGAATGTCACTCAAGTCTGTAAATCTTAGTAAAATGTGTCTCAAATAATAAACTCAAGCTAAGCTGCAATATAACTTAGTTGATTTGAGTACAAAAAGAGACCCAAGTTTTTGCATGAAACTGGGCCCCGTTTGACGCAAAAACTTAAGTCTCTTATTTTGCTCAAGTCTGTTGTAGGACCCCATTTCCAGCTTATGTTAAGTCTGTTACTTTAGAGATGAGACCCATATTACTCATATTAACGGACTTTAGAAACATTCTCAAATCCTAAGTTGACACAACATTTCTCACTCATTTCAGCAAAATAATGGAATCAAGTCTGTTAAAATGACTTCAGTCAATTATTTTAACAAGCTGAGTCTGAAACATTGAGTCAACTTTGGGTTGGAGAATGTTTCTAAAGCCTGCAAATGTTAAAGAAATTTGACTGAAATGACCAAGTCAACTTAACCCTTTACCAAACAATCCCTGGTTTTCACGACCCTGAGAAAGAAGCCTTCTGGAATGTTTTCTTCCCTTCCCAAAACAAATCAATTTTTTAGTCACATTAATTATGTCGTCTGCAAATGCTTTCAATTTGGACTTGTCTAAAAGGATGTTGTTTGGTAAAGAGTTATGTCAGAGTCTGTTAGTGGACCAGAGCAAAATAAGAGTTAAGGTTTTGTGTGAAACTGGGCCCAGGTTTTTACTATTTCAGCACCAGAATTATCTTGGTTCTCGTCCTGAATAAGAATAACTCTTTATAATTCATCTCTGAGTTTAAACACTACTTTCATTTGGCTCAGTTGTTTCTAAAGACAGGCAATTTATGTAACTAAGGGTGGACAAATGCATGGACTACAAGCAATCACAATTGACTATAGAGAAAAGTTTCCATTGGCTGTCTCTGCTGTTACAAAAGGAAACTCTTCTAGGTGAGCAATTTTCCCATTTGCCTACATGTATTTTTATTTATAATCTTGTCTTCATTTTAGGTAAAATAGATAAAAACTTATTCTGCATTTCTCTGGCAGCATAAAAATTAGAGTGGTCAAAAAAAATATGTGGAGATAATGGTATAAGCTTGACCTCCTTACTCTTAATCCTGTACTGAATAAAGCTTTGAAAAAACTGTGAGAAAAGAAAATGCTGGTCACCATTGCAAAGAAAAATCCATCAAAATTTCAATTTGTAAACAAGTCTAGTTTTTTTGTCATTTGGTTAGGAGTTAACCCTTTACAGAATAATTTGTGATTTTAAAATCCTAAGTAAGGAAGTTGAGGAAACTAGAGGCCCTTGAGGGTCTGAATTGCTCTACTGGCTGTAAGTTTGCTTACTAGTATTTTCTAGCAAACTATCATTGATGTTAAAAGGAAAAGACAAAAATACTGACAAAACATGGTGGGGGGGGGGGGGTGTGAGGCTGTAATTGGGCTTGAATCAACTAATACAGCATAATAAGTAGGCATGAAGAATTGAACAATTAGTGAAATAATCAAAGTAGAATTTGTTGAAACCACTTGTTTGGAAATCTGACAAGATTTAGTACTTGTTAGATTGCTGCTCATTTTGACAAAAGTTTTGGATTTCATGCAGTTTACATGAACCAACAATGTGGACTTTGTTGAATAAACAAGACTTAGTCATCAAATGGCTTCTTTTCCTTAACTGATGCTGGATTTTCTTCATTTTCAAAAGCATAAAATCCCTTGATGATTATACAAGTGATCTGTGTAAGTTTTAAAACAATTGGATCAAAATTGTCTACTCAATCAAGTAAACAAAAAATGCAACTCAAATGGCTACTTTTCCAAACAGGGTTAAAGCTATTGATGATAAAAATAACCTTTGCAAGTTTCAAGAAAATCTGACAACAAATGTAGTCTTAAATTGTGTGGCAAGAAAGACAAATATTTAACTTTAAATGGCTACTTTTCCCTTCCTATCACATTTTTTCCAAAATCGATAGAGTTAAAGCTGTTGATATTACAATTGCAAGGTTTACAAAAAGCTGACCACAAAGGCAGACTTTATTGTGAAAACAAGAAATGCAAATGTTCTACTTCAAATGGCTAATTTATCCTTTTTAATCGTCAGGTTATTTTCAAAATCAATGGGGTTCAAGCTAATGATGATATAAAGAAACTGTGCACGTTTCACAAAAATCCAACCGCAAAATGTGGACCTCATCGCATCAACAAGAATTGTAAATTTTCAACTTTTTATGGCTACTTTTCCCTTACTAATTGGGACATTTCTTTCAAAATCAATAGGGTTTAGGCTATTGATGATATCAAGAAACTGTATAAATTTTATGAAAATCTGACAAAAAATTTGGACTTCAATGATTAAACAAGAAAAAGACTAACAAACAAACCGACAGACTGACTAGGAAAACCACACCATAACATAAGCTCTGTTGGCCTTTGGCCAATAGAGCTAAAAATTGAGAGTAGACAGCATTTTATTTGTTTATGTATTTTTGTCTTCCTTTTGAAAGACAAATCTTATCAATGGAATCACAAGGAATTTTTGATTTGCAAATACATTCACTTTCGATGATTGAAATGTTTGGAAAGAGATAAAGTGCCTGCCAAATATGAAAAGGATATCTTAAGCCAATAGACAAGACACAGATATTGCGACTTCAAGGTTTCTTTCACCATCATACTTCACAAACTGTCAGACAGTGTACATCAAAAATGTGACCGCATGTTCTGTACAGTCCGATCTTAATCTACACTCTGCAATAGGAACTAAAAGTTGTACTTGACTCTAAAAAATTCAAAATCTACTTTACTTAGAGTCATCCCAAGTCTCTAATTAAATCCCATTCTCATACTCACAGTCATGATAATGGTCTGAATTCCTCATGGTGAAGAGTAGCATGTATACCAGGGGCATTTTCCCCGAAAAAATGGGTAACACTCTCATAGACCCAATGTTACCTGATTTTGTCCCAGTTCAAGAAGCTGGATTGCATGTTCTGACCAAAGGCTACCAAGGTTCAGCCCTAGTTTGTGACAGACTACCGCAGGTTTGCCGCCAGCAATGTTCCAAAGATTGACAGAATCGTCCCATCTCACCACATTGGTGTGTGGGTGCCACACCATTGACTTGCTGGCATTCACAGGTGATCAAAACAGACTGTGTCCCTAGAGATGATTCAATTTAGTTCCAAATTACCAAGGTGTATCTCTGTTTTGGCCCCAACAGAAGGCTGCTTTCACCAGGGAAGGGTTTAAGTGCCTGCCATATAAATAAAATGACAATTTTAGGAAGAAAAGCACGGTAGTCATACATCGCTCACCTAAGTTAATAAGAGCTAAAACTACATTACAAAATGTAAGACTCATACTAGCTTTTGAAGTTCTTCCAATAGAACACTATGTAAAATATGAGACCCCTGGGACTGGACAATCTTTAACATCTTTGGGTACAATTTGAACAACTTTGAGAATGGATCAACCTATGTAGTAGACACATATTGCTGAAAGAAACTTTGGACCTCTATCACAAATATGAACCGAAGTCATCATACAGTTTTGAAGATGTGGGTTCTTCAAAAAATTTAAAGTAAACTGTTAATGACCAATACGAAATTCAAAAGTCAGTTCAAAATGATTAGCAACTGAAGGTACAAAACTACCAAAAATGTACAAAGTTAACAGTGGGTATGACAAAAATATACATAAAGCTTAACCTAACAATCCAGAGTTATAACAAACCTACGGAATAATTGCAAAGAAAACTTCAACATAAAATTTCAAAATTGGTGACCTTGACCTTAAGATTGTGAGTATGGGCATGGCTAGGGAATGGCTCAATTAAACTTTGGACCTGTATCTGTTATCAAGCCATATTTGAACCTAATCCATCATTCAGTTTGGAAAATATGAGCTCTTAAAAAACTTACAGAAAGTATAATTTTGATGTACAGTATTAAAGTCTACAACCTGGACTTTAAGATCATGGGCATTGCACTGCTGACAGAAACTTTGGACCTACCAGTATATCTATCATTGTAACAAATGTGAACCAATCCATATGGTTTGGAAAGTGTCAGCTCTTAAAAATCTTAAATGTAAAAAAATGTAAATGTAAATGCTGCCTCCAACACAGATGCCAACACTGCATAGTAGTCAAATTGTTCACATTATTAAAATCATTTTGAATCAACTTTTGATTGACATGTCCAGAGGAGTTTGGACATTAAATTCAATTTTCTTTCATCCATTAGTGTTTGGGGGGAGTTTTTGTAATTGTGGTTGAACAGACATACAGTTGTTGGACAATAAGCAATCACAATGGCTCACATGAAGCACTTCATGCTCAGGTGAGTTTATCGGTAGTAAAGGTATAATTAAACCAATTTCAAGGCTGCTCTCACCAGAATACCTCACAAAATATCAAAGTGTACATCAAAGTAGGGACAGCATCTCTGTGCAGCCTGATCTTGATCTACGAGGGCTGTCCCATTAAATCGTAGACAATGGGAGTGATAATAAAACTGAGGGGTACAGTTTAACCAGATTCTATGGTATTTATCATTTTATTAAACTAAGATTACTATTTGCTGAAAACATCATTATGATATAAAGTATAGTCATTAATTTACCATTCTGAAATATATCACAAATTGCCAACCAGTGCACATTGTGACATTAACAACTGCATGTAACAGTAAGCTTATGTTCTTTAGAAATAGCACATCACTGCTCTAAAATATAGCACATCACTGCTCTAAAATATACATACTTGTAAAATTATTGCAATCGGACATTATGAAATCTTTTTTTATCAAGTGTCTACGATTCAATGGGACAACCCTTGTACACTGTCTGCAACATGGGAATATAGCTTCTTAAGGAGTAACAACAGATGGTTTTTATGGAGTAACAAATAATTATACTTCTCAAACCTTGCTGAGGACCACTTATTCTCATCAAATTATGAATATCACGTCCTATCAAAATTTTACAATTCTAGCACTGAAACATACACATTAGCATTGGTGGTAGCCTGTAATTATTTTTGTCTCTATAGCGTACGTGCATGGGAATCACACAATCACAACAACTCCTAAAAGTCATGTTTTCTCTTTGTACATGCAAACACTGTAATCTCACATATGTTATTTCACATAGTCTCGCTGACAGATAACATATACCTTCGTCATACATAGGCAATTATGGTTAACAAAGGTTTTCTTTGGTGAGTGTGAACATTAAGAACTCACATATACAATTTCACATAGACTGGCAGGGCCCCGCGCTGCCGATTGCTATTTTCACCAAATGCGAAAATTCTGAACAAGTGGCGAATTTTTTCTTTAACTGGCGAAAATAAGCGGCAAAAGTCTTTTTTATCAGCAATTCTTCAGTTTATGTCTCAACTCACGAGATAACTGGGGAAAGGGTGAAGTAGGGAACAAGCTACCGGCTGACGTGGGCAAAGAAGTCACCTTCAATGGCTCAACTTCGCCTCATCAAGCTTGCACGGCGAAAAAACTTTGCTTTAAAAAATACCCAACCTGGCTATATTCGTGAAATACTAGCAATCTAAGACAAAGGGTGACATCAGTTATCCTTTATTAACTTTGTCAATTTAGACTTGACAGCAAAGTGTTATGATCCTTATCTGTTACTAACTCGCTTAATCTACCCCTTTATCCCACTAAACCGTGTCTTTTTTTCCCCACAGGTAAGGCGTCTGCTTATTTGTTTAAATGACGTCAGATGATCAGTACTGATTCTCAGTTCATGAATAGTCGTAAAATAAAGATGAATTACCTCTTCTTACTGCTGGAGATATTCTTTACAAATATTTTTTTTAATACATTACAATGATGGATGGTAAACCAAAGGATTAAAAAATCTTGAAAACAATCATTTGCCTTCCTCACATCGGCAACTCAAGCAAAATCTGCAGTGCAGTGTTCTATTTTTAGCATTCTATTTTTAGAATACTCTACACCTTTTCCTTCCTATCAGCTATTTTATTGACCATATAGATTACGTCTCTGTAAACCTTGTTAAGTTTAATTCTTTTAAATTTTACCAAGTCCTAGTTATGTTTTTTAATCAAGATTGTGGTTGGTCCTCCTTACAGCCGTGAAGAAGTTATTTTTTTTTCTTTTCTCATCACTCTGGACATTATTTGTAATCTGATGAGAAATGTCAGGGTTTGAAGTAATGTGTGACTCTGCATCAATGGGGTCATAAATTACAAGGCAATCAAAACCAAAGTGATAGCAAGATTCAACTGTTTTTCAACTCAACGTAAGCATACAGAAATTCTTTCATCACATACTATAATTTCTCCTGTACAGGATCCAAAAATTTCTAGAAAAGGCACTGGTCCTGTAGGAGAAGTGACTTTGATTAAACACTTGCCCTGCTTTGATCCTCACTCGTCCGACGAGAAAAACCTTTCCAATATTGAACTCTGAAGGTTTTTTTTTTTCAGACGAAACGGAAACGTTACAACAAACCTTAAATACCAGGTTTCAAAAACCGGTACTAGTTATCCAGTCAAGTTACAGAAATTAATAAAGCTAAAACAACACAGTTTTTCGAACTGGTTTCGGGAAAGTATTTGCAGTTTTTCAAACTGGTTTCGGGAAAGTATTTGCGTTAATGTTAATATCGTTTGTTTTAATAATTAGCTAAGTCGCTCATATTGAATTAGGTCTACCGAAAGCATACTATAAGATTTTTGTTTGCAATGACAGGTCCCCGGTCGTATCATTAGGCTGATTAGGCTGACTTGAAACCGGTCTTTATTTGGAGTGCAAACCAGCAGATTTTATGTTCTGTTTCAAAATTTGATTTCCTGAATACCCTTAATTCGCTTATTCAATAATGGAATGGCCGTTTTGTCTCCTGTAAGCTAAATATTCATCTGAAAAACTTGTTTTACTATCTCCTATTCACCACTCATCCTGCTGGACGACCATGACGACCATGACTGATATTTCACTCATCCTATACATTTCTTACTCATAAATACGAGCGGACGAGTGGATTCTTTGGACCCTGCTGTAAAGTTCATGGAAGAAATACTGTCTACTTGCAGAACAAGTCTGCTTCTGGATTCAAACAGAATTTAACTACATTGTGTTTTTACCAAGTTTTTTTTTTTGTTTTAGGAACCCACACAATGCCAATTTTTTAACAACCTCAATAAAGGAGACTATGTTAACATGTGAGAAAAGAAAAAATGCTGGTAACCAGCATTTTTTCCTTTTCAAACAATGTTTTCTATCCTATCACAGACAACTTCCACTATTTTGGCAACATTTAAATTGATGTCTGTATATGCTTTGGGTTTGGATGTGTCTAAAATTGTGTCATGTGCTAAAGGATTAAATCCCCATCATGATAAAAGACTTTATGTAATTTTCATCATTCATGTTTGTACAAATGAATTAAGATTAAAAGAAACATATAAAACCCTTGTTCTCTGTGTCTGATACCTGAATTGACTAAAGGGGGATAAATGGTGGTAAAAAGGAAAGTAGCAAGAAAGTAGAAAGAAATGGCTCATAAATTAAGAAAAGTGGCGCAAGAAATGGCTAATAAATCAGGAAAAGTAGCGAAAAAAATGGCTCATAAATAAAAAAAGCAGCGAAAAGTTTTTTAATTTGGAGAAAACAGTGGCGAAAGAAAAGAATAAGCCAGAGCAGGCTCTGGGCTGGGTGACAGATAACATATTCCTGTGTCTTACACAGGCAAGTATGGATAACCAAGGTTTGAGGAGATATCTTTTGCCAGATATCATGAACAGGGTTCGATGTTACAGACAGGCCCAAACCCTACAAGTCAGGTAGATTTGTCCTTTATCATATCTCAGTCTTACAAATGTGGTAGCAATCCGAAGTTTACGATCTGTGATATCAATATGTAAAAATTTTACAGTTGTCATAATGATCACAAAAACATGTACATACATAACCTGAAATTCCACATTGATCAATAACCAAGAGATGACAACCTCAAATTCAACTTTGATTTTCTAATCCTCTGTTTTAACCACTCAAAATTCAGTTTGAAATGAGTAATTAAAGGTACAAAACTACCAAAATGGGTACAGAATTAACAGTGGGGAGAACATGACAGGAATGATAAGTGAATGTAGTAAAAAAAGTCACAGGAAAAAAGTCATGGAAAAAAAGTCACAGTTTTTGGTAGGAAAAAAAGTCACAGGAAAAAAAGTCACAATTAAAAAGAAAAAGATTAATATCTTGATTTTTTTGAAGATAAGCGAGATAGATTAAAAAGAAGAAAAAAATCAAGGTTGAGGGTATTATTCAGGGTGATTAATTATTCAAATTGGAGTATAAATTATATTGAATAAGAGAAATTGCCCAAAAAATCTACAAAAACACTGTGGGAATAGGAGAAATTGCTTGTTACGAGCTATTTCTACTTTTCCTACAGTGTTTTCCAAAAAACATCAGAAGTTTTCCTGTGACTGTTTTTCCTACCAAAAACTGTGCCTTTTTTTCCATGACCTTTTTTCCAAGACTTTTTTTCCTGTGACTTTTTTTCCGATCACCTGATAATTACCCCTTTACCTAAAAATCCTGAGCTATAACAAACCTAAGGAAGAAGACTTGAAAAAATTGTGAAAAAAAAAGAAAAAAATGCTCATAGCCAGCATTTTCTCCTTTTATAGTGTTACATTGTTTTCTATCCTTCCATCATCTGAGTACCATTTATTTTTGTCCTCTGCAAATGCTTTCAATTTTGGTCAAGTCTATATTGTTACTTTTAGTAAAGAGTTAAATTGACTAAATGTGTAAGAAATTACCAGAATGAAGTCCAATCAGAAAAAAAAATGATCAAAATGGAACAACCTATCTATGCAGTAACCTTGAAACCTTCCCAGGGTGTCCACAATTGGATTAAAGCAAATTTCCCTGACTTTTCCTTGACTAAAACCAAATTTCCCTTTTTTTCTATTTTGCAATGACATCTGTTGGCCTCCTCCTTCCCCACTGCAAACCCTTTCAACCTTTTACTTTACAACAAGTGTATTGCTCTTTATACATGTATTTTTCATTCTGTTTTTTTCCTTTAAGTTTGTTTTTCTTTGACTTTAGTGTCTATTTTTCTTTATATACATCTACATGTATTTTCAAAAGTTATTTATACTGTTGGATGAGTGCTTAAAATCAAATACATGTCATAATTCAGGGAAATATAATGGCCTCCCCTACAGCCAAACCCTTACCACCTTTTTTCACTACCAATTGACCTTCCTGTAAACGCGAGTATGGCATGCCCACCTTAGTAACGCAGTATTTCAGTTGTCAAGCCTGACAAACAAACCAGAAAATGGCGTCGAATACAAAGAGAAAGAGCGTTTATTTCAGTTTTATTCTAGCTGATATTTCGCTGTAGGTTAAATATCCTAACTTTTTTCCCCAGCATTCTTATAAATTCGAACTTAATCGACAACTTAAACAGAAAAAATACTTAAAATAGTGTCATATTTATGAGAAATCAAAAAGTAAAAATAATGCAAATATGCTCTAAATTCTATGTTCGGTCACAGCATTTCAAATAAAAATACATTGTGTGTAACTTCTGTTGGCAAAATGTATAATTACTTAAAGGGCAAAAGCTTTTAAGACATTTCGTCAGTATATAACATAATTTGACTGTAAACAATATAGGAAAAGGATTTACAATTTAACCCTTTACCACACAGTCCAGTCCTTCATCGACCTTGAAGGAGACTTCGAAAACATTTCTCTCTTTTCTTGGCCGTTTTCTACCCTTTCAAGGACAAATCTCATCACTGGAACAAACGTTAAACGTGAAGAATATGCTGAGTGTGTAGATATAGATCAGACTGCAAATAGTATGCAGCCTAGTCTTGGATTAAAACAATCTGCTACTTACATTATTAAGCATACTAATAGTAGATTAAAGGTCTTACTTTTATTCTGTTCTGTTTCAGAACTTCAGTTTTAAAGGCAACTTATCTTAAATCAAATCAACTTTTGATTTAGCCATATTTAATTGGATTAGCACATGTCATTTCAAAGGGTATGTCGGTAAACTGTTAATTTGATAGGATGTGTCTTTGATTGCAAACCAAAATTGCTGCTCTAATCCACTTGACCACCCGTTGTCTCAGTATATCATTGAAGTTCAAAACAAACTGCCGTCAATGATATTGAAAGTTTGTTAATTGACAGCACACTTAACACATTTTAAAATCATCAAACATATAGTTTCCCTTACCCAAAATTGAAATTTTTCTGTTGATTCAGACAATCTATGCATATTTGAATTGTGTCTAATTCAGTGTATTTTGTTATCGAATATGATGTTGAGACAACTTAATTAGCCCCACAAAAACAATAAGCATCTTAAATTCCATTATTCTTTAGTAAAACTGAGTTATGTTTAGGTATTTATGTGTTTCATTCTTTCTCATTAAGGTTCAAAACTTTGCTGACACATGTAAATCTATTGCACTGTCCTTCACCCCCAAAATTCGGACTTTTTGTACTTCTTTAACATTGTGTAAATTAGTTAAAGCATCTCAAAGTTAACGAGGAAGTAGGCTTATCTTATCACTACGAATCCATGTATTCTGGTTAACAGTATTTTCTCCTTTTCCCATAATGTTTTCAAAAGCCCTCCTTCTGAGGATCTGCATTAAGGGTTAAGCACAATAAAATTTGAAAGTAGTTATCCAACAGACCTTTTTGGCGATTGAAACAGCAATTTTCTTAGATGGGTTTTTCTATGCCTATTTTTGCAAGTACTTTTTAAAATGACGTTTATACATACTTTTGTGCATACATTATGATTCTTATTGATCCGTGATGGATGAAGCTGTTCACCAGGTCTTCCACATAGTTTTATCCACCGAATATATTTTCGAGATGCGTTTTCGGCTTTGGAAATGGGACGAATTTAACTCCCCCCTGTATTCTATCTGGATAACCTTTATCAGTATTTGTATTTTAAATTTTGTTGTTCTATTTTCTTACCATAATTCAGGGAGATACAATTGCCTCTTCCTCCCCTACAGCCAAACCCTTATTACCTTTTTTCACTACCAGTTGTCTTTGTATTACACTTTGTGTTTAAAATTTTGTTTGTTTTTCTTGTCATAATTTAGGAAAATATTATGGCCTCCTCCTCCCCTACAGCAAAACCCTTTCCACCTTTTTTTCCTACCAAATGTCATTGTATTACTAATTGTATTTTAAATTTTGTTGTTTAAGTGTTTTTCTTGTCATAATTCAGGGAGATATTATGGCCTCTTCCTCCTCCCTGCAGCCAAACTCTTACCACCTTTATTCACTACCAACTGTCATTGTGTTACTATTTGTACTCCAAATTTTGTTATTTGCTTTTCTTGTCATAATTAAGGGAAATATTATGGCCTCCTCCTCCCCTACAACCAAACCCTTACCACCTTTTTTCCTAACCAAATGTCATTGTATTACCATTTGTTTTTTAAATTTTGTTGTTTGTTTTTCTTGTCATAATTCAGCGAGATATTATGACCTCCTCCTCCTGCCCTACAGCCAAACACTTACCACATTTTTTCACTACCAATTGAAATTGTATTACTATTTGTATTCTAAATTTTGTTGTTTGTTTTTCTTCTCATAATTCAGGGAGATACACCTGCCTCTTTCTCCCCTACAGCCAAACCTTTACCACCTTTTTTCACTTTACCAATTGTTATTGTATTACTCTTTGTATCTTAAATTTTGTTGTTGGTTTTTCTTGTAAATCAGGGAGATATTATAGCCTCCGTCTGCCCCTACAGCCAAACCTTTACCACCTTTTTTCACTACCAGTTCTCATTGTATTACTCTTTGTATCTTAAATTTTGTTGTTGGTTTTTCTAGTAAATCAGGGAGATAGTATAGCCTCTGTCTGCCCCTACAGCCAAACCTTTACCACCTTTTTTCACTGCCAATTCTCATTGTATTACTCTTAGTATCTTAAATATTGTTGTTGGTTTTTCTTGTAAATCAGGGAGATAGTATAGCCTCCGTCTTCCCCTACAGCCAAACCTTTACCACATTTTTTCACTACCAATTCTCATTGTATTACTCTTTATATCTTAAATTTTGTTGTTGGTTTTTCTTGTAAATCGGAGATATTATAGCCTTCGTCTGCCCCTACAGCCAAACCCTTACCACCTTTTTTACTATCAATTGTCATTGTATTACCCTTTGTATCTTAAATATTGTTTTTTATTTGTTTTTCTTGTCATGATTCAGGGAGATACACTGGCCTCCTCCTCCTCCCCTACAGCCAAACCAAATCACATTTTTTTCATTTCCTATTGTCTTTGTATTACTAATTGTATTTAAAGTTTGTTGTTCAATTGTTTTTCTTGTCATAATTCAGGGAGATACAATGGCCTCCACCTCCCCTACAGCCAAACCCATAATATCTTGCATTTAATTGTTCTATACATGACCTTCAGTAGTGAGAATCAATTTTTTTCACAATTTATGGATAAAACCTAGACCATAACCAGTATTAGGGTAGCTGACAGTGGCCCTTGTTTTAACCTTACAGTTGCTTTTATGATTGCAAGTTACATAATTACAAGTACTAACTGTTCTTTCCCTTTCTCCATGGTTGCAACTTCCACTATTTAGTGTTAAGAAAAAAATAAAACCTAGACCATAACCAGTATTATGGTAGCTGAGATTGGCCCTTGTTATAAACTTATCTTTGTCTCCATGATTGCATTCTCTACCATTTAATGTGAAACGTATGCTTTATAAAGATTTCCTACATCCAAACCACTGAGCAGCTCATATAAAAACATGGCTTTAATTGTTGTAACCATGACCTTTGATAGTGAGAATCCAGCCTTTTCCAATATTTATGGATAAAACTTTTACCATAACCAGTATTAGAGTAGCTGACATTGGCCCTTGTTCAGAACCTAATACTTGTCCTTATGGTTGCAAGTTCTACCATTTAATGTAAAGCACATGTTATTTATGAAGAATTTTTCCAAGACCCAAACCAGTAGTAGCACATAAAACATCTTGCTTTTTATTGTTCTAACCATGAAAGGCAGATGTACAAGTGGTAATCTAACCTTTTCAAAGATTAATGATAGAATGTGGACCCTAACCAGTATAAGGGTAGCTGACATTGGCCCTTATAATAACCTTATACTATCTTCATAGTTGCAAGTTCTACCAACCCATGAAAAACTTGTGCTATAGGGAGGAAATTTTCCTAGATCCAATCCAGTAAGTAGCACATATTAAACATATTGCCTGTAATTGTTCTTTCCATGACCTTCCATTATACAAGTAGGGAATAAAACTCTTCCAAAAGTTAATAAAACTTTGGCCCAAAACAGTATAAAGGTAGCTGACATCTGCCCTTATTATACCCATATACTTGTCTCCATGGTTGCAAGTTCTACCATTTAATGGAAAACAAATACTCTACAGAGAGATTTTCTTGGACCCAAACCAATAAGTAGCACAAATGAAAAATCTTGCCTGTAATTTTTCTAAACATGATCGGTACTATTGGGAATACAACTTTTCCCACAATTTATGGATAAAGCCTTGACCGTTTCCAGTAATAGGGTAACTGACATTGGCCCTCATTATATCTTTATACTTGTCTCCATGGTTGTTTTCTACCAATAATTGTGCAGCACATGCTCTTAAAATTGTAGCTGAACCATATCAGTAAGACACACAAACAATCATATTGCCTGTAATTGTTGTAACCATGACATTCCATTACACCAGTGGGAATAAAACTCTTTCCAAAGTTACAACCAGTGGGAATAAAACTCTTTCCAAAGTTAATGGATAAAACAAAGACCCTAAACAGTATAGATGTAGCTGACATTGGCCTTTATTATAACCTAATACTTGTTTCCATGGCTGCTAGCACTACCATTTTATGTAAAACACATACTCTTTGAAGAAATTTTCCTGGACCCAAACCAGTAAGTAGCACATATAAAATATCTTGCCTGACGTCATTTTTCTAACCATGATCTGTACTGGTGGGAATCTAACTTTTCCCACAATTTCTGAATAAAACCTAGACTGTTTCCAGTAATAGGGTAGCTGACATTGGCCCTCATTATATCTTTATACTTGTTTCTTTAGTTGCATTCTACCAGTAATTGTACAGAACATGCTCTTATAAAGAATTATTCCTAGACCCAAACAATGAGAAGCACATATTTTATCTTGCCTGTGATTGTTCTAACCATGACCAGCACTAATGGTAGTCTATTCTTCCCAAAATTTAATGAGAAACCCTAGGCCCTATTCAATTTTAGGATAGCTGACCTTGGCCATAGAGACTGTTATACTTATCAGTTAAACTGAGTCATACTAAATTTGATACAATCCAAGGTAGCATATAATTCAACAAGGGACATAACTCTGCCAGTGTTCACTGAAAAAGGACATGCTGTCACTAAGCACAGCTCAATGTCTTATTGATGACTCCTAAACATTGTATGAAAATGAAGAAAAGTGCTTACAAAATTAATAAAAAAGCATTTAAAAATGCCCATAACACTGCATTTATTTACTAAAAAGGGACATGCTGACACTAAGGACAACTGACTCCTTTACATTTTCATCAACATTAAGCGAAGTCGTGAGGAAAAAAAAGAGCAGAAAAATCAAATGTAGCATAGAAAGGGCCATAACTCTGCAAATATTCATTACAAAGGGATATGCTGACACTATGCACAATCAGTTATCGACTGTAAACTCCTGTAAAATTTCACTGAAAATGGGCAAGGGATTTAAGAAGAGAGGAGCAGCAAATCAAACGTAACATTTAATATATGAAGGACTACATACTGCAAAACTCATGGCATAGGGACAGGATGACTCTATGCACAACTACATATTGATTATGTGAAATAGCATCAAAAGTGTGATGAACTGATATTATATCTCATAAAAAAAGACAAAGCTACTGATCGCAAAGTAACTAAGGGTTTGAATATTGGCTTTGTTGGTATCAATAAATATCTTTGAGTGTGTGCAGTTATGGATATTTTAATTGTTTAAAGGGGCAGTAGTATATGATTATAAATGAGTGTGTTCAGCGATACTTTAATCGTTAACAGGGGCAATAGTATATAAATATCAGTAAGTGTGTTCATTTATGGATATTTTAATTGTTGAAAGGTGCAGTAGTTTATAATTATCATTGAGTGGGTTATCTTATTTGAAATGTTATTATCCATGAGCTGATTCAGTTATATACATTTTAATTGTTAAAAGGAGCTATAATATTTACATCTGATCATCCATGAGTGGTTTCAGTTATAGACATTTTTATTGTAAGGAGGAGCTATAGTATATACCTGTAATTATCCATAAGCAGGATCAGTTATAGACATTTTAAGCATTAAAAGAGGCGAAAGTATATACATGTAATTATATATGAGTAGTTTCCATTACAGATATTTCAATCGACACATATTTTAATGATTAAAAGGGGGCTAGGGTATTTACATGTAATAATCAATGAGTGGCTTGAGTTATAGACATTTTAATCGTTAAAAAGAGGCTATAGTATATACATGTAATAATGAGTGGCTTGATTTACATTTAAATCATTAACAGGGGCCTGAAGTATGTACATGTAATAATCCATGAGTGGCTTAAGTTACAGATGTAATAATCATTAAAAGGGGCTATAGTATATATATAAGACATACAAAATCTTTTCCATAAAATCCTACGAGAAAGTTATGACCCCAGGGAAAAGCCATTTTTGGCCACAATGCTACAATTACTTGACTCCTGGTGGAGGTCCACAAGATGAAGCCCCATACCAAATAATACAGGTCCAGAAGGTGTGGTTATAAACAAAAAGGCCCTAAAAAAATGAGATCCCTAAGACAGGGCTAAATTAAGTAGCCCTAGGTCTTATGGTTAGTAACAAAAAGATTTGTAGAGTTTTCACAATAAAAGCCCATGTAAAACTTGTGACCCCTGTGATGGGGCCAAACTTGACCCCAAGGTTATAATAATGGCCCTCTTGGTTGAGGCCCACTAGATAAAGCTACGGTACATGCAAAATTTGGTAGCCCCAGGCCCTATGGCTAGGTACCAGAAGAATTTTAAAGTTTTCCCTATTTAAGCCGATATAAAACTTGTGACCCCCAGGGCCAAATTTGACCCATGGGCTATAATTTGAAGTAAGTTAATATAGGTCCACTAGATAAAGCTATAAGCAAAATTTGGATGTCTAGGTACAAAAATATTTTTAAAGTTTCCCTATATAAGCCCATGTAAAACTTGTGACCCCCGGGGCGGGGCCAAATTTGACCCCATGGCTATAATTTTGGGCACTCTTGGTAGATTCCCTCTTGATAAAGCTACATGGCTAAGTTAGTAGCCGTAGGCCCTATGGCTAGGTACCAGAAGCATTTTAAAGTTTTCCCTATATAAGCCCACGTAAACTTTGTGACCCCCCAGGCGGAGCTTAATTTGACCCCAGGGCTATAATTTGAAGAACTTGGTAGAGGTCTACTAGATAAAGCTACATGCCAAATTTGGTAGCCCTAGGCTTTATGGTTTCAAACAAGAAGATTTTCAAAGATTTTCAATATTTTTCAGTTTTGTTGCCATGGCAATCAGAGATTTTGAAGGAATCAAATTTTTTCTAGAAATTCTGAAGAGGACCATGGCAGTATCATTTCTGTGAAGTTTCATCAAAATTGGATAGGTAGTTTCAGAGAAGAAGATGTTTAAAATAAAAGTTAACGCACACACCGACAGACACATGACGGACACCAGGCCATGACATAAGCCCACTGGCCTTGGGCCAGTGGAGCTAATATAAAACCGGATTTCAGTTAACCCTTTACCACACAATGACGACTTTTAACGCCCCTGAAAGAGAAGGCTTTTGAAAACGTTGTGGGAAAAGGAGAAAATGCTGGTTACCAGCATTTTCTCCTTTTCCCACAATGTTTTCTACCCTATCAAAGAAAAATCATTTCATATGTGCCAAGTTAAAACTGTCATCTACAAATGCTTTCAATTTGGACAGGGCTAAAATTTTGTCGTGTGGTAAAGGGTTAAACAGGAATAATATAAACATAACATTAATTTTTTTGTCACTTTCAATCCATGCATATATGGCAAAATTTTAGATACACTTTTTGTTATTCATTTAGAATATAAAAACTTCAGTGTTTATAAAAACTTCAGTGTTAAATATAATCATCAGATATTTTTTCTGTCATGTTTGAAAGCTGAAAAGGCAAGTTTTTGGTGCCATTCTTTTGAACAGAGAGACAGAACATTATTTCTATCAGTTATACAATTGTTTCTTGGTAAATATTTACAGAATGATAATTATTGTCTATTCTAATACTGAATAAAGAACCCTAGAAAATTAATCTTTGATAGAATTATAATGCATCACAATATTGCACCTTCCATAATAATAGCATTTTTTGATAATGGTTGTCCTGATAGAAATAGCATGAAAAAAAATTATGTTTGCCCTTAATAGTCAGCCCTAATCAATCTCTACAACTGTGAACCATTCAACAGACACTTTTCAGTCTAGAAGAGACACATAGTTTGACTTTCAATAATATTTTTGCCACAAAAATCTCAGAAATGTGGACAAGGCCAGCATTTTCTACTTTTCCTGCATTGTTTTCCACCCTATCAAAGACTGAAATCATTGTTTGAGCTAGATTTGACTTTTTGCCTTCAGATGCCTTTAATTTAGTAAGGTAAAAAATATTAATTAGAGTTATGACCCTGTAAAAGAAGGCTAAGGAAAACATTGTGGGAAAAGGATAAAATGCTGGTAACCAGCATTTTCTCCTTTTCCAACAATCTTTTCCAGCCTTTTCACACGTGATTTTTAGCTTGGCTGTATTCACAGAAAATGACAAGCTATTGTCATAGTCCTGGCACCATCTGCATCACCATCGTCTGAAAACTTTGACATTTTGTAATATCTCTGTAATTATTGACGATATCTACTTCATACTTGGACAAGTTGTTAAGCAGTGAAAGAGGAACTCATACTACAGGGGCAGGTAACCATCAAAATATTTGAACTCAGTTATACCACTTTTTTGTCTTGAAATTCTGACAAAAACTTTGACATAATGTAATATCTCTGTTATAATTGAAGATATTTACTTCAAATTTGGACAAATTGTTCACTTTCACAAGGGAAACTCATACAACAGGGGCACATAACCATCAAAATATTTTGCCACATGTATGCTCCTTTGAAGACTTAGAATTTTCACAAAAACTTTGACATTTTGTAATAATATAACTGCTTTTACTTCATACTTGGACAAGTTGCTATCAAAAAGGGAAACTCATACAACAGGGGCAGGTAACTATCAACATATTTTTGACAGTTATTGCCCCTATTTTACTTATCATTTTCACTAAAAATCAAGCAATTGCAGCCGAGCGTTGGTACCCATATGCGGTACTATTGTATTTTCCAAGGTACATTTGTCTTTTGTAAATGTTCACAGTTTGGCAGAGTCTCAAATTTGGTCACATGGGAAAGAGTTAAGGATTAACACCTTATTAGTTCAACTCACATTAACCATCAGTGCACAAAATAATTCTCTAGAATTCAAATTATTGGCAGTTAATCAACATACTTGACAAACTCCATGAAAATTTAACCACAAATTGTTATCTTTTATGTGGTAAAAAAAACTATGTATTTGAGTTTAATGAGTTTTAACAGCATAGCTTTTCCCTCAATGTTTTCAACCCTATCAAAGACAGAAATTGTCACTAGACCTAGATTTGATTTTTTGCCTTCAATCGCCTTAAATTTGGTTGAGGAAAAAAATCATTCTACAAAATAATTAAGTAGAATTCAAACTGTTGACAATCAATAACATACTTGACAACTCCATGAAAATCCAGCCACAAATTTCATATCTATCATGTGTACAAACAAATACTATGTTTTTACATCCGTTTTAATAGCTTAGGTCATATCACGGCGGTCAGTGCACCTTTACAACAAATACATGTGTTTCCTAGTTTTCTCACACCAGTGCTGACACAACTTTCTTTCCAAGCCACTGACTACTTTTCTCATGCAGCAGAGGTAACAGGTGAAAAATTGCCAGAGAGAAAATTTGCCTCAACCATGTATCAAACCTGCAATCAATAATTCACGAGTCAGATATGCTAACCACTGAACTAACTGGCTGAGCAAAAAAATGCATATATACACTGAGAGATGGGCAATGGAAATACCATCACTGAAGGGAATAAGGGAGTTTAATGCATCTGCAAAAAGTTTCAACCTATGTCAACCTGCGCAGTTCTATAAAGCTGACATGGGTAGAAACTGTTTGCTTTTTGAGCATTTTCTGCATCTCTAAGGACCATTCTTCCTATTGATTCAGCCAATTCTTATGCTGAATGGATTTTATGGATCCATAATGATGTGATGACTTGCTTGGTTTAATGCATCTGGAGGCCAGCCACATTTTCTTACCATTACTTATGAAAGGTGGTCAGAATATTTGTCATGATGATATCTGCACAAGTTTGAAAATGGGCTATGTTTGGCTAAAAAGTAAGTAACTGAAACAAATACTAGAGAAAAGCTTGTATACACTCTAGAGGCCATGTTTTCAGTCCAACTTGTTAGAATGATTGTCTTAATGATTTGAGACAATCATATCTCAGGAGAGATTTGAAAAAGGTTATTTTTGGCAAAATAGCTCAGGTCGAGGGACTTCAGGGCTAACCTTTTTTATTATAAGTTTTCTGAGGTAAGTTAGGTTCAGGGGGTAATGAGTCAACACTTTACCAAAAATCCTGAGTTTTAACAACTCTGCATAAGACAGCTTTTGAAAACATTGTAGGAAAAGGAGGCAAAGCTGGTAACCAACATTTTCTATTTTTCCCTCATGAGCATCCTCTCCTTTTCCCATAATATTCTCTACCCTTTAAAAGACAAGTCCCACCAATTGAGCCACATTTTGGACAAGTCTAAAGTTTTATTGTCTGGTAAAGAGTCAACATTGATAAGAGATGATACTCACCTGATTCACACGACATTGTAAAATTTTATTCTGTAAGGGTCTTGTAAGTGTTAGTGCTCCTGTCACACTGTGTACTTCTAAGTCATCAAATACAGATGTGTCCTCTTCAAAATTGAATACTAGAACATCCTGTCATTATCTGGAAAAATAAAAAACAAAATATACCTATGGGAAAAAGTTAAGCATATTCCATCCCATACAGTTAAAACAATTCTTTTGCCCAAATGTATCATTTTCTTTAATATCTATGTTTAGCGTTTAATTATATTTAACCCTTTCCCAAACAATCCCTGGTTTTCTCGACCCTGAAAAAGTAGCCTTTTGAAAACATTGTGGGAAAAGGAGAACCAGCATTTTCTCCTTTTCCCAGAAAGTTTTCTACCCTCCCAGAACAAATTTCAATTTTTGAGTCATGTTAATTTTGTCATCTGCAAATGCTTTCAGTTTGGACCAGTCTAACATTTTGTCGTTTGATAAAGAGTTAACTCTTTACCAAACGACAAAATTTTAGACTTGACCAAATTGAAAGCATTTGCAGACCTACAAATTAAATGGCGCAAATCATGAAATTTTTCTTTGAATGGGTAGAAAACATTGTGGGAAAAAGGAGAAAATGCTGGTTACCAGCATTTTCTCCTTTTCCCACAAGGTTTTCTAAAGGCTTCTTCCTCAGGGTCACTAAAAGTCGGGACTGTGTGGTAAAGAGTTAAATGAATGGATTAAATGCACCACACAAAATATAGTCATATGCCATGTTATTTTGGTCTTTGTTTACCTCTTTTTCAAGGAATAAGAAATAGGCTTAACTTTTGCCCTTAGGTATAATACATAAAGTTTAACCCCTATGTTTATTATTCTTTTCATATTTTCCTTATTGCCTCAGTCTTTTACTAGAGAACAAAATTGTATACCTGTCCAATTAGAAACCATTTGGAGGCAGCAAAGAAAATATGGTAAAATATCTTGGGTGTGAAAGGGTAGGAAACTTCATGGAAAAAGGGGATTTTAATGATGTAAAAAGATAATGTTTTGATAACATTGAGCATCACTTGAGCTACAATAAATTTGTAGTCTGCAAGTGCTTTCAATTTGTTGGTGTCCAAAATTTTGTCATGCGACATAGAGTAAAACAAAGAGTTAACTCTTTACCAAACAACAAAATTTTTAGACTGGTCCAAATTCAAAGCATTTGCAGACGACAAAGTAAATGTGACTGAAGAATAGAAATTTGGTTTGGGAAGGGTAGAAAATGTTGTGGGAAAAGGAGAAAATGCTGGTTACCAGCATTTTCTCCTTTTCCCAAAATGTTTTCAAAAGGCTTCTTTCTCAGGGTCGTTAAAAGTCGGGATTGTGTGGTAAAGAGTTAAACAGATCATGATGACATCATTTTTCATTTCAGAATGACCAGCCTCTTATCTAGGAACTGTGTTTGCTCCATTTATTTATCACCAGGGCCCCATTTTACTAGGGTAGTTACAAACAAAATTTTCTAAGTTCTTATGCAACTCTAG
This sequence comes from Hippopus hippopus, assembly GCA_946811185.2. Classification (NCBI taxonomy): domain Eukaryota; kingdom Metazoa; phylum Mollusca; class Bivalvia; order Cardiida; family Cardiidae; genus Hippopus; species Hippopus hippopus. Next base: position 19,817,119 of record OX328111.1, on the reverse strand, counting down.
AGAAAATGCTTACATGCGTTTTACTAGAAAAGTTCGTAACTAATTCGAGCTCAAGTTTTTGCATTACTTTATGAAAAAAAAAACCTGCCTTAACTTTTGCCCAAGTGTGGCTAATATTAGAGGGGTTCAAACTTAGTAGAATAATTAAGCCAGAAACAATTGAAATAAAAATACAGAATGGTGAAGTACAGGGTTCAGTTGAATAAATATATAAGCACTGAGACTAGGAAGACGCTTCCAATGTTGCTGGTCAGCAACTATAACATTTTTTTTAGATAACAAATAATATGAGCTATGCTCTGACAAAAAAGGAGGCTTAATGCAATGCGAAAAATATCGGCCAATGTCAGCCTGCGCACACCATGCAGGCTGACCTGGGTCGAAACCTATCACTATAGATCATTTTTCCGCATGTTAGAAGACCATCCTTGCAAAGCATGAAATTAATGATTGGTCTAAAGAAAATCAAATAGCTGTTTAGCACACGGCATAGGCTATATTTAGACTCGTCCAGATTGAAAGAATTTGCAGACGACAATTAAATGTAGCTCATGAGGTGTTTGAATTATGCATTTGCTAAGGTAGAAAACATTCTGGGAAAAGGAGAAAATGCTAGTTACCACCATTTCCACCTTTTCCTAGCATTTGCAATAGCCTTCTTTCTCAAGGTCGTTCAGTTCAAACTGGGGATTAAGTGGTGAAGGGTTAGGCCTGATTCAAATACAGGTAGATCTATTGTTGAATTTATGAAAATTTTAATCATTCAACAGCCTACAAGCACGGGAATTTGTATAATTTGCCCATACTGGGCTCTCTATTGTATGTAATGGTAGTCTACCATCAGAAATATTTAAAAGAACTGAAAGATATTTGGATCTACAAATTATATCAGTGATGCAAAGCTGTAGATCTAGCTTTAGATTAATCATACATGACTTAATGTTATGAAATACTATACTTAGAAAATGACACAATCAAAGACTGAGTCACAGTGATTAGGTACATTGACTGAACCAGGATTTTGACTAACAAAAATTTTGGCTACTACAATTTTTTGGCTGGCGCCAACCTAGTATGACCCATTTCCTAAATCATCCAAGATGTTATCAAGAAAAACATTCTGACTAACTTTCACGAGTATTGGACTGAAAATGTTGCCTCTAGAGCGTACGCAAGTTTTTCACACACTGTTCCAAGTGACCTAGTTTTTGCCCTGATGTGACATATGAAGTTTCACCAATTTTTTCGTCAAGGGTCTTAGAAGATATGTATGGACAGACAGGCACACAGACAGTTATTGGTCCGTTATGAAATTATATGTTAAACCCCCTTTTTCCATGATATGGTGTATCATTAAATAAAACCAAAAAAATGATTGTGACTTATGATTATAATATAAATATGAAATTTCATAAAATTTTTCCCAGTAGGTATAGAGATATTGGTCCATAACGGAAATGTTCATCAAGCCCCCTTCTTTCATGACACATCAAAAAACCAAAAGGTTATCAGTGGACAATCATAAGGAACACATGTATTAAGTTTCATCCAATTTTCATCAGGGTTCTGAGAAGAAATCCATCTGTTGGGACAAACTTATGAATAACAACACCCCCCCACCCCCCCACTGTTGGCGGAGGATAATAATTAACCAATTATCAGCCTGTGCAGTCTGATCTTATCACCCATAAAAAGCCACTCAAAGTTATGCCTTGTATTTTAAAGGTGAAATTAATTGAGTGGTGTTCAATATGCTGAACAATTTATTCAAAATGCACAAATTAAAAGATGTCATCAATGTGGCGGAAGACCAGTCTTCTACCACCAAGAAAGAAAATTTTCATCATATAAAATGCATTTCAAAAAAAGACTGACTTGTTCAGTGTCTGACCCAGGGCGCGGGATTGCGAGAATCGCATGAGTTTTTCATCATTCACGCACATTTTCAAAACCAGTGCGTGACAATCGCACACAAAAAATAATTAGGCAATTAGTGTTTGATCACTGATTAACGCTAGAATGCCGATGTGAAAATCGCTTTCACAGGCAGCACAACTGTACAGGGATCGTGTATGACATGTAATTTACGATTCCTGAACTGTATTAGATCATTCCTACAAATCAAGAGTGACTACCCTTTCTTACCTCATGGATTTTTATCATTCGTCACAACTTACATCACCCTAGGATGCCGAATAGGATTTTTATTTTACGCAAAAATGTCTGCCATTTTTTCTTCTGGATTTAAATATAGATCGATAACAGGTCTTCAACTCTTATTTATCAAAATAAATACAGCAAAGTACTCCCATTCCATCCACATACAAGGCTGTCAAGATGAATTTATTTTGATATTACTTTATTAGTTTCGTATTAATACGATTCCCAGGTGTTGAATTTTTTTTGCATGTAAACCCAAACAAATAGCAGACGATGTTGACAGTTCTGTTTTCTAAGATAGACAAAAATGTGGAGTTGCTGATTTAATCACACACAGACTGGGTGGCAATAAAGGTGAATAATTATTGTTGGAAAATCTGTTGTTCAACATATAGAGGTTATTACACGGCTGATGAGGGCCGGAGAGTGATATCGGCCTGCCACCTTAATATCAACAGACTATCCAATGGAAGACATGCATGAAGTTTCATCAATTTTCGTCAAGGACTTTAGAATTTAGATATCCCTCTGGCAGACCGATGGGCCAACAGACTGTTATTGGTCCATAATGAAATTATACATTTAGCTCCCCTTTTTAAAGATGAAGTTTCATAACATTTTGTCCTGTAGTAAAAGAGATATTGGTCCATAATGAAAATATATGTCAAGCCCCCTTTTTCCATGACACGACATTTCATGAAAAAAGGTAAAATAATGATATTTGCGGACTATCATAAGGAATACACGTATGAAGTTTCATAAATTTTTGTGTAGGATTTTGAGTTAAAGAGATATTGATCCCTAATGGAAATATACATGAAGCCCCCTTTTTCTATGACACCTTATTGAACATCAAAACAGCAAAAAAAATTATGAAACTCGGCGGACATCATAAGGAAGAAGTGTATGAATTTCCATTAGTTTTTGTCATGTATTTTAGGAGATGTATTTTAGGAGATATCTGTCTGGAAAGATCGACGAACAGATGGTCAATGGTCCAAGATGAAATAAAACATTTAGCCCCCTTTTCTCATGACGTGGCATTTAGCCCCCTTTTTTCATGACATTGCATTTCATGAAATAAAAACAAATAACTATTGTCTGTGGCTTGTGATAAACAATATAAAAATGAAGTTTCATAACTTTTTTTTACGGTAAAAGAGATATTGGTCCATATTGGAAATATATGTCAAGCCCCCTTTTTCCATGACATGGCATTACAAAAAACAAGGGTATATAACTGTGGTGTTGCAAAGTCAATCTGGGTGAAACTTTTTTTCCTGCATTTCCTAATGGTGGTTGATAGATGTGACAAGTTCAATGTAAAAACACTGTATTGTTTTCAAGATAAGACTCAAAACATCAAAAATATACTTAACCACATAACTTAAAATCGCTCCCAGTTGGCCATTTTGCATCGAAAAAAAAAAAGAAAGAAAGGGTCTCAGCGGAATGGGTTATTGTACACATGTATAAAGTTCACAAAATTCCGTCAAATGGTATTGGAGATATTCACCCGGACGGACAAACAGACCGAAGGACAGACAGACGGACGGACGGACAATGCTAAAACTATATCCCTCCGCCTTCAGCGGGGGATAATAAGGCACTATATTAGCCCATGTTAAACTTGTGACCTCCGGGGTGGGGCCAATTTTGACCCCTGGGCTATAATATAAAACTAGAGGCCCTTGAGGGCCTGAAATCACTCTACTGGCAGTGATTTTGCTTTTTTGCTAGCATACATTATTAATTCATGATGCAAAAAGAAAAAAGACAAAACACAAAAAAAGGGGGGGGATGTTCTTACAACTGGGCTTGAACCCACTAAGACAGTGTAAGTTGGCATGGTGAATTGAACAAACAGTGAAAAAAAAATGAAGTGCAATTTCTGAAAAAATAACTGTTTGGAATCCAGCCAAAATTGATAGGGTTTCAGTACACCTTGTATTAAACAATCCCAGCAAATTTCAAAGAAATGCGACAAATAATGTGGACTTTGTGGAGTAAACAATGCTAAGTTATCAAACGGCTGCTTTTCCTGAAGAGATTAATAGATTTTCTTCACTTTTAATAGAGTTCAATCCCTTGATGAACCAAACAATCTTTGAAAGTTTCAAAAGAATTGAATCAAAACTGCAGACTTCATTGCCTAAACAAGAAATGAAAATTTTCAACTTCAAATGGCTAGTTTTCCCAAACTGTTTGTTGGATTTTTTCCAAAATCAATAGGCTTCAAGCTATTGATAAGATAAACAACCTGTGCAAGTTTCACGGAAATCTGACCACAAATGCAGACTTTATCGCGTAAACAAGAAATGGAAATTTTCAACTTGAAATGGCTACTTTTCCCATACCGTTTGTTGGATTTTTCCAAAATCAATAGGCTTCAAGCTATTGATGAGATAAACAAACTGTGCAAGTTTCACAGAAATCTGACAACAAATGCAGACTTTATCGCGTAAACAAGAAATGGAAATTTCCAACTTGAAATGGCTACTTTTCCCATACTATTTGTTGGATTTTTTTGAAAAATCAATAGGCTTCAAGCTATTGATAAGATAAACAAACTGTGCAAGTTTCATGAAAATCTGACAACAAATGCAGACTTTATTGCGTAAACAAGAAATGGAAATTTTGAAATTCAAATGGCTACTTTTCCCATACTGTTTGTTGGATTTTTTGAAAAATCAATAGGGTTGAAGCTATTGATGAGATAAATAACCTGTGCAAGTTTCATGAAAATCTGACAACAAATGCAGACTTTATCGCGTAAACAAGAAAAAGACTAACAGACGGACAGATGGACAGACAGACAGATGGACAGACAGACAGACAGATGACGGAAACCGTACCATGACATAAGCTCTGCTGGCTTTCAGCCAGTAGAGCTAAAAACCTTGGTAGAGATCAATTAGATAAAGCTACATGCCAAATTTGAATGAATAGTTTCAGAGAAGATGTTTGAAACAGTTAATGCATGCACAGATGGACGCACAACAGACACCTGGCCATGACATAAGCCCGCTGGCCTTCAGCCAGTGGAGCTAAAAAGGAGAAAATGCTGATTATCAGCATTTTATCCTTTTCATACCATGTTCTCAAAAGCCTTCATCCCTAGTGACATAAAACCATCAGATCATCCGGTGAAGGACTAATATGTCAGAGCTAAACTCTGGCAAAAGGAATTTAAATGCATCTCAGTGATGTGTCATACTAAGCAAGTCATCATGGATCCATAAAGTCCATTATGTCTAACAACTAGCTCAATCATGAGTTAGAATGGTCCTTTGAAATACTTCAAGATAGCAAAAAGTTTCGACCCATGTAAGCCACGTAGGCTGATATGGGTCAGAATTTTTTACAGATGCATTAAACCCCTTTTCATGGAGTATGGTCCATAAACTTTTCTATATTTGATACCTACCAGTTTGAGGATCCATCTGGTACAAATTCCATATCCTTCAGTTCATTGATGGACAGTGCCTGAATGGAATGATTTGCTGAAGTGAGAATGTTGATAGTTCAATTTTGAGAACTGGGCCAATATTCACCAACTGTCTTAAATTTGCAGACAACAAAAGAAGTTCACGGAATAACTGAACTTGGTTTAGGAATAGGTTGAAAACATTGTTGGAAAAGAAAAAAATGTTCATTATTGGCATCTCCTTTTCCAAAAATGTTTTCAAAAGGCTTTTTTGTCAGGGTCTTTAAACATCAGGATTGTGTGGTATAGGGTTAAAAAGTATTCTTAAACATTCTTGATTTAGATAATAATGCAAACTTTGATTGGCTGAACCATTTGGTTTTGCCAATCAGAAATTACATTACTTTGAAATTTTCAAAACTTTTTGAGAATTAGACAACGAGTGTCGATAAGAATGGCTGATAAATATGGGTCCAGATCAGGGTCCTCTCAATTTTGAAATGTAGTGGACTATGTAAATCCAAGATCAGACTGCACAGAAACTGTAGTCTGATCTTGATCTTTGCTGTCTGCAAAAGCAACTAAAGTTTGTTTCTTGCTTCGAAGTTAAAGTTTTTGAATTATTAACTTAAAACTGTGTGTGAAATTCGGGTACTTACATTGAAACTGTATCTGAAGATACTGAAATATTTCAGACATCTCAGGAAAGCAGGAACTGTCTCAAGGTTCACCAGTAAACCACTAAACACCTGAAATATACAAATATCAAATTTGTAGTAAAAGAATTTGAAGATACATGTACTTAAAACTTATGACCCTTAACCCTTTACTGAACAATCCCAAGTTCTAAAAACATTGTTGGAAAAGGAGGAAATGCTAGAAACCAGCATTTTCTCCTTTTTCCACAATGTTTTCTACCCGTTCTTGGACAAATTTCATCTTAGAACCGTATTTATTAGGCGTTTACAAATAGCTTTCAAGTTGAACCTATCTAAAATTCTGTCGTCTGGTAAACAGTTATACTGAAAAATGAATTAAACTGAAAATTTCATCTGAAAGTAAAAAAACACAAAATCTATTCTAATTTCAGAGGGTGTTTTTGCCTGAAAAATCCTGCCATTTCAGAATGGATGCCAAGATCAAAGATCAGACTGCACATTTTTTGCAGCAAGATTTTGATATACACCGTCTGCAAATGAGTATTCAGTCCCACTTACCGGCTTAAGTAACTATTTCAAGTAAGTATATAGTTGGAAGATGTATGTACTAGCCATCATTTTATCACTATGATCCTCAGTCATTTCAACAGAATTTATATAGCTATCTCACAACGGTATCTTTTTCTGTACATTTTTATCAAACATCAAAAAATCCATTTACTATAAGGATGTTCTTAATCTTGCCTGCATTAGGCTTGTTTCAGGAGGAAATGTATTACGAGGTTAATTCTTAAAGCACCTTTCACAACTATAGTTACTTTTGTATTAAGTATGGATCAAGATCAGCTACACAAACAATGCAGTCCAATCTTTTATCTACCCTGTCCGCTATGCAGAGACAGTCTGGGACAGAAAAACACTGAAATTACAATTATCTGGGTTTTATTTTCGACTGAAAATGTCTATTGGGTTTATCTGGTGCTCTAAGGTTTTACTGAATTTTTAGGAAAAATATACAGTCATGTGCTCTAGAATATAAAAAATAGAAAAGACAAACCTCTCACTCACCATCATGATGACATAGCACATGGCAATAAGCAGGTTGGCAACAGCAAATATTCTGATGATGGTACTCAGCAGGAATGAAAGAGCCGAAGCAGATAGGGACACCAGGAAAAGGGACAGGAAATTACAGGAATCAGTCAAACTCAGATCTGTACCCTGTAAACAGATTTCATTTTCTACTAGATTACTGGTATTCATCTTTTTATAGACCCTGAGAAAAAAGGCATCTGTAAAATGGTGTATATAGGAGAATATGCTTGAATCCGGCATTTCCCATCTTTTTTTTTCAAAAAATTTCTAACCTAGCTTTTTGAGCCACATTAACTTGTTGCCTGTAAAATTTCCAAGATAAATTTGTCTAAAAATTATATTATCTTGTTTAGAGTTAATCTTGATACACATTGATTATCTATATACTTCAAGGACACTTTCCGCTCTTTAACAGACAACAAAATTTTGGACTTGTCCAAATTGAAAGCGTTTGCTGATGACAAATCAGATGTAAATCACATGTTGAGATTTTTCCTTCACAAGGTTGGAAATATTGTGGGAAAAGGAGGAAATACTGGAAATCATCATTTTCTCCTTTTCCAAAAAGGTTTTACAAACCCATTATCATTATCGTCTGCAACAATCGCAGGAAAATGAGGTTTAAATAAGTCAATTTGCAAATTGTAAAAGCTCATATTCAAATTATGTACTTAGTAGAGGATCTTACATGAGTGTTTAAGTATTATCATTTTTATCAAACGAGTTGACTAAAATTGTATGACTCAAGCCTTGACGAGCGTCAAATACATTTCAGTCAACAAGTTTGATAAAAATGATAATACATAAACACAAATGATTCTATTTATCACATAAAACGAATGACAGAAAGAAAAATATCCCACATCATCACCCTTAGCCTCTATACCATTCACCACTCCATGTTTACAGCTGTAGTTTGGTTTCAAATGTGTACATACACAAGTAGATAGTTCTTTGATATTTACACCGAAAGTAGAATGAAATAGTTTATAGAGGGGTTAAGTCATCTTATTTCCGAAATAATATTGATTTTAAGAGACTTTCCCTGCATTTCTTTGTTTTTATCAAGCATGAAAATCAAAAACTTTCCATGCATATACGTCTTAGCAACAATCACTTTTCTTTTTTTCATGAAACGGCGTAGCAGTACAAATTCCCACACATGCTGTGGTTGGTTTCTCTGGCTTCACGCGCTCATGACTGAAAACTGACTAGTACCGGGACCCAAAAAACGATAATACACTAGTGTATTATCAAAAATAAGTCATGGGTTTAATACACTGCCATAGGAGGTTTTTTGTGATAAAAGGGGATATTGCTTAAAATAGTGTTTTCACAATTAAATATCATGTATACAAGGTAAGTATTCACATTCATGTTGCTTATTCATAGTTTACAAGACTGTTTCTAGAACTGTATACTACAAATTTGTTTCAGGTGGTATCAAGTTATAGAGACAACACTAGTGATCTATGAACCATGGAAAAAGTGAAGTAGGTCTCAGAGACACCATTTCAGGTACCCTGTAGTAATCTTATTGTATTCATATGCTAATACTACCATATGTCTTGATTTTTTCCCTAGATATCAAATCCATTAATCCAAAACAAATCAATTCAGGCTGTTTATTTTGTGCAGTCTGATCTTGATCTCCCCTGTCTGAAAAGGCAACTCAACATAATATTATGTCATAAGCTACCATACTCTAAAAGCTATGGTATTAAGTGTAATCTTACCCAACATAAAGTAGGTCACAGCTGAGAAGCAGAGAGTAGGTAGAAGTCTCATTGGTATAATGTCACAGACCACAATGGAGATGAAATAGGACACTGAATGAATGAATGTTGTTTTATGGCACATCGACAGCTTTGGTCATTTAGCACGCATATCTGTGTTAAAAGTAAAAGTGGGATTTTAAACTGAAAAAGGTTTGAATACATTTATAATAGTAAAAGAGTTGAATTAAGAAGGATTATGTGTGATCTTAATATGTATAAAGGACTTTATTGAGAGACAGGGCAATTCCTTAGCTCAAGGAGGACACTCTGTAGAAACCACTCACATTTTCATGTTTGAAAAAGAGCACACAGTCATGCTAATGTTCGTCCTTTTTTTATTTTTTATTTTCGTTAAACACGCTTTTATTACTATATCTGTCTTAGCAGTGAGTGTAGATCAAGATCAGACTGCACAAAATGTGCAGTCTGATCTTTGATCTACACTGTCTGCTTTCCTGAAACACTGTAGACAAAAAACAATCATGATTTTATAACTATTTTGCTCTTATTTGTAAACTTAACCCTTAGAGCCTTTAACAAATATAGTTGCCTTTGCAGCCAGTGAAGATCAAGATCATACTGCACAAAATGTGCAGTCTGATCTTTGATCTACACAGTCTGCTTTCCTGAAACACTAAAGACAAAAGCAATCATGATTTTGTAACTATTTTGCTCTTATTTGTACACTTAACCCTTAGAGCCTTTAACAACTATAGTTGCCTTTGCAGCCAGTGTAGATTAAGATCAGGTTGCACAAAACATCTGCTTTGGTGAAGCTCTATAGAAGAATGCAACCATGAAACTGCTATTATTTGGGTTGTGTTTCTTAGATGAAAAGGTCTAATGGGCTTATTCAGCGCTCTAAGGTTAATAAGTCTGTTAGATTCATTTGGCACGCTAAGGATTAATCTTTAAAAGTATGGTGCTCTAACGATTAATAATCTTTAAAGAATGCAATGAAGCAAGAGAAAGGCAATGCATTTCTTGACTAGGAAGACACTGTACTTACAAGAAAATTGCTCTGTTTTTTATAAACACTTCCACAGCTGACAAATTGCCAAATACCATGTTCATAATGATGAAGATGAAAGCTCCAACCCTGAAATCAAAAAGTTTCTTGATTGATTGATTGAATGGTATTTCTCACCACTTTCAACACAATTTCAGACAGATCACTGTAACAGCTCACTTATTCATGTATGCCCTGGGTTCCACCAGAACAAGACTATGGCTCTAGACAGTTTTTCCCATGAAAAACCCATAGCTTCAAGTAAGGTTACAGATTGATAATCCTGCAATTTACAACTAAGCCACAGAGGACCCCCCTCTCCGCCCCTCAGCAAATAGTATGTTTGTGTATTTTACAAATTTTTCACTACTTGTGGGTTTTCCGAATCTTTCTCTCATCCAACTTATTTTGTGAAAATCTGTTCTGGGTTCTTTAACCCTTTACCTTACAATCTCATGTTTTAATGTCCCTGAAAAAAGAAGATACTGGAAAAGATTGTGGGAAAAGGAAAAAAATGCTGTTCACCAGCATTTTCTCCTACTGTGTTCTCTACTCTTTCACATAAAAACTCTAGAATTTGGGCCACAATTAAATTGTTATCTGCAAAGGCTTTCAATTGACACAGGTCTAAAATTTTGTTGTTCTGTAAAGACTTCAGTGAAAAATTCAATAACTTAAGATATTGTAAATGAAGTAACATACTCTAGGCATAAACAGTGGTAATACCCAACTTGATCGTGGTAATATTATCAAGGCTGATAAGAAGCCTACAAATACATGTACTGACCTGTTCTGAAGTCCTGAGGTACACGAGTCATCAATCTGTCAGTAGATGGCACCAACAACAACACCAAATATAATCATAGTCAACACCTAGATGAAACAACAGTTGTTATAGTGACACATCATGAAAGGTAAAACCCTTTACCACACAATCCAGAATTTCAACAACCCAAAGGAGAAGGACTTTTGAAAACATTGTGGGTAAAGGAGAAAATGCTGGTAGCCAACATTTTCTCCTTTTCCCAGTGTTTTCTTCCCTTTCAAAGACTCACTCCATTATATGAGCAACATTTAATTGTTTGTCTGCAAATTCTTTCAACTAGTCATATGGCCTAAAGGAACAATAGGATTAAATTCAGACAGAATAAAATTGTTAAAATGTATTCATTTTTCATGCTTCGGTAACAGAGCTCCATAGCTCGGTAACATAATAGGATTTGAAACTGATTTGGATCCTGCTTAGTTTTGCCATTGTCTTTTCACGGATATTATTATAGGTATTGCAATAAGGTACAGTTTTCTCTCACCACTGATTAATGTTACCACATTGGTGATGTGGGAAAGCAGTCAGTGACTTCGTAAGAATACTGTGTTCAAACTGCAGGAAGGCATAAATAGTTGCACTGGCTGCCATGATTTAACTAATTTATTGTAACAATATAATGATTATGCATCTTACCTGTAAAATTGATACAGCTGGATTTCTGACCAAATTTTTCAAAGTTCTCAAACTGCAGTACACAATCTGAAAGAGAAACAAAGGAAGATATACATTGTTGCATCTTTCTTGCAAGACGTCAGTCAAACAGATCATGAACCACCTTGTACATGCTGTCAGTTTTGTTTGACTGTTTTTGAAGTCTGATCAGCATCTACAATATTCCTGTTTCATCTTTTCAACCCTACACCTTTCTACTGAGCCACATGACTTATACAAGGACCCTAAAATACTAAATGGTCAGTGCATGTAAACTGGAATTTAGGGTACAGCAGAATACGAGCAAAAATCAACCATTGCAGTTTACATGTCCTATTCTTTTTTTTTATAAGATTAATCACTGCAGGAACATTAAAATATAATTGAGCAGCCTGAAGATGATCTAGCAACATACATTATAGACCAATTGTCTGACGAGGTTTGCTCAGGTTCACGAAGACAGGGATCAGACCCAAGCACTGCTCGCGCTGCCAATCGACATTGTCAACAATTGTCGATTAATTAATTCAGCTGTCGATTAATTCTTCCAATTGTCGATAAAAATTGTCGATTAATTTATTCCCAAAAAAGTCGGGTAAAATTACCTTTACTTGCCTGGCTCATGCGCTAATTTGCACCGGAAATGTGTGGTAATCGCTTGTTTCACACCTCGGCGGACGCAACCTTAGGTAATCGACAGGTCACAACGCGTGTCACGTTACCGGTTGTTATTCTAAGCCGTTAATATGAGAACAATTGGCAATTATTGTTTATTTCACGTTCAATTTTGATTGACAATTTTAATCGACGCAGTGATAGAATGCCTTGAATTTCAATACAGCCAGAAACGGCGATGGTGAGTAAAAAAAAACAAATAGATATGATAAATTTGTTTACATTGCTAACGTAAACCGGCACTGTTTAAATGTCGGCAAACAAAAAGAAAACAGTAATTCATAATTGAATTTAATTGACATGTTGACATTATTCTAATAAATCTCGTTCTTGTACCCCCAAAATCTTATCATTCTTCACTTATACGTCAAAATGGGTCATCCTAAACGAAAACTATTGCCTTTAAAAAAAGATAACAAACTAAAGAAAATTTAACTGCATTTAGTGTTGGATTTAGCAGTGGTGCCAGTGAAAAGCATTATGAAAATTCAAATGAAATTTAAAGGCTTAGGTTGATAACCTTCATCCACTTCACTGTTTAGGTACTAGAGTCTGTCGAGTGAATGACTTTATTTACGACATCTTACCACAGGAATTTGACATTCTATAATGAAAAAATATGATTAAATAAGAAAAAAACACTCCCCTATAAATAAAGAAACATATAGGGGAATATTTTTTTCTTATTTAATCATATTTTTTCATTATAGAATGTCAAATTCCTGTGATCTTACCCTCCTCATTGGCCTTATTTGAAAACAATTAAGGTAAACATATAATAAAGGGAGGTAATTCATCATGTAATAGAAAATTTTCTCCTTTACTTGTGCACATCATTTATTACAATAAAAAGAAATTTGTTGTTTGGTAAAGAAGTAATCATTCATCAAAAGAAACTAGGACTTAATTGTCTGTATGCTTTTAGTTTTATGCAAATATTGTGGGAAAAGGAACACTATCCCCAGGAAATGGTGTAGAACAAATTTTCCTTTTCCAACAATATTTTCTACAATGTAAGATTAAAATAAAATTTTGTCTTTTGGTAAAGGAGTAATCATTCATCAAAAGAAACTAGGACCTAAAAGCCTTTATGCTTTCATGTAAATGTTGTGGGAAAAGGAGCACTATCCCAGGAAGTGGTATAGAGCAAATTCTCCTTTCCCACAATATTTTTTACAGGGTAAGATTAAATATACATGACAATTTTTTTTTATTATTGTAATGGAAATGATTATGTGAATGAAAGTTGAAAACTATGAGTAAAAAGTAAAGATAATGCTACATGTGCATGTCTTTTCTTTTAAACCAAACTTCGCGCGCTTAATTTGTCTATTAATTTTTTCAAGAAAAAGTTGTTGGCCATTATTTTACTTAGGCCAGAGCTAGCACTGCCCAAGGCATTATATGTCAAATCTCATACAAAAGATAGTGGGTTTTTCTACATGTATCAAGAAAAGGGAACTGCTGATAAGCCATTCCTACCTGAGTGAAAATACCAGTAGCATATTCCACCTTCGGTATCACATTGAGTGTGCGGGACTGAAGTTTTTGTTGGTAATCTTGTTTGATGGGATCTAGCTGGCTTCTCAATCTGTGAGGGAACAAGGGCAAAAGCATAATTGAGCCATGCTCTGTGAAATGGGAGCTTAATGCTTCTGCAAAAAGTAGCGACCCATGTCAGTCTGCACAATCTGCACAAGCTGACATGGATGGAAATTTTTCCGTATTTGGAAATGAACTGCATATCCAAGGACTACACTTCCTCCAGGGATAGTCAATTGTTTGACTAAATGGATTTTATTGAACCACAGTTATGACATAACATGCTTGATATAATGCATCACCGAGATGCATTGAGCTCCCTTTTGCCAGAGCATGGCTCATATTATAAATATTCAGAGATTTAAATAACTGATCATTACCAAATGACAAAATTGCAAACTATCTAAAAACGAAAGCATTTGTAAAACACGAATTCAGTATTGATCAGATGGTAAGATTTGTCTGTGATAGGATAGAAAACATTCTGGGAAAAAGAGAAAATGCTGGTCACCAGCATTTTCTCCTTTTCCCACAATGTTTTAAAAAAGCTTCTTTCTCAGGGTCTCTAAAACTTGGGATGAAATGGTAAAAGGTAAATTTTGTGGTGTTCTATAATGCTTTCAACACTACTTTGGTCATGTCACAGTGGCAGTCCATTATTCATGTGATTTCCTGGGTTTTACCTGTACTGAGTCAGACACACTGTACTCTTGTTTTTCCTGAAACATTATCTCTGTGATGAGATCAAAGTTGTATCAATGAAGTAAATTTCAATGAGCACTGCAAACAAACTTTTTACCACACAGTTATGCCTAGGTCACAAATAAAACAGGCGCCCGACGATTTCTTCCAACTTCGCCGATTCAAAGATTTGAGACATTGTCCGGTCGCCGTACAATTTTAAGACATTTTGCTCAAGCAGTCACAAATCAAACAGGCACCAGACGGCAGTTTCTTCGGAAATGCCGTGCGTGCACTTTTCAGTTCAGAAAGGCACCGGGCGGTGACCAGACGGACATCGGGCAGTGACAAGATGGCGCCCGTACCTACATCTTTCAGACTTTGGGCTGCTGTCTGGCTACTGTACAGTCACCGAGGGGTCGCTGTACGATTTATGCTATCATTTGCGATCAACCATTCCTTAGAAACAGACGTTTAAATTGTATCACTGAGAATATTGAATAATGCCTGTCCTCACTATGCAGCCTCCCCCAGCACTCTTCTGATCATAAACAGCAGCAGCTGCTATTAAAGCTCTCTGCCTTTGGCGAGCAGCTTGCAATCTCTCTTGATGAAGGAGAAGATTCAACAGATTTTGTGGCGGTATAAGTGCCATCTTCACTTTAGAACTGATGAACTGATGAGGTTAGATATCAATATACACTTGTATAATATAATGATCATGTCGCCAAAGTTTATGTTTGCCGTCCGGTTGCCCATAAAAATCGTCCGGGCGCTGTCCAATTTCTGAAGGCATCGTCCGGTCACCGGACAGCGCCCGGATGGAGCCCGGACGATAAGTTCACAGGCTCCCTGATGGCCCAAAAATCGTACGGCTGGCGTTCAATTATAACTTTTTTCTAAACCTCGAACAGGCGCCAGATGGCGTCTCAAAATTGAACTGCCGCCGTTCAAATTGAGCTGCCACCGCACAGTCGCCATGCGATCCCCGGATGATTGTGTCAAAATCTCCTGAAAAACTCGCCATCCGGCGGCAGTTCGTTATATTTGACTGGGGCATTAACTAGAGCTATTCACACAGGTAAATGGAATATTTATCGTAACTAGGTCATGCTCGAGATTTTTACTGATCTTTCATTCTTTGTTCAAGCAGATCTCACAGGAGGGTTTTTTGCGAAGGATATTCGAAATTGAGCATTTTTTTTTTTAATGAAAATAACAATATCGCTGAATAGATAGGGGGAAACCTATGATAAATCTACACGTGTAGAATTTGATAGAAAATCGGAGGGCGGGAAAGACAACATTCAAAAGCATGAACACGCTCGGATCAGAAAAAGCTAGATCTCGAAGGAAACCAAAGCAAGATCAAGTCACCACGCTACTAAATGTATTACCAATCATAAAAATCTACATCAGATATAGAATGAATGACAAACTTACTCTGTTTTCCCAAAACGAAATGTGATTTCTTTGTCCTGGCCAGGGATCAACGATCCCTGGCCTTGCACAACCACCTCGACGCAGTGTCACGTGACCGGTTTTGATTGGTTAATTAGAAAATGCGCTGAAAAGCAATGAAAATTTTCACCAAAACAAATTTGATATTGAAATACAATTACGGTTCCGATGCTTTAGATTGATCTTATTTCTGACATTTCCTTTCCCTGTCAAAGGCTACCCCCATTTGGCACTCGTCAAAACTCGGCTAATTCCGTAAATGGGCAAACATCTTGTTTACAGTTTGCATTTCAATATTATACTGACATGCTTTATATGTTCACCTACTCGTATACAGATTAAATTTCTATAAATTGACATGCTTTATCTAATCAGAAACGGGGGAGATGGGGGTAAAACGAGTGGGGGAAATGGGGGGGGGATCTAAAAGTGGTTAAAATATCATCTACCAGGAGCGTAGCCAGGCGGACGCCCGGAAGCCCGGGCTGCAACATTAAACATCAACGCATCAAATAAACGAAATGTGCTTTCTAAATCAGGAAAAGATACCAACAAATCTCAATTTTAAAACTGATTTTGTAAAAAAAAAGAGCGGACAATGTAGATCAAGATCAGACTGCACTTCACATTTAGTGCAGTCTGATCTTGATCTACATTGTCCGCAAAATGCAGACTGATCTTGATTTACATTGTCAAAAATATTGACTAAGTTGTACTTAGCATTTTATGGTGCTAACATCTATTTTGCTGGAGGAAAAACGACGAAAGCAGAGAGAGAGAGAGAGAGAGAATTTAGAATGAACTGGGCTTCATCTTTACTTCATTCCCAGCTATGCGCCTGTTTACAACATGAGAAAATATTTCTCTTGTCCTTATTCAAAGCATTTGCAGACGACAAATAAAGCCCGAGGGAAAAGGAGCCTTAGAAAATGATGGTAACCATCTAACAGCAAAAGGAACTTCCTTTCGCGATAGGATCGAGGATAACGTCTATTCAGCCGCCCACCCGACAGTGCAATATCGAGATCAAAGGTACATTGAGTTAACCCATCATCCATTTTCGTAAAGAATAATATGACACCTATTTCTCTTTAAAACTTAAAAGATAATGGAATATAAGTATTTTGTGATTGTAGAATGAAAGGGTTAAAATTTGAACTGAAGCTACGTTCCTTATTTTCATGATCTAAACTCTGACATAATTTAACGTTACAATTGTAATATCCGTTTGAAGGGGAATGAATAAAAGTGCAACAAACGGAAGGTTTGATGATTCTTTTGAGATCGGGTTTGTACATGATTTCAGTAAATTGACTTTCGCTGCCTCCTTACGTGGGGCATTGATAAAGCAATAATCAGTCATTTTTTTTTAAATATCATTATTCGACGCCTTTCGGGCAAGTGTTACAGGGGCCTACATAGAAAGAGTGGAATCTCCTCTACACATACATGCATGAAGAACATGGGGTAAGCTTACACAGAGAATTAAACTTTTAATTATTATACTTTTATTATGGACACTGCGATTCAAAATGGCAGACATAATGTTCAACTTTCAGAAGATCAAAGAGCGTACTGCCAATTTCGCGCATGATTGCTTGGTTTTTCTGCGCCTGATATTAAGTCCGAATTAGACAAAGTTTATGGATATAGAGCACAATCATATGCCACAGTTAGAAGATGGGGCCAGTTGTTTAAATCCGATTCTAGAACGGATATCAAAGATGAGCCTCTATTTGGCCGTCCCGCAACAGCAACACCTGGAAGTGATGTTGCTGCAGTGATTTAAGCAGCTGTAGAGGAAGATGTCCGATACATAATGGAGGAGATCAGTCAATTATATAGCATTAATTTGTCACCTGTTTTTCATATTCTGACTGATCCTTTTAACCTACATAAGGTTTGCGCCCGGTGGATACCCCACCTTCTTTCTAATGACTAAAAGAGTGGTGCGTGTTAACTGCAACACATCTGCTCTATAGATAGGTACGATAATGCTGACCAAAAACGCATGAATGAAATTGTAACTGGTGATGAAACATGTAATAATTTTTATGAGCCAGGGGGCAAGGAAAAAACAAGTGTGGATCTGTGAAAATGACGAAAGACCCCAAGTTGCGCGTAGAGCTCGCACCACGCCCCACCATGTATGCAATGTTTTTTTAATGCCAGGGAATCATATGTTTTATTGCAAGGGAATTGTAGCTACAGTCCATGTACCAGAAGGAAGGAGTGTCACAGGAGCCTTTTGCTGAGATTCTGTTCTTTCGGTAGTTCAGTGTTGAGCACTATGCTTCAGCCCGTCAAAGTACCAGCGCGCGCGGAATCAAGCTCCTCCGTGAGAATGCACCCACTCACAAATCAGCCGTGGTCCTTTCTTACCTTAGCGACAAAAGTATTGTAAGTTTACCACATCTTTCATCTAGCCTTGATCTCGTTTCATGTCAAGTTTTGTATCAATCCATACGTTAAAAAACTACATGAAAGGTCGCCACTTTGAATCTCGTCATGGCGTCGGCAGAGCGCTTTTCCACTGCCTCAACACCATACTCAAAGATGCCCTCTGCAATGCATTTTCCGAGTGGATATGGTGTCTCAAAATGTGCACATGAGTAAAGGAGGTATACTTTCAAGGGTTGTACTAACCATTTACACAGAAATATTCCGACAACAACTACAGCGCAACACTGATTAATACTTTTTAAATGTCCCTCGTAGAGACACTGAACGGATTCTGACCCTTTACTGAATAATCCCGAGTTTTAACGACCCTGGTAACGAAGGAGTCTTGAAAAATATTGAAAAAGGAGGAAACGCTCGTGACCCGCATTTTCTACTTTTCCCTAAATATTATCTACTTTTTAAAGACAATTTCAACCGTTTGATCCACGTTTAATCTGTCGGCTTCAAATGCTTTGGATTTGGACAAGTGCTAAGTTTTGCGTTTGGTAAAAGGTTTTAATAGAATAAAGATTTCACTCACTTCTTTAAAAGATTCACTATCGTAAATCAGGGAAAAAACAGGAGAGATGAAGAAAAGAACAGTAGAAGTGCCATAGTGTTTTTTTCCCCTATTTTATCATGGATCTGATTGTTCAGTTCATGTTTGCCGAACCCGGTAGCTAAGCTGGTAACGTACAGGGCCTGGGTTCACGAAAAAACTTATGTCCCTTATTTTACGCAAATCCAAAAAAGGTCCCGGGTTCTGACTTACGTAGTGTTCGTTATTTGAGATGTATTTCAGTAACATTAACAGACTGTAGTAAGGTTCTCAAATCCTAGGGTGACACAATGTTTCAGGCTCAACCAAGCAGTATAAATGGACTTAAGTAAAATTAACAGACTTAAGTCCATAAAAAAAAAAAAAAAAAAAATCAAGTCAGAAAGTAAGTCTGTTTGCTGATGTGAGTAAAATAAGAAACTTAATTTTCTTTTTTTTTTCGTGAAACGGGGCCCAGGGCTTGAAACGCTGGAAACGTTTGTTCGATGTAAATATTTATATAAAATTACCAAAGTGATAATATTTTGTAATCTAAAAAGAGAAATGAATAGCACATACTCGTACATGTAGCTGGGTGTTCCTTTGATCTCGGTGTTTCACGGCCAAAGTGGGTTACTTGCAAAAGCGCTGCACTATGTACATGCTAGACGCAGATTAGTTAACACAGATGTGTCATAATAAAGTGTCTCCTTTTCCATCTTATGTTGATCATTTGTACATATAGGAGTTGGAATTATTAAAATCTGTCACAGAGGGTAAGTCCATTCTAAATTCGAAGCCAAGTGATGCATTTATTCTGTCCGCACACATTTTGTTTTTAAATGCAATATTATAGATCCCTGTTTTAAGATAACTGCATATTGGAATTCTTTTTTTTTTTTCCAACTCTTGCCTTGCAAAACCAAGGCAGCCTGCGAGAAATGTATTACATGTATTTCTATCTCAGGGCTTCTTTTTGGTCAGTAAATAATGTAGTCTGCATGCGAAAATCACGTTTTTATTTTGTCTCTTCGAAAATGATAGTTGATGCAACTACTGGCACTGCAGATATATTTGCATAATTATGGCGTTATCATGATGTGGTTATTTAATTCATAACTGCAACAAGTTTAGGCATCATCATGTTTTGCAAATGCCCGAGAAATCCAACACAATATTCCCTGAACAAATCTAACGTTCGCTAACAGCGTCCGATAAAGAGCAGGTCCACGGGTAGGAAACTTCATATTCAGAGCCAATGGCTCCGACGAGAAAATGTTGTGTTGGTCTTCCGTTTCTGAAGATGTCGGCTGAAAAACAACCAAAAAACAGGTAAGCTTGTCATTATTTGTAATCATGTGTTCTTATACCTTTGAAATTCCAAAAAAGGAGAATGTCATGCAATGCTCTGGTCTTTCAACGTGTTTTCTACACTACGGAAAGTTGTAACAAGTGTACGATGTTGTCTGAATCATTTGTGGCGTGGGTTGACCTTAGCTAAAATAATACGTCACGGACCTAAATTCAGTCTATTATTGCCATATAATTGGCAATCGAAAGAGAGTCTTGCTGTCCCAAAAGCGTGAATTAATGTCTTGAACTGTTACATTCACTGCTGGTAAAGAATTGAAAAGAAATAGCACAAAAATGGTGAAAATAAAGAAGGGCTCCGATTATGTGGGCCGGCTCTGAATATGTAAGTCGGCACCGATTGATGAGGGCTTCCTTTCAGAAATTTAGTTTTCTGTAAAAATTTACTTAGGAAGTAGGCTTTGTTTTTCCGTTAATACCTTCTAGTCCAAAATGTATTACTTTTGTTGAATGGAACATGACCGAATTTATGAACATACAAAGGACTGGTATTGTCACGATTGAAAAATGCTGTCGAACATTAGTCTATCTAAATTTTGAAAATACTTTAGTGTAGCTTTTGATTAACAGAATGGTCTATACATGTATATAGCATTTGTCATGCTTTCGTTGTAAGTTTAGGTAGCTGCAGACAACAATTTGGAAACTGGTACAAATGAGCTGAAGTTCACTCTTATGATTGAAAACAATCTTGGAACAGGAGAAAATACTGTCTACCAGAATTTTGTCCTTGTCCCATGATGCTTTCAGTTGCCTATTTCCTTCAGGGTTATTAACGCTTGCCCTGCTGAATAACTCAAATGATACCTTCAAGTCGATAGTAAAATCCCAAAGGTTGCTGTTTCAAGGTAATTTTGAGGATGATAAATATCTCCTTATCGGACAGTTCTGTGCAGTCTGATTTTGATATACACTGTCCGCAAAAGGTCAGTGAGTCGCGCTTAGCAGCCTAAGGGTTAACATGAGTGTTCAGTAAAGATTTAAAATAAACCCCAATCAAAATTTTCTCCAGATCCAGATGTCAGATACCAAGGAAACCTGACATGGATCCATAATTATGTTGTATACTGGTCTATCCCACAGATTGATATAAATGTATAGCTTGTGTTTGTATAAGGGTACACTTATCTGTCTTGCTATAGAGCTAGCTTTTGTAGCAATGTGGTAGAGCGTTTGCCTACGGAGTTTGGACCTGAAGGTTCTAGGTTCAATCCCAGCCTTTGGGGCTGTTTAACAGAACTGTTACTGATACATGCTTTGTCCAAACATGGTCTATATTTGACCCTTGAATTTTATGTCATGCAAAGTTGAATTGGGAGAATTTTTGACGACTTTTCTTTTTTTAGCCCTTTAACACACAATAAATCCTGTTTTATGAGTCATGTGTAATAGGGCTTATGAAAACAGTGTTGGAAAACAAGACACCAGTATTTCTTTTCTTTTTTTCTTCCAGAATTTTTTTCTGCTCTTTACAAATACAAACCACATAATCTGAGGGCTCCATATCTATTGAATTGTTTGTTTATGCTCTAAATAGCAAGCTATTTAATTTCTTGCCACAAATCAAATTATTTCGTAAAAGGCCAATAAATACTACCAGATATATATTTCTTTTCATATAAAGTGTATGGTTAAATTCAGTAAAATTATGCGATTTTGGGCGTTTGATAATGGAATTGTAGGCTACTTTAGCAATAGGTCACTCTGTTTATTTTTATTACACCACATATGACGTCTTGATACTGATTTGAACATATAAATCCTTGTTGATGGCGCATGTTATTAAGTACCTTTTTCCACTATACTTTACTTATAAGATAACATATAGGCCATGGGGCAGGGTGTATACCTTTGCTGAACAAATGTTGTTGCTTAATGTTTTGTATATGCACGTGTCACTATAATAACACTCGCTCAATCGATCACCGGCTCGCCCGCCTGCCCGTCCGGCCACTCACTCAATCACTCACTCACTTGTGCAATATTCATCTGGGATTTTTTTATAAATGTAATTTTTATACAATGTGGAATAAAATGATGTGTGGTGTGTTTATATCACCCTATATTTTCTCATCATTGATTATAGGATACATACTTCAATTATTCCGAATTCATGATGCATTAATTCAGTGCAAAATTGTCGGAAATATACGGTGCACACCTGAGATGTTTTCAATTCATGTTTCTTTTTCACTGTGAGGAATGAAATAACGTTGGATGAATAAAACGTCCCATATTATCTCATTAATAATCATAAATCATGTTTCATTATGACCTTTTGAGCGTGTTTCTGTATTTTTTAATATTTTACTATTGGGCGTCAAATTAAGTTGGATGTATGAATCGACTGTAGGAAAAAATCCCATGCTACAAAAGCCCCACAGACTCAACCATAGGACAAAACTACTTTTTAAATACTGCTTAAATATAATTATGCAATTTAAACTTCCTTTTTACACAATACGAAATTCTATAGTATGTACAGTGCAAATCTCGGGCGTTTTTGCACGTGTAATTTTTATACAAAATAATAGGACATACATATTTATCATACCGAATTTTAAGACCTTCATAGAAAACAAAATTATCGGGAATATACAGTACACACCAGAGATAATTTATATAAATCATTTCTGTTTTACTTTGCGGAATAAAACTGTGTTGGTTGTAGAGAAATAAAATAGAGTTTGGTGCACAAAATGTCTCAAATTATCTTATCAATAATCATTGGACATACATATTTACCATACCGAATTCTGAGACGTCCATTTGATACAAAATGACAGGAAATATACAGCACACTCTTTCAGCGTGTTTCTGTGTGTGCGAGAATTTTTTAATATATTTGAAAACAATTAACGTTTTGTATAAATGTTATTATTGGGCTTCAAATTAAGTTCAGTGTATGAGTGGACTTTAGGACGAAATCCCCGTGCTAAAAAAGCCCTACAGACAAAACCATACGACAAAACTACTTTTTAAAATACTGCTTAAGTATTATGTCAGTAAAAGTTCATTATTAAGTTTGATCTCATGTTGTTTCATCTATTAATGATATATCATTTATTTGTAACATGTTTATCTATAAGATATGATCTAACAGATACGTCAATGTCAGATTGGGAATATGTGAACAGCCATGATTTATATAAATTTTCTCGTGGCAGAACATCTTTAAAGATAATTCCTTTGAAGAGAAGTCCGGTATCAGGCTAAACTGCGAATAACCAAGATGTGGATCATTTATATTATGATTCTGTGAATATTTTATATGCCACACATGTTTGTTTGAAAGCTGCAACACATACGTAGTTATACCGCCGACCCAGTCATTACGCTTCTACAAAAGCAATAACATGTTGTGAAACACTGTTGTATCTCATATCCGACTTTTATTTAAACTGTGCACGCTTTGAAAGCATTGACACATACGATATCATCTGGTTGTTTTACGGAGTGATTTTCAGTCCAGTTTCTGATAAAATTCAATGGCCAAGTGGATAGGGTCTAGGATTTAAGATGGGATGTTCCTGGTTTGATTCTCGCTTGCGCTTACAATAACGTCAGTCACTGCAATGTTTTGTATACACGTTCTGCGCAAAGTAGGAATTCTCATTTTGCCGGGCGAAGTAAGAATTCCTGCCTGGCGCGGTTCAATTACGGAATTGTCCCTTCGCAAAGTAGGAATTGGAACAAAATGAGAATCAATTATCTCGCCTGTGCAAAGTAGTAATCGAGGACAGTATAAGAATATTTATTTTCTCATGTTCATTTTCATATTTTCATCATTTTCTGGTCATTATTATTGATGTTTGTTTATTAGTACAGCGATACTATTGGTTTAGAGTGACTGATACTCATGGTAAAAACTGTCTTGAATTTAGTTCTAACTAAAATTGCGTTGAAAGGCACAATAACATGTAAAAATCGGAATAAATGCGGCTTTGTCACTAAACCATGTGCTCAGCATCATGTTTTTTCAAGTTTAGGTCGACAGGGTAATGATAAATAATAAATAAGGTAGCATGTGTTTTATTGTTTAACACGATAACCAAAATACCATACTAATATTAAATATTAAACAAAGATAAAAGAATTACGTAATGAGAAATAAATGGCATGTGTTGCAGCATGAGCATTGTTGGAGAAGGAAAACAGTATCTGTAAAATACCACGCAATCCAAAGTTTTAATGACCCTTGTGAAGAAGGCTACTGAAAACATTGAGCAAAAACTAGAAAATGCTGACAACTAGAATTTTCTCCTTTTTCCTTAATGTTTTCACTTGAGCTACATTTAAGGTCTACGGCCCGTAACTCACCGGTAAACATAGATGTTTTCGTAAAGGCTATTCGGCCAATCTCGGCAGCTTCCGTCTTTTAGTATGAGAGTTAGAAGCCGTAGACTCGCTAACTCATCGGTAAATACCGTGTAATATCGACATTTTCGTAAAGGCTATTCGGCCAATTATGGAAGCTTCCGTCTTATATGAGAGTTGGGGACCGAAGACTTTAATTTGTCGTCAGCAAATACTTTTGAATTTGGTTGTATCTAAAAATTTGTCACTTGCGCAGTAAATCGATTTAGGCCTCAGTCTTACGATAGCACAAAGATATCTCAGGATTAACCGTTTAGCTGCTGAGCAGGAACTGGATGGGTTTTGCAGAGAATGTAGAACAAAATGAAACTGCACAAGATATGTAGTCTAATCTTGGATCTACACTGTTTGATACTTTGAGATTATCCCTGGTGAAAAGAACTTTGATACTGCACTATTTTGTAGTATTACCCTTTACCACTTAACCTAATTTTTAACTAGTTCAAAATGAAAGCATTTGCAGACAAGTTAGATGTTGCTTAAACGACGGAATTTGTCTTTGAAAGAGAAGAAAACATAATGGGAAAATAATAAATTGCTGGTTACCAGGATTTTCTCTTTTTCTCACGATGTTTTTATAGTTTAGCATGAAAGCATTGATCTACACCTTCGTCGTCGCTTGACCTTATTTGCTTCATGTGGGAATGGAGAAATATCTTCAGTTGCAAGACAATCCATCATGTTTTCTGTTTCTTTACATTTTTTGTAAAGAAATCCATTTGGATATTCTTACGTTGTCCGACTATTCTCATTTTGCTCTACCCTTTGAATTCTTCCTTTGTCCAAGCCTATTCCTATTTACGCACAGACCATATCTGACCATAATGCGATATATCTCCCTTGTGCAATTCTAGAATTGTCCAGTACAATTCCGGAATCGGCGGACAAAGTAGGAATTCCTACTTTGCGCAGGACAATTTCGGAATTGTACCCGGATTCTTTCTTTGCACCGAACATATACATGTATATAATTACACATAGGCAATGAAATGATATGGAGTGTATTTACCCCCCCATATTTTCTCATCATTAAGTAAAGGACTTACATATAAATGTTCCGAAATTTAGAGTGAGTAAATGTAAAACGATAATCTACAGAATGCACCATGCAAATCTGGGGCGTTTTTCTGTAAATGTGATTTTTATACAATCGCGAATAAAATAATGTGGGGTGTATATATCACCCCATCTTTTCACATAATTATTATAAGACATACATGACAATAGCTATACTGAATTCATAGTGCTTTTTTACAATACAAAATTCTAAGGAATTTACAGTGCAAACCTTTGGTGTTTTTCTATACATGTAAATAGTATACAACCGATAATAAAATGTGGGGTGTATATATTACCCCATATTTTGTCAACATTGACTAAAGGATATAAACTTTAGTTATTCTGAATTCATGATGCATTCATAGAATACAGAATTATCGGGAATATACAGTGCACACCAATGATAAATACTATACATTATTTCTGTTTTACTTTGAGGAATAAAATTGTGTTGGGTGTGGAGGAAATATATAGTGTATAAAATGTCTCGTATTATCTTACCAATAATCATTGGACATACATATTTATTGTATCAAATCCTGAGACGTTCATTTAATACAGAATTATAGAAAATGTAGAGCACACTCTTTCATCATGTGTCTATGTACGAAATATTTTATATATTTAAAAAAAAATACGTTTCGTATAATTGTTTTGATCTGGCTTCAAATTAAGTTCAGTGTATGAATGGACTTTATGACAAAATCCCCGTTCTAAAAAAGCCCTACAGACAAAACCATTGGAAAAAAACTTCTTTTTGAAATACTGTTTAAGTGTTATGTAATTAAAAGTTAATTCTTAAGTTTGACCTTGTGTTGTTTCATCTATTAATGATATTTTATTTTTTTGTAAGATATTTTTATCTTTAAGATTTGATCTGACAGATATGTTTATGTCAAATGGGGAATATGTGAATAGCCATGATTTATATAAATTTTCTCGTGGCAGAACATCTTTAAAGAATTTTCCTTTTAAGACAAGTCAGGTATCAGGCTAAACTGTAAACTGGGTCCCAGACTGATCATTCTTTATATGTTCTTGCGTTGCATAAAACAAAAATGATAGAGTAATGCTTTAAATACTAGTAAATCTACAATAGATTATCAGTTTATTGCCGCAGATTTGTATAGACCGTGATAGGGAGACCGCGATAAGGATTGATTAAAGAATTAATACAGCTTGCACCCAAGCTAAAAAAGAGCTAAACGATTGATTGATTGATTGATTGATTGATTTTTGCTTATTTATCGTCACCACCGATAGACCATATGGGCTATCCCCGGGCTAATAGTAAACTTACGGGGGATAGTGCATGATACAGGATGAAACCCATACGACGTTACGTCTGGTTCGTTAATGTGCACGGTCACACGGACAAAGGCTTAAGTCTCATCCGAAAGACTATTGGTGTTTTTTCTTCAGTCGGCCAATGTAAAACAAACTTTAAGTCTGCTTTAAGACAAAATTATAGACTCCTCAACGTGGAAGGTATTTGCAGACAACAATTTAAAGGCCCAATAGCGAAAAAAAATCAACGCAGGTGTTGATTCGGCCTGATTTTGATCTATGCAGTCTGCAAGAAGCCCCTGTTTGCCCCTTTTGCACTGAAAGGATTAAGGTTTACTTAAATCTTATTTTTGGTTAGGTTTTTGGCAATACGATATACTGCGGACGTGACTGTTGACTTACTCTGTATGGACAGGAAGTGTGTGTGTGTGGGGGGAGCGGGTGTTAAAGGACACATACGATAGATACTGCGTTTGTAATAGAGATACAAACCTCAGTTCAAACTAAGAATAAATCTCATATACGGATAACAGTTAACATCAAAATAAATTTGAGAGTAAAAAGACCCTCTTAAGAGCAATTGAGCAATTGCAAGATTGTCACCGTCCAGAATTTCTCAACAAAGTAGACAATATATATCAAATATCATAGTATATGCTTTGTGCAGTCTGAACCTAGCCTACACTGTCCGCGCAGACAAGAATGGTAGTTAAAGTGAATGATTACAAAAAAGACCTACTACTCGACCCTTCCTCCAAGCTTTGTGACATTTCTGTACATTTATTAATAAAAGATAAACTGCATATGACCATTTTCCCCTCACTATAACTTTGACCTTGCAACTGGTATGTGAGGCTTTGGCTCTGCATATAATCTCAAGATGGACAAACATGTGTTTTTTTTAATCAGACGAGAGGTTTTTGAGATATGGAGCTGACATGATTCTAGTACGTAACCTTTGAACTCTTGTGGCCTTGCCTTGCAGACAGTCTGTGTAATCTTAACTCTGCATGTCATCTCATCGCAGTCGAAACATGAATTTGCGTTTACATATGGGCGACGCCTCCTAAAGGCTGTTAGTACTGTTACGGGGGATATTGCAGATATAGGACGAAAACCATCCTGAGTTACCCTTGGTTCTTTAACGTGCTCGGTGTATCTCACCGTCACTGTCGGCCTCGTCTCATCCGAAAAACTCTAGTAATTTTAGATGGCAAGCCAATGGCGCTTATCAAACAACTAGACAATGAACGTGTAATTCAGTTTTATTTATGGAAAAAGAAAAATATTATTAGAATTTACAAAATACAACAAAGCAGAATCGTCCCTAGAAATAGAATTAATAAATACAAAAAACAATGTTAAATAACACAACTCTTGTTTGACAAATTTGAAAAAGAAAATTAAATAACTCTAATTGTTTATCAGATGAATCAAATGCTGATCTATCCTAGATCTAATCTATATTCTGTTTAGTTTACCTTTTACCGCACAAAAAAATCGTAGACTTGCCATATTTCAAAGCATTTAAAGACATCATATTACATGTAGCTCAAAAGATGATTTTGCTGTCTTTGAAAATGTATAAAACATTGTGGGAAAAGGAGAAAATGCTGGTTACCAGCATTTTCTCCTTTTCTCGCAATGTTTTCAAAACCCAATTTTTTATGGTTCATTTAAAATCAGGATTGTGTGGTAAAGGGTTAAACTGCCTGAAGATTATATACTATAATTTGCCCTGGATAAATTTACGTAAAGCAAGAGAGTCATGGTGGCCTTGAATTGCTCACCTAAGCCTTTGTAACTTTGACAGAATTATACAATGACCAGGGCCCCGTTTTACTAGGGTAGTTATGAACAAAATTTGCGTAAGTTTTATGTAACTATGGTATGGTGGCATATTTCTGGTACGAGATAACTATCATGATTATTTTAGAAACCTATTGCGATACATCAAAGTTTCCTGGAAATTTTATATAGATAAAATGAAAAGCTAAAATTTCCAGGAAACTTTAATTTAAAGCAGTAACTACTTTAGTAAAACAGGGCCCAGGACAACTTCATGCACAAAAAAAAAGTGAAGGAGAATTTTATAAAAGATTATGTCTGAAAACATGTGGTTGATAACTCTTTTGTAAACAACAAGATTTTAGACTGGTCCAAATTAAGAAAAAATTGAAGGCGACAACTTCAATGTGGCAAAAATGTTGAGATTTGCCTCAGAAATGGACAAAAATATGTAATTCTACCCTTTTATTTTCTATTTGTAGATAATTTTTTACCAAATGACAGACTTTTGTACTGGACTAAACTGAAAGTATTTGCAGACAACAAAATAAATGTAGCTCAAATGATGATATCTGTCTTTAATATGGTAGAAAACACTGTTGGAAAAGGAGAAAATGCTGGTTATGAGCATTTTCTCTTTTTTCTCTTGATGCTTTCAAGAGCTTTTTCACCCAGTTTTTATTTAAACAGTTAATACCGGTAAAGCCTTGAGGGTTTTCCTTTCTCCTCGGTCAAGGAGCAGAAAATGACGATTTGTTTACATCAAGTGACCTTCATTGATCAAATATCGGAGGCGAAGACATGGAACAGCCAAAGGCGACTTACTTTATACAGACTGATGTCACTCTATATAGAATGACGTAGATTTTACCATGTTCATTGCGCTGAGTTTATAGAGCCGAATTCACGTGTCATGTTAGAATAATTGTTTGGTAACGTATAGAATTAAAAAAATGCCATTTAATTGAGCATTTGATATTCATAAGGTGTATAAGTTTCAGGTGAAGCATTTCTGAGGTATATCAATTTCACTGAACTCTTTACAAAACGACAAAATTTTAGACTAGTCTATATTCAAATCATTTACAGACTATAAAATAAATGTGAGCCAAAATTGAAATTTGTCTCGGGGAGGGTAGAAAACACTGTGGGAAAAGGAGAAAATGCTGATTACCAGCATTTTCTACTTTTCTCACAATGTTTTCAAAAGGCTTTTTCTTCGGGGTCATTAAAACTTGTGATTGCATAGTAAAGGGTTGACAATCCAGCAGACACTGTAACACTGTGCTGTACCAGGCAAATTTCATTTGCAGAAATCGAAAAAATTAATTGTAAATCAAAAGTGTAAAATACTACCCTTTCCTAAGCACACATAAACTTAATGGTTTAATTTTTCAAAAAAACAATATTGAAAATCACTTAGTGTCACGTTAAAACTTTAACACACCACTGACCCAAGCGTGGTCAGTCATAATTGATATTTTATATGTGAATTTTACTCAGTTGTACTCATCCCAAAAACATTGTGAAAAGGAGAACTTCATGTCTTAACATAGAAAGCTGATCTCAGACGAGATATCTATTCTTGAATACATTCTAAAATCTCAAAATCCTACTTCCATCCCCTTGTGGTAAGCAAGGGGAAACCAGGTTTTACATCTAGCAGTGTAATCTTGCATGTATGTTTAACACTGACTGATGGAAGAGGTAATCATGTTTCCAAATTTTCCGCTAACATATATAAATTCTTTACACAAATGAAAACTTTTTCATTCCATAAATGAAAGAAAAAAACTCTGCGAATAATATGCCATTTTCCGCAAATGAGAATCTCCGGCTGTACCAACAAAACCTGACTACATACCCCAACAAAAATTTAACCCCTAGCCCCTAACCCTTTTCCCCACAATCCCATGTTTTCACTGCCCTGAGGAAGAAGGTTTCTGAAAACAATAGAGTAAATGGAGAAATTGCTAGACACAGAAGAAATTCTAGCACCTAAGACCTAAACAAACAATTCCTGTTTTCACTGCCTTGATAAAGAATGTTTCTGAAAACACTGGAAGTACAGGAGAAAATGCTGGTCAAAGAAAGCTGCTGATTATCACATAAATTGGCTTCTGTCACAATGTTTTCAAAAGTGTTCTCCTATAGACAATAAAAGATGCATAAAAGAGGGAATTCTATACCAAACAACAAAATTTTGGACTTGTCCAAATTGAAAGCATGTGCAAATGACACAATACACGTGAATCAAACATTGAAACTTGTTTATAGACGGGTAAAAAACATTGGGGTAAAAAGGAGAAAATGCTGGTAGCCAGCATTTTCTTCTTCTTCCACAACATTTTCCAAAGTATTCTTCTTAATGGCTGTTAAAACCTAGGTTTGTTTTGGTACAATTAACTCTTTACTACACACTCCCGACTTTTAATGACCCTAAAGAAGAAAACTTTTGAAAACATTGTGGGAAAAGGAGAAAATGCTGGTAACCAGTATTTTCTCCTTTTCCCACAATGTTTTCTACCCTCCAGTAAACACCTATCACCAACAGTCTGGTTTATTTTGTCATCTGCAAATGCTTTCAATTTGGAATAGTTTAAAATTTTGTCATTTGGTAAATGCTTAAGTGGGTCATAAACAGTAGCTGCCTTCAAATGTAAACAATGAAAAGATCTCAGACTTTCAAAGCCTTTATCTTCATGGTTCTTAAAACTTGAGAATGTTAGGAAAAGAGTCAAAAAACATTTGCAGAAAACATAAACAAAAAAAAAAAAAAAAACTTAACCCATTAATGTACAAAGTTATCTTACATCTTCCTATCACATTAAATTTCTTTACCAAACAGTCCCAAGTTTTCATAACAATGTGAAAGAAGGTGCGTTTCGGAAAACAAAAAAAATCCTGGTAAATAGCATTTTCTCCTTTTCCCACAATTTTTTCAGCCCTATCAAAGGCAAATTCCATCATAAGAGCCACATATAAATTGTCATCTGTAAATGCTTTCAACTCGGACAAGGTTTGATGGGATTTCTCTCTGAAAGGGTAGTAAACATTGTTGAAAAATGAGAAAATAATAGTATTCAGCTTTTTCTCCTTTCACCAAACTGTTTTCAACAGCCTACTTCATCAGGGTCATTAAAACTAGCTTTCATAGAGGGATTATAAAAGATAGAGCATTTGGAGAAAATATAGCTAATTTTAAGTCTAACACTACTGTAACGGACAGTGCTTTCAGCCCTTTGAATTTATTGGTTATATGTAAATGACATATGAATTCAAAGGACTGAAAGCACTGTCCGTTACACTACTATAAATTGGCATAATCCTATGCTACTAGACCCAGTGCTTTTTGATATCATATTGTTTTCTATTGCACACTTCTGTCATGTTTAACCCTTTACCAAATGACAAATTTTGACTCTTCCAACTTGAAATATTTGTAGGCAACAAATTAATTGTTACTAATATGATGAGATTTGTCTTTGAAAGGGTAGAAAACAATGTGGGAAAAAGAGAAAATGCTGGAACCAGCATTTTCTACTTTTCCCACATTGTTTTCTTTAAGGTCGTGAAAGTCTGAATTGCACAGTAAAGGGTTAAAGTCAAAACTTTAACTCTTAGAGCGCCAAAAAAGCCCTACTGAGAATTTAAATCTAGAAATAAGACCAAAATAAAAGCAATACCAAGGTCAACTTTGTTAAGAATGTCCCAGCAGAGCAAACAGCATAGATCAAAGATCACACAACAAATTTTCGGTAGCCTGATCTTGATCTAAACTAGCCACAAAAGCAAGTAGTGAAAGGCGCTTCAAGGATTAAAATTTCTAATATCATTTCAGGGTCCATATTCAGAAACCCGTCTTGATTTCCTTTTAAGTCCAATTCTATATTAGAAAGAAAAACAAATTCTGATTGGCTAAACCATTCTCTTTAGCCAATCAGAAGTTGTGGTTATTTCAAATTTAGGAAGTTTTTGTAAATAAGTCTAAGAATGTCCTTAAGAATGGTTGATGAATGTGGGTTGTATTCACCAATCATTCTTGAGAATATTCTTTGTCTTATTCTAGATTTAAAAAGTAACACAACTTCTGATTGGCTAAACCAATTCATTTAGCCACTCAGAAGTTGTGTTACTTTGAAATTTTGAAAATCTTGGAGAATAAGACTGAGAATCTTCTTAACCCTTTCCCAAAAAATCCCTGGTTTTCACGACCCTGAAAAAGAAGCCTTTTGAAAACATCATGGGAAAAGGAGAAAATGCTGGTAACCAGCATTTTCTCCTTTTCCCACAATGTTTTCTACCCTCCCAGAACAAATTTCAATCTTTGAGTCACGTTAATTTTGTCATCTGCAAATTCTTTCAATTTGGACCAGTCTAAAATTTTGTCGTTTGGTAAAGAGTTAAAATGTTTGGTAAATATGGACCCTGTTTTCAAAGGTTTCATATATTTTTAAAATGGTGATTTTAACCAACATGAATGATTAATGACAATAAGCGACAAGCAAACATTGTGGCAACAGGCCATATTGAAACAATGATTTCGACAGTTGTCTAGCAAGACTTAACCCTATTCCAAACAATCCCCCCTTTTTAATCAACTCTGAGGAAAAAGGCATTTTACAACAGAGTGGGAAAAAAAGAAAATGCTGGAATAAAAAAAGGAAAGGCTTTTTTACAGCATTTTCTCCTTTTCCCAATGTGTTTTCTACCTTTAACATATATATCTATTATTTTGGTCAGTATAACTATGTCGTCTGCAAAAGTAATGCCTTGAATTTGGACGAGTCTAAATTCTGAAATTTTGAATTGCGTTTACGAGTTAACTCTTTACCAAATGACAAAATTTTAGACTATTGCAAATTGAAAGCATTTGCAGACGACAAAATAAATGTGACTGAAAAATTGAAATTTGGTTTGGGAAGGGTAGAAAACATTGTGGGAAAAGGAGAAAATGCTGGTTACCAGCATTTTCTCCTTTCCTCACAATATCTTGAAAAGTCCTTTTTCGCAGGGTCGTTAAAAGTCCGGATTGTGTGGTAAAGGGTTAAAGGAATTTTTCTTTAGGTTGTTTCCAGTACACGTACAACGCATTATCCCTTTACCAAACAATCCACAGTTTTATCCACCCTGAGGGAAAAAAATTTTGAAAACATTGCAGGAAAAGAAGAAAATGGTGGCAACCAGCATCCAGAAGAGTACCTGTCAACTGAGACAACTATAAACCCTTTAAAAAGGCTTCTTCCTCAGGACCATTAGAACTTGGAATTTTTGAAAAAGGGTTTAGTCAGATATGGATGACAAATAAATAACAGAGTAAATAGAATATAAAGTAAGTGGCTTGGAATGGAACAGTTTATTGGGCTCAGCTTTTATCTGATTGTCCTTCAGCTCACAGAATAAAAATCCTGAGCCTTGTCCCATTTTTCCTAATCCACAGCATAGCTAGCAAGAGGTAATGATCACAGCATTACTCTATTCACTTTTGGCTGATTGTCGTAACAAGTAATCCCTGAGATACAATTAACCATTGGTTGCAGTCTGCTCTTAAAGCACCAATCAAACGGCATGTTACATTGCCAAAACATGGATAGAAATAGCAACTGCATGAGAGAATTGTCAGATTTGCTTGGATTCATGACCAATAAACATAAAAGAACAATACTTACTTCAACATGCACTGAACAAATCAATTATACAAAGCTTTAGGATACATTCCAACACCAGACAATAGACTGTCAAAATATGTGTTTGGATTTTTCTGAAAGGGATATGTTACGAAACGTTTGTTTGGTTTTCTGATGATGTGATTCTAGGGGTGATATCTATCAAAATCCAGTAGGTGGCGTATCTCTGGGATTACAGATTTCAACCAGATCAGCCAAGGATAAACAGAGCAACTCAGTGATTGTAACCCATGGCTA
Organism: Hippopus hippopus; assembly: GCA_946811185.2. Lineage (NCBI taxonomy): Eukaryota > Metazoa > Mollusca > Bivalvia > Cardiida > Cardiidae > Hippopus > Hippopus hippopus. The sequence continues at coordinate 19,782,366 of OX328111.1, read as the reverse complement.
GCAAAGATCCTAATCCAAGACATCATCCATCTATCCTGTATCCCCATACAAATGAGCCATGCTCTGTGAAAAGGGGGTTTAATGCATCTGCAAAAAGTATCGACTAAAGTCAGCCTGCACAATACGCGCAGGCTGACCTGGGCCAAAACTTTTCGCTATTTGTCAATTTTCTGTATGGCCAGGGCCCAGTCAACCTCAAGATTAAGTCAGTAGTTAAAAAATGTGGCTATTATGGATCTGTAAGTATATGATCGCTTGCTTGGTATCATGCACCACGGAGATGCATTAAGCCCCCTTTTGCCAGAGCACGGCTAGAATATACATATTTACTGAGAGAGAGTTATAGTATTATTTTGTAAAAATAGAGCTCTATTATAAGGAAATCAGTATTAACATGATAACAATGGACATTATGCTTTTCATTGAAAGTAATGTCTAGAGCAAACTTGAAGTGTAAAAAAAGAGATCTTAACACTTTACCACACAATCCCAAGTTTTTATGACCTTAAGTAAGAAGGCTTTAGGAAATGTCACAGGAAAAGGAGAAAATGGTACTAGCGAGAAGCATATCGCATCGGATGAGCCACATAAAATTTAACTTTTTACCACATGACAAAATTTTAGACAGATCCAAATTGGAAGCATTTCCAAAGGACAAAGTAAATGTGGCACAAGTAATGGAATTTGTCTGTAAAAGATAAGAAAACATTGTGTGAAAAGGAAAAAATGCTGGTAACCAGTATTTTCTTCTTTTCCTACAATGTTTTCAAAAGCTTTCTTCCTCAGGGTCATTAAAACTTGGGATTGTGTGGTAAAGGGTTGAAAAATTAACTGCAAAATTTTAATGCTTTCAGTTCAGACGAATCTCAAATTTTGTAGTGTAGTAAAGAGTTAACCCTTTACCACATAACCCTGTGTTTTACAATATTTATATTACAACAGTAATATAAATAGAGCTTTCAAAGAAATTGTGGGGAAATGTGAAAATGCTGGTAACAAGTTTATTGTTCCTTTCTCACAATGTTTTTGAAAATTTTCTTCTTCAGGGTCGTTAAAAAAAAGGATTGTTTGATGAAGGCTTAACCCTTTACCACACAATCCCGAATTTTAACGACCCTGAAAAGGAAGGCTTTGAAAACATTGTAGGACAAGGAGAAAATGCTGGAAACCAGCATTTTCTCGTTTTCCTACAATGTTTTCTACCCCTTCAATTATAGATCCTATCATTTGAAACACACTGAATTTGTCTTCTGAAGATGCTTTAAATTTGAAAAAGTCTTAAATTTTGTCCTTTGGGTACAGGGTTAAATGGTTTTACAAAGTTTCAATGTGACAAGTGTAAAATTGAAATAGGACTGTTCGACATAAAATACCAATTTTTTGTGCATTTAACCAGTACCAAACCACAAAATGGTGAGTTTCCTCCAAATTGAACTTAATTATAGACAACAAATTAGCTCTTCACCAAACTACAAAATTTAAGACTTGTCCAAAAGAAAGCACTTGCAGATAACAAAATAATTGTGACTCAAAAATTGAAATTTGTTTTTGAAAGGGTAGAAAACATTGTGGAAAAAGGAGAAAATGCTGGTAACCACAATGTTCCTAAAAGCCTTCATTCTCTGGGACGTTTAAAGTTGGTATTGTTAAAAATTGGAATTACGTGGTAAAGGATTAAACATGGCTGAAATAATTTGAGATGTCTTTGAGAGGGTTGAAAACATTATGGGAAAAGGAGAAAATGCTGATCACAAGCACTTTCTCCTTTTCCCATAATGTTTTCATAAGCCTTCTACCTCAGGGGTATAAAAAATGTGAATGTTCGGAAAGCAGATAATATAAAAAAATCTCAATATGTGCAAGTTTGAAAGTGAAAAAACAATCATTTTTTACACAAAATATATATAGACTATTTCAAAATGCTAATTAACCGCAACAATATTAGTACTCATTCAACAGATATGAAAATGTTAGTGTATAATTATGTATATGTATAAATATGTGTAAACAAAGCACAACACAAGGCATATATATCACACAATATCAGCTAAGCACCAGTGTTAGTACACATATATAACAACCAAAACAGAAAGACCAGCTACCTATGTAAAAACCCAGGGCCCGGTACCACAAAACTAAGTCTCTATTTTTGCTCAAATCCACTAGCACTCTATTACCGACTTTAGTTTAGTTTGTTATTTTACAGGGTGGGCCAATGAAATGTTACCACTTTTTGATCATACATAAGTTTTTGAAACAAGAACTTATTCAAAAATTTTATTTATAGACTTGTCACAGAAGCATCAAATTAATATTTGATACCAAAGGTTTCCCACCTTGTCTCTTGTTTTCCATACAGTTCAATAATTGATGACATGTTCAATCCATGCTCCTCTTCTCTGGATTAAAGCTGCAACCAATGGCCTGCCCACTCTCCTGATCTTTCCCCTGCAGACTACTTCCTATAGGGGTACCTGAAGGAGAGAATGTACGGCAACAACCCACAGACCATTGAGGCCCTGAAGACCAACATCCGTCAGGAAATTTGGAGTATCCCTCTTGAGATGTGTGACAATGTCATCACAAACTTCAATGTGTGTGTTGCTGTAATCCAGAGAAGAGGAGCGTGGATTGAACATGTCATCAATTATTGAACTGTGCGGAAAACAAGAGACAAAGTGGGAAACCTTTGGTATCAAATATTAATTTGATGCTTCTGTGACAAGTCTGTAAATAAAATTTTTGAGTAAGTTCTTATTTCAAAAACTTGTACGATAAAAAAGTGGTAACATTTTATTGGCCCACCCTGTAAATGCATTTCACTAGCATTAACTCTTTATGAAACAACAAAATTTTAGACCAAATAGATAGTCTACATAGAAAGCATTTGCAGACAACAAAATAAACATCACTGAAAAATTAAAACTTTGTTATGGGAAGGGTAGAAAAGATTGTGAGAAAAGGAGAAAATGCTGGTTTCCAGCATTTTCTCCTTTACTCACAATGTTTTCATAAGGCTTCTTTCTCAGGGTCATGAAAAGTCAGAATTGTGTGGTAAAGAGTTAACAGACCAGTTCCAAAGTTGCCATCCTAGACTCAACTTGGCAAGATAAATAGAGGATAATCAAACGGTTGTGTGCGATATTAAAAATCTGTCACTAGAAGGGGGTGTGATGTGGTTGAAAAAACAAGTCCAAAGTACGAGTTTTTTAACCTCATCAAACCCCATTTGAGTGACAGATTATTAATATCACACACAACCAGTTGATTGTCCTATTTATTATATTCCTAATTTACCCTTTTTTATTCTAATAATTATCAAGAATGGCGCAATATGAGCAATACAGGTTCCGGCAAACATTCTAAAGCTTTATCGTCACTAATAATGATACCATATTTATCGTCACTAGTACTGTTATTCACTGTGAAATCCCAGTAATTCACTGATTGGAATATAATAAACAGACTTAACATAGTTGGCAGACTAAAGTCCATCGTTTTGCTAAGTTGAGTCTGGAACATTGTGTCAACTCACAATTTCAGAACATTACTAATGTTTGCTTATCTTAGTAACATGCATCTTAAAGTAACAATAGAGGCCAAAAGTAAACAAAGCAGGTGTTTAAATACATTTAAATTTATATTATACCATTTAAAAAAAAAAAGAAATTATTGTGAAGATGACAATCTGTCATTGTATGGTCGGTCCAAGTGTTAGTCGCTGACAGAGAAATTAATTTCAAAACTAGGTTAAAACCTGCCAGGTAGATGTGTCTTTTGTTTACTTTTTGCCCGATTTTAATTTTTTTTTCCTGTCAGCGACTAACGTATGGCCCAACCACACAATAATAGACTGTCATCTACACAATATTTTCCATAGTTTTAAATGGTATGATTTAAATTTAAATGTATTATGGCACCTGGTTTGATATTTTGGCCCCTACTGGGCTTTTAACATGTAAGACACTGTTCAACCCTTTACCACACAATGACAACTTTTAATGACCCTGACAAAGAGAACTTTGAAAACAATGTGGGAAAAGGAGAAAATGCTAGTAACCAGCATTTACTCCTTTTCCCACAATGTTTAATACCCTATCAAGGACAAATTTGTCGTTTGGGCCAACTTCAATATTTTGTCTGCAAATGCTTTCAATTTGGACCAGTCTGAAATTTTGTTGTCTGGCAAAGAGTTAAAAGACTGTTGACAAACATTTGTTAGTAATTGTTTTCCCTTCATTTTGATCCTTGAATATGAAGTAACTCACATATTATGAAATTTTTTGTGGTGTTACTGGTATTTTTAAATTCCTTTTCAGTTCCATATATTTACCACTGATGTACTTATTTTTGAGACCTTCTTGCATATTTTTGAGTATTTAAGCTTTGTCAGATTTTGTACAATTTGTTCATGGTATGTTCCTACAATTCATTATGGTGTAACTGTACATGGATCATGAAGTGGTTTGTGACAATATTGTTAAAAACAGGGCCCAGTTTCATGAAAAAATTTGTGTCTCACATTTTGCTCAAATCTGCTAACCGATTTAACCCTTTACCACACAATTCCAAGTTTTAACGACCTTAAAGAATAAGCCCTCTGAAAACATTGTAGACCAAGTAGAAATATGCTGGTAATCAGCATTTTCTCTTTTTCCCACAATGTTTTCTACCCCATCAAGGACAAGTTCCATCATTTGAGCTACATTAGAGTTGTCGTCTGCAAGTGCCTTCAGTTTGGAGAGGTCTATTATTTACTTGTGTGATAAAGAGTTAAGACGGGTTCATTGTTTGAGACGCATTTCAGTAATATTAAAAGACAACGCTTTACCACACAATGCCGACATTTAACAACCCTGTGAAAGAAGCCTCTTGAAAACATTGTGGGAAAAGGAGAAAATGCTGGTAACCAGCATTTTCTCTTTTTCCCACAACGTTTTCTACCCTATCACTGAAAAATTGTACCATTGAGCCACACTGAAATTGTCGTCTGCAAATGCTTTCAATTTGGAGAAGGCTAAAATTTTGTCGTCTGGCATAGAGTTAAGTAACGTTTGCAAACAGAGTTGACAAAATGTTTCAGCAAAATAATTGGATGGTTGGTTGTGTCAAACCCTTTACTACACAATCCCTAGTTTTAACAAAAAGAGACCTTTTGAAAACATTGTGGGAAAAGGAGAAAATGCGGGTCACTATTTCAGCATAGTTTCAATTATTTTGCTATGGCCAATGCACCTATCCATGCTTTCCTGGAGTTTCAGTCACCAGTACTTTGCACATTATTCTTCCCAAGCCACTGGTTGCTTTAACAGATATCCATTGTCAAAACAATAACCAACTTAAAATAACTGAACTTCACTTAGTTAACAGATTTAAGTCTGTTCAGTTTGCAGAGTTAACTCTTTACCACACAATCCACAATTTTAATGACATTAACAAGGGACGCCTTTTAAAACATAGTGGGAAATGGAGAAAATGCTGGTAACCAGCATTTTCTCCATTTCCTACTATGTTTTCTGCCCCATTAAAAACAAAGTTCATCACATGAACCACATTTAAATTTTTATCTGCAAATCCTTTGAATTTGGACCAGTCTAAAATTATGTCGTTTGGTAAACGGTTAGGTATGAAACATTGTGCCAATTCTGGATTTGAAAACAATACTTAAGTCCATTTGTGTTAGTGAAATGTGTCTCAAATAACAAAAGGACCTTATAGTCGGAAAATGAGTGTTAGCCGGTTTATAGCAAAATAAGAGACTTAATTTTTTTCTTGAAACAGGGCCTAGATCTATTGTTATGATAATTGAAAATGAATCCATCTGAAAAAATGGAAAATGATTTTTTTGAATAACAAAATTTTTTACATGTCCAATTTGAAGCCAGTAGCAGAGAACAAACTGACCCTTTACCAAACAATCCCCAGTTTTAAGGATTCTGCGATGAGAAAGCTCAAGAAAACATTGTGGGAAACAGCATTTCTCCTTTTCCTGCAATGTTGTCTACCATATCAGAGAACCTAGGCTTATTTGTACCAATTTTTAATTTGTCATCTGCAGATGTTTTCAAATCATTGTATGGGTTTTTACGCCACATTCAATATTATTTCAGTAATATCACAGTGACAGCTCACATATTCATGTATGTCCTGGGTTTCACCAGTACTAGGCTAGGGCTCTGAGGTGTCTTGCCCAAGAACACTCCCGTGAAAAACGCAGTGGATCCAGCATGGCTCGAACCTGGAGCCTCCAGGTTACAAGTCCCATACTTTACCACCGAGCCTTGCAGGACCCGTTTTTCAATCAGAAAAGTCTATAATCTGGTGTTGGGGAAGGGTTAAATGTAGCTAAAATGATAATTTCTGTACTTAAAAGGGAAGAAAAGATTGTGAGGAGAAAGGAGAAAATGCTGGTTACCAGCTATTGCTCCTTTTCCCACAATGTTTTCTGACAGCTTCTTCCTCTGGATCATTAAAACATGGATTCAGTAAAGGGCAATTCTCTTTATGTCCTGAAATAAAATGTGTCTGGCTATTTAAACCCCTTACCATACAATCCCGAGTTTTAACGACTCTGAGAAAGAAGCCTTTTTGAAAACATTGTGGGAAAAGGAGAAAATGCTGGTTACCAGTATTTTCTCCTTTTTCCACCATGTTTTCTACCCTATCAAAGACAAATTCCATCATTTGAGCCAAATTTAAATCATCGTCTGCGAACGTTTACAATTTCAACAAGTCTACAATTTTGTTGTGTAGCAGAAGAGTTAAAACTTCCGTTGACTTACAATTAAGCTTTAACACATAAATGCATACTAAAACATTGTAGCAAAAGGAGACATCATTTATTATGAAAAATTTCTACTTTTGCCACAATGTTTTAGAAAGCTGCAAACAAAGAGTGGTCCTATAAAGGATGTAATGTGTTAATGCTTTACAAAAAAATGCCGAGTTATAAGGACCTTGAGGTAAAAGGCTTTTGAAAACATTGTGGGAAAGGAAAAAAATGCTGGTAACCAGAAGGAAGAAAATGCTGGTAACCAGAAGGAAGAAAATGCAGGTAACCAGGATGAAGAAAATGCTGGTAACCAGAAGGAAGAAAATGCTGGTAACCAGCTTTTTCTTCGTTTTCTTACAATATTTTCTATCCATCCAAGTACAAGTCTTGTTATTCCAGTCATATTTAACCCTTAAAGTGCCTATCACTACTATAGTTGCCTTAGTTGCCAGTGTAGATCAAGATCAGACTGCACAAGATGTGCAGTCTGATCTTTGATATACATTGTCCAATTTGCTGAAACATTACAGACAACAGGCAACCACAAAATTGTGCCTATCACTACTATAGTTGCCTTTGTTGCCAATGTAGATCAAGATCAGACTGCACAAGATGTGCAGTCTGATCTTTGATCTACATTGTCCAATTTGCTGAAACATTACAGACAACAGGCAACCACAAAATTGTAATTATTTGGGTCTTTTTCTAGATTGAAAAATTCTCTTGGTTACCAGCATATTCTCCTTTTCCCACAATGTTTTCAAAATGTTTTTTTTCTTAGGGTCGTAAAAAGTTGGGATACTGTGGTAATGCGTTAAGGGTTAATCCATCGTCTGCAAATGTTTTCAATTTGGACAAGCCTAAAATTTTGTCATTTGGGAAAAATTTAAACTAATCTGAAACAGAATGAGATTTGCAGACCTACAAAAAAAACAAAGACAATACTATAACTTAGTGTCCTTGATATTTGACCTTGGCCTTTGTAATGTAACATCTTCCACTACTTCCTCCTGACTACCGTCTTTGTGGGCCTTAGCAACGGCCAGATGAATACACTGTACCCAGGGTTCAATGTTCTGCTGACCTTTAGCCTTGAATACGTAATTTTGATCAGCAGTGAAGATCTCGAATGCTTTTGGAATGTCTCGAATACCTTTCCTGACTGCTTTAACGCTCTGTATTTCTCGTACAGGTAGAGTTTCTCTTCTCTGAAAAAAACGAAAAAAAAAACCAGGTTACATCAAAGAATGCTACCCATATTCCTTTTTTGTTTTTATCTTTCAAACTAACCAAATATGCATGCAATAACACCAATGTGATATTTATTTTTTATATTTATGGAACATTTTTTGACATACCACGGATATCAATTTTATATGAATGAATTTTCTGTGGATAAATATCATGTTTTATGATGTACTGGTGGTCAACATCATTTGTGACATCAGTATTACAGCTAATCCATATTCATTTTATCTGCAAATACTGCTAAATTTGTGTTTTCATTGTCAGAATTAATAAACAGCAACAGACGTTGAAAGATAAATATAATATATACATAGTGTTGTCATATATCAAAAAATATCTAACTCGGTTATGAGAATTGATCAATGTCTCACAAAGGCTTTACAATCATCAATTCTCCCAACCTTGTTTAATATTTTTGATATACGACAACACTATGTAACTATTATATATGGCTTGCAACATTTGAAAAGGGGCATTTGGACAATTGCGTAAAGTGTCGTCTCGGATCAGCCTGCGCAATCCGTGCAGGCTAATCCGAGACAGCACTTTACAACTACATTAGTCTACAATCAGGGAGGGCGCTTTTATTAGGAGAAATACGGTATCTTCAGTAATAAAAGAGATCTAACAAAATGTCAAAGTTTTTGCACAACAACAACACGGACAACAACAATAATGACACACTGATGTTATGACATTAACTCACTGTTTTCTTCGAAAACAGCCCAGCTAAAAAACTGACAAGTTCATTTGCTTTTATGTAAGCAAGCAAACCTTTTATACAAATCCATCTAATTATTTTTTTCCCCAAGGGCTATAGCTCTTAGAAACATTATGAACTGGGGACCAAGATTAAATGCTATAATTTTTGGCATCGGATTTGGATCTACAGCGTTGACACTACTTTTAAAAGTCATAACCCTTTATCAATCGACAAAATTTTAGACTGGTTCAGTTGAATGATTGTACGGTGTTTAACACCTTTTTCAAAGGTATCCTGGCAGCCAGTGCACTTGTCCATGCTTCCCTGAAATTTCTTTTACCAGTACTCTGCACAATATTCTTTCGAAGCAAATGGCTGCTTTCCCACCTAACCATCAAAACAACGGTCAGCAGTGAGAGAGGAATGAATCCTGTCGCAATGACTATCATCAATTCTGGGAAAGAAATTGGCCGAGCTGGGGAACCAGCTACCCCCTGTTCTAAAGTCCTGTGTGCTATCGACTAAGCTACTAAGGCTCTGCTAAACTGTTTCAGATCGAAAGCGTCTGCAGATGACAGATTAATGTGACACTAATTACGTAGATTCCTCCTTTGAAGGGTAAAAAACATTGTGGAAGAAGGAGAAAAAGTCAGTTACCAGCATTTTCCCACAATGTTTTCAATGTTTTCTCTATCAGGGTCATTAAACCTCGGAAAGAAACTAGCCAGCAGGTTCTTACCGAGTCACTTTTACTGTAGGTGATCTGTGAGCCAGACAAGGTGAAATATCTAGTTTTCCATCGTTTCAGAAATTTCCAGCGTCCTTTCTTCTCCTTTAACTGGCCCTACAAACAAATCAAAACTGTCTGTAAAGCATAATAGAGGACAAGTGAAAATTCCTTACTCACCAAAGGCAAACCGAGCAATTTTGGAAATTGTGTTTGTATTGTTTGTTTATTTGTTTGTTTATTTGTTTGACCCTTTACCACCCCATCAACACTTTTAATGACCCTAAGGATAACAAGCTTTTGAAAACATTGTGGGAAAAGAAAAAAATGCTGATTGCCATTATTTTTTATACACTTTGGAGGGTAAATTTGAATTTTTGAATGCTATTAATTTTGTTGACTCAAATTGCTTTCAATATGGTCAAGTCAAGATATTCATTGTTAACCCTTTACCACACAGTCCCAAGTTTTAACGCCCTGGAGGAGGAAGGCTTTTGAAAACATTGTGGGGAAAAGGAGAAAATGCTGGTAACCAGCATTTTCTCCTTTTCCCCACAATGTTTTCTACTCTTTTAAAGAAAAATGTCATCAATTACAACACATCTAATTTGTCTGCTGCACATGTTATCAATTCAGGCATGTCTCGGATATTGTTGTTAAGTAAAGGGATAAGTGACAATTTAGATGAGCTGATGTGCCCTTTCTGATTGTACTTTTTTGCTTTTGCTTCTTTATTTCAGAGATCTGCTCTATGAAAATAGGGTCTCATGTATCTGCAAAAAGGTACTGAATCATCAGTTGGAACTTTTCATTATTGGTAAATTATCTTCATACCAAAAGACCATTTTAACACATGACTCAACTAAATTTTAGTCAAAATGGACTGTGCAAGTATGTATGTCATGACTTGTATAGTCAAAGATGCATTAAACTCCCTTTTTCCAGAGTATCACTCATATGATATAAACAGAGGCTAAATTATATCCGTGTGTTTATTACATTTACCATTAAAGGTTGTTGTTACATGTATATTGTATCAGAAATATAGGCTCAATTATTGTAGATTGTATATGTTCTATATAAGAAACACACACTGAATTAGTTTGATGTCATAGTTGTTTTAAACAAGACAGTTCTTGTTGTTTTTGTTGTTGTTGTTTTTGTTGTTGCTGTTGATATTGTTTTTGTTGTTGTTGCTGCTGCTGCTGTTCTTGCTGTTGTTGTTTATGTTGTTGTCACTGTTGTTATTGCTCTTGTTTTATATATAGATTAATATGGTACATGTACTGTGTCAAAATACCAATGTTATCTGGTAAGGTTGGGAGAAGTTACCATAACGAGGCTGTCTTGTAGGACTGTTCAGTGCAGTATGATGTTGTTTTCAACTGCCCTTAAAAAACATTTGGCACGACACTGTAGTTTAATTGCCAGCTGTTCCGGCAATGGAGGACCGTTAATATTCTTACCAATGGGGTGAGCAGTAATATTTTAGTTAAAACATATTTATTTCACATCGATTGAGATACAAGTTCCTACAGCCTATAATAATCTCTCTCAATTCTGCTTCCTGCAAACTACACCATTACACGCACCAATGTGTGGGCCAATGAAAGATTCCAAAGTTAACACCCGCTCCCTGGTATCGAACTTGGGACTTTATGGTTACAAAGCGGACTCTCTACCTCACAACCACAGACACCACAGTAATACAAAGGTAAAATTTTTTGACTAACTGTACAATTTTGTGTCCAAAAAATTGCATTTTTTTTTGGTCATTATATAGGACGAAAATAGTTACGGTAAGTCATAGTTGAATATACAAATTAGATCCTGCCTGATTGCATTTTATGTTATCATGCAGGTGATATCAGGTCAGAGATGGCTTAATTGCATGGTAACTCAGAAATATCAACTCACTGCTATGACTGGATGACCATGGGGCATTAATTCTGACATCTTTTCCGGGTGATTACACATAAAACAAGCCCAGTATTTCTTGGGAGCATTGAACTCAAACACATCGAAGTAACGGTAATTATGCAGTTCTTGCAGCAAGGCATCTTGGTCCTGAAACAGAACAGGAAAAGTAGTCTTTGATGTTAAAACATCGTATTTGTAATCAGAAAATGCTTGTTTGCTCCCTTCAAGTAACTAGTTAGGTCACTTTGAAACTATGAAATCTTTGTCAGACAACAAAATTCAAAGATTTTTCACATTGAAAGCATTTGCTGATGACTAATAAAATGTAACTCAAAAAGTAACCCTTAGAGAGCTAAATAAACCCTACAGACATTCTAAATGTTGACATAAGACACAAATAAATGCAATGTCAAAGTCAATTTTGTCTAGAATGTTTCAGCAAAGCACACGGTGTAGATCAAAGATCAAACGGCAAAAGCAGCTATAGTTGTGAAAAGGTGCTTTGGAGGTAAAAAAATTGATTTTGGAAGGACAGAAAACATAGTGGGAAAAGGAGAAAATGCTGGTTACCAGCATTTTCTCCTTTTCCCACAATGTTTTCAAAAGCTGTCTTCATTCCCCATGGAAGTCAGGATTGTGTGGTAAAAGGTTAAAAAGGTAAAGTCCTTTTCATGTTATGTTTTCATTATTTCAAAGTTTTATTACAATGTCTTTCCTAGTGTCTACCTGCAATAGGTCTTAACTCTACAATCCCTGTCTAACAACTCTCCCATACCACCAATACTGCCATCCAGGTTAGGTCCAAGGCAACTTGGGTAATCACCAGACATTCTAAAGAAAGTTCTTAGCCTTATGCTCAAGAATTTTCTACATGTGAATATAACATAACTTCTGTTTGGCTAACCATTTGGTTTAGCCAATCATAAGTTGTGTTCCTTTCACATTTAGAAAATCTCGGAGAATAAGACAAAGAATATTCTTAAGAATAGTTGGTGAGTACAGACACTGGGTTTCTGAATTACAAATCCGATGTCTCAGCCACTGAGTCTCAGAAAACACGCAAGCACTTGTCAGAGTTCAACCTTCACTCTTTAATCTTTTACTGCACAATCCCAACTTTTCACAAACTTGAGAAAGAAAGCTTTTCAAAACATTGTAGGAAAAGGAGAAAATGCTGGTAACCAGCATTTTCTCCTTTTCCTACATTGTTTTCTAGTCTCCCAAAATCAAATTTCAACTTTTGAGATACATCTATTTTCTTGTCTGTAAATATTCTCAATTTGAACTGGTCTAAAATTCTGTCCTTTGGCAAAGAGTTAACTCTTTACCAGATGACAAAATTGTAGCCTTTTCCAAATTGAAAGAATTTGCAGACGACAAATTTAAGGTCACTCAAAACATGAAATTTATCTTTCATAGGATAGAAAATGTTGCGGGTAAGGGAGACAATGGTTATCAGCTTCATCTCATTTTTGAACATGTTTTCAAAAGCCTTCGTTCACAGCACTGTAAAAATCAGGTTTGTTTAGTAAGGGCTTAACAGCAAAATTTTAGACCCAACCACACTGATCACTTATTGGCAACAAAATTAAATGTGGATCAAAAATTAATGAAGGTGTTCTTCTGTGAAGCAAACAAGTACAAAACTTTGTAGGAAAAGAAGAAAATGCTGGTTACCAGCAGTTTCTCATTTTCCCACATTGATTCACCCCTTTATTGCACAATCCAGAGTTTTAAATACACAGAGGAAGAAACCTTTTGAAAACATTTTGGAAAAGGGAGAAGATGCTGTAACCAGCATTTGTTCTTTTCCGATAATATTTTCTACCCTATTAAGGATAAATTCCATCATTTGAGCGACATTCATATTGTCGTCTGCAAATGTTTTCAATTCGGACAAGACTACGGTATGTTTTGCTCCTTTGTTAAAGATTTAAATTGATTGACTGTATGGTTTTTAACTCCATTTTCAATATTATTTCAGTTATATCTCAGCGGCCAGTGCACCCATCCATGCTTTCCTAGAGTTACTTTTACCAGTACTCTGCACAATATTCTTTCCAAGCCACTAGCTGCTTTCCCATATAGCCATCGTCGAAACAATGATCAGCGGTGAGAGAGGAATGAATCCTACCGCAATGACTATCATCAATCCCTGGAAAGAAATTGGCCGAGCCTTGGATTGAACCAGCGACCCCCTGTTCTTGAGTCCTGTACGCTACCGACTGAACTACCAGGTCTCATTAAAGAGTTAAAAACCCTTCCTCCCAAGCATTATTTATACATGGTAAAGATTTACGACAAAGAAGACTGTAACACTTAAATCACCAATTTTCTTTGCAGTGTAAAAATTGAAAAGTGTAGGTCAAAGATATGACAGTCTGGTCTTAATCTACAATGTCCACAAACAGCATCTGACATTGCCCTAACTTACCTTGGCAGAAGGGAATGATGAAGTAACCAATGTTAAATAGCCCACATTGCTTTTCTCCGGATAGAGAGCGTCCCAGCATGCTTTTAGACTGCTTACATTGACGTCTTGTTGACTTAATGCTGATTGTGATTTCGCCTTAAATAATGTATAAAAAAGAAGATTGTATGCAAATGGCAAAATCTGGCTGCTCCTCACCAAACAACATAACTCTAGAGCTCTCCAGTTTGAAAGCATTTGCAAGCAACAAATCAAATGTGGTGCACAGGATGAAAGTTTCCTTTCAAAGGATAGACAACATTGAGGGAATAGGAGAAAATGCTGTCTACCAGCATTTTCTTCTTTTCCTACATCATTTTCTAAAGCTTTCTTTTCTTTCGTAATTGTGTGGAAAAGGGTTTATCCTTTTACGTAACTTTGAATAATAAGATTAAAGATTCCAAGTTTTATATGCCCTGAAGGAGGCTTTTGAAAACATTGTGAGAAAAGGAGAAAATGCTGGTTTCCATCATTTTCTCCCTTCTCCCATCATGTTTTCTTTCCTCCAAAGACAGATTTAACCCTTTACCAAACAATCCCTGGTTTTTACGACCCAGAAATAGATGCCTTTTGAAAACATTGTGGGAAAAGGAGAAAATGCTGGTAACCAGCATTTTCTCCTTTTCCCACAATGTTTTCTACCCTGCTGGAAACAAATTTCAATTTTTCAGTTACGTTTATTTTGTCGTCTGCAAGTGCTTTCAATTTGGACCAGTCTAAAACTTTGTCGTTTGGTAAAGAGTGAAGGTTCTGAGACACAATTATTTGTAGTCTTCAAATGCTTCCAGTTTGGACAAACCTTCAGTTTTATCATCTGATAAAAACATAGTAACAAGTTATCATCCACCCTTTACAACACAATCTCGATTTTTAACCACCCTAGAAAGAAGACTTTGGAAAACATGTGTAGGAAACAGTGTGGGAAAAGGAAAAAATGCTGGTAACAAGCATCTTCTCCTTTTCCGACACCGTTTTGTACCTATTCAAGGTCATAAAATATCATTTAAAAATCATCCGAATTGTCATCTGTCATCTGAGTTAAGTCATCTAGGATAGATAAAGTTGAAGAGATCCTGTTTGTGATGATGTAAAACACATGAGTGTTAGTGACTTACCTTTTGTCCAAAATATCATAAAGACAAATAGTTGACAAGTCTACAGTTTTGTAGTGTGGTAAAAAGTTAACCAAAAAGATAGAAAAAAATTCTTTTCATAAATTACCTGAACAGCAAGAAACATCAGATGAATCCAGGTTTTTGGAAGTTTTGTGTTGAGAATGAAACATACTTTGCCGTATAAACAATTTCTACCATTTATTTCACACTGGAAGTTCAAACGGACATAGCGTTTATGTCGACTATCTGTAAAGCAAAGGTAATCAATCAATAACTGTACAGGTTATTTCAGTTCTGCCAGGAAAAAAAAAATTACATATCACATAAAAGGATAATACAAATTACACGAAACATTTAAAGGAAAGGAAAAATAAAAAATGGTTTTTAACGATACAGAAAATATGGTGGGAGGACCATGAGGATTAACTGCTTCTTACAAGCAATTAATCCCTTTTCCACAATATTTTCAAAATGTATGCAGTAACACAGAAATATATAAAGTGGTACAATGAGTAACTGTAATGTAATAGGGTGATAAAAACTTTTTCCACTTTTATTTCTATATACATGTTTTACATCTATCATATACTAAAGTACCGGTAATCCATTCTGAATCTGAATTATGCTGAACTTTTTACAAGAACACAATAGAGTAGAATAGAACATCATTTATTTGATGAAATTTTTACAAAATTTTACAAAATGTTTTGTTATAATACAAGAACAAGTCTGAAATTTCATAAAGTCTATTATTACATATCAAATAAGTGAATAAGCAAAATAGATCTTTTCATTTTATTAAATAATTGATATATACAAACAATTTATCTTTTAGTCACAAAGCAACCACAACGTAGAAATGTTACAACAAAGCAAATCTCTGAGACAGTTTTGATAATCTGACAAAATGTTAGACTTGTCCAGATTGAAAGCATTTGAAGATGAGACATTAAAAGAGACTTATATTTGAGATTTGTCTTCAAAAGGGTAGACAAAAATGTGAGAAAACGAGAAAATGCTGGTTACCAGCATTTCATCTTTTACCCACAATGTTTTCAAAAGCTTTATTTCTCTTGGTTGTTAAACTCAGGATTGTATGGTAGAGGGTAAATCTAGCAAGTACTCCTGCTGGTGACCTAAACCCCCAAAAATACCATAAATGTTTAGAGAGGTGTGAACGGTATAACAAGAGCACCGCATGCGGGTGCCAACACAAAGCTGCAGTTGCTTTCAGCAATATAGACTGATTTTCAGTGAAGATTTTAAGTTGAAAAAAGGACACAAATGTGTCAAAAAATATTTTGATTGTTACCTGCTTTGTTGTATTGCTTCCACTTTTGATAGTTAACAACTACTCCAAGTCTAAAGTAAATATCTTCAGTACTGACTGATATATTATAAAATTTCATGATGCAGATGACACAGACAAAGACAATACCTTGACTTTTTCTTTGAAAACAACTGAGCTAAAAATTATTTACAGAAACTCTCAGAGAAAGCTTCAATCAAACAAACATTCCTGCTACTGATGACAACCCTAAAAAAATACTGCAGTTAAAGAAGCAAAGATTATGGCTTACCTACAATTCTACATTTAGTTGGAAAGCATAATCTGCCCTAGACAGGTTTGAATGGGAAAGAAATTATCTACATAAACTCTCAGAAAAAGTTCAGCCCTCTTCCAGACGACTTGCCGAGATTGAAAGCATGAAGATGAAAAGTTAAATGAGACTCAAATTTCAAGTTTTGCCTCGGAAAGGGTAGAAAAAATTGTGGGAAAAGGAGAAAATGCTTGTTACCACAATGTTTTCAAAAGCTTCATTTCTCCAGGTTTTTTAAACTTGGGATTGTATGGTAAACTAAAGGGTTAATCTAGCGAACATTCCTGCTGGTGATCTAAGCCTCAAATACACTACAATAAAATCAGCATACGCCATAGCTAAATTACATTTAGCTGGAAGAGATATTCTGGTTTAGAGAAGTGTGAACGGTATAACAAGTGCATTGCATACAGGTGCCAATGCTCGGCTGTGGTTGCTATTAGAAGTAAAATGATTTTCAGTGAATTTTCTTTGTCAAAATGGGGGATAATTGTGTCAAAAATATTTTTCATAGTTACCTGCTCTTGTTGTATGGGTTCCATTTTTGATAGTAAACAACTAATCCGAGTTTGAAATAAATGTCTTCATTAACGACACAGATAAAATGTGAAAGTTTAAGCACAACAAATTTTAAGACAAAAAGGGGCACAACCGTGTCAAAAAATTTTGATGGTTACGTGCCCTTGTTGTATGGTTTCCTTTTTTTTTGATAGTTGACAGCTAGTTAGAGTTTGAAGAAAATATTTCAAGTAATGACAGAAATAGTATATAATGATAAAAGCTTTTGCAAGACAACACAGACAACGATGACCCAGACACAACAACATAGACAACGATGCAGATGATCACAAGGCTATGACAATACCATGACAATTTCTTTAAAAACAGCCGAGGTAAAAATTATCTACAGAAACTCTCAGAGAAATTTTCAATCCAGCGAACATTCCTGTTACTGAGGAAGACCTTAAAAATACTACAGTAAAACAAGCAAGAATCATGGCTTACCTACAATACTACACTTAGCAGGGAGAGGTATTCTGGCGGACAAACTATTGATGTAATTACGAATGGTGGATAGATGCTTCTCACAGAAATGCTGTACTCCATCCCGTAGTGGTTCAGGCTACAACAGAATAGCATTTGATCATTATACCAAATAATCTCTTTTATGTGGGGCCCTGGGGATTACACCTTCTGAAAACATAGAGGGAAAAGGAGAAAATGCTGGTAACCAGCATTTTCTCCTTTTCCCACTATGTTTTCCATGATTTCTAGGACAAATCCTGTCATTTGGGCCATATTCAAATTCTGGTCTTTCAAAAGCTCTTAATTTGCAGGAGCACAAAGTTTTGTTGTCTGGTAGAAAGCAAAAGTAACTTTCCAAGATTCCATGCAAAGGTTTTGTTTGTTTCTTTGTTTTTTAGGGGTTTAATGCTATTTTCACCATAATTTTTGTTAAATTGCAGTAGACAGTCCAAATATCCATGCCTCCTTCACTTTCTCTTTGCTGTACTTCACACAAGCCGCTTTCCAACATATAAATCGTCAAAACAATGATCAGCTGTGAGAGGGAAATATATCTTTTTTTTTGTAATGACTACCATCAAACCTTGGAGATAAAGTCTGCATGCTGGGGAGTCAAATCAGCCACTCCTGTTTTCAAGTCATCTTTGTTACCAACTGTATTTTTAAAGTTCAATGCCTTTTCAATCATTATTTCATTTATACCTCAGCAGCCAGTGCACCTATCTATGCTTTCCTGGAATTCCTTTTACTAGAAAAACATTCTTCACAAGCAACTGGCTGCTTTCCCGCATAACCAACGTCAAAACAATGATCAGCAGAAGGTGAAAAATTAATCCTTCTCAAAATGACTATCATTAATCCTTGGGAAAAAAAAATTGGCCTTCAAATCAGCAACCCTGTGGTTGTAATCCCTGTTGGTTGCTGACTGAGCAACCAGGTTCAGCTAAAGGTTTATGTAGTGTAGAGGTTAACTCTTTACCACACAATCACAAGTTTTAACCACCCTGAGATGGAAGTCTTTTGAAAACATTTTGGGAAAAGGAGAAAATGCTGGTAACCAGCATTTTTGCCTTTTCCCAAATTGTTTTCTCCATTTTTAAAAGGAAAATCCAATCATTTAAGCAACATTTAATTTGTCGTCTGCTACTGCTTTCAGTTTGGATCAATCTAAAGTTTTGTTGTGTGGTAAGAGTTCAATACAATACTTACTGGAAGCCCACTGTTACTACTGAGGGTTAGAGCACTGTTCAAGGAAGCTCTGTCAAAGGTGGATGTTGGACTGACAGGGCGATCTGTGAGAGCCCGCACATTTGATATGCTGTTCCTGTGAATACAGAACTATTATTTTGCAGCACATGGACAGCTAAGCTCACTTAACCCTTTACTACACAATTCCAACTTTAACTCTTTACCAAACGACAAAATTTTAGACTTGTCCAAATTCAAAGCATTTGCAGACAACAACTTTAATGTGGCTCAAACGTTGTAACTCGTTCTTAAGAAGGTAAAAAACATTTTGGGAAAAGGAGAAAATGCTGGTGACCAGCATTTTCTCCTTTTCCCAAAATGTTTTCAAAAGATTCTCTCCACAGAGTCGTTAAATCTCGGGACTGTGTGGTAACGGGTTAAACAACCCTGAGAAAGAAAGCTTTTGAAAACATTGTGAGAAAAGGAGAAAATGCTGGTAACCAGCATTTTCTCCTTTTCCCACAATGCTTTCTCCCCTTCCCAAATCAAATTTCTATTTTTGAGTCACATTTATTTTGTCGTCTGCAAATGCTTTCAATTTGGACTAGTCTAAAATTTTGTTGTTTGGTTGAGGGTTAACCCTTTACCAAACAACAAGTTGTTGGACTTGTCCAAACTGAAAGCATTTGCAGATGACAATTTAACCCTTTACCAAACAATCCCTGGTTTTCACGACCCCGGGAAAGAAGACTTTTGAAAACTTTGTGAGAAAAGGAGAAAATGCTGGTAACCAGCATTTTCTCCTTTTCCCACAATGTTTTCTACCCTATCAGAGACCTAAAGCTAATTTGTGCCAATTCATGCCAATTCTGAATTTGTCCTCTGCAGATGCTCTCAGTTTGGAATAGTCTAAAATTTTGTCGTTTGGTAAAGAGTTAAATATGGCTTATATGACATGATTTGTCTTTGAGAGGGCAGAAAACATTGTGGGAAAAGGAGAAAATGCTAGTTACCAGCATTTTCTTCTTTTCCCATAATGTTTTCAAAAGCTTTCTTTCTTAGGGGTTATTAAATTTCGGGACTTTGTAGAAAGGGTTAATGATCTTGAGAAAGAAAGCTTTGGAAAACATTGTGGGAAAAGGAGAAAATGCTGGGTAACCAGCATTTTCTCCTTCTCCCACTAGGTTTTCTACCCTTTCGAAGACAATTTCCATCATTTCAGCTACATTAGATTTGTCGTCTGCAAATGCTTTGGATTTAGAAAGGACCAAAATTTTGTTATTTAGTAATGGATTGAGGCACAAGAATATGAATATCCATGTGTCAACGGGCAGAGTTTCTGAGTTTATCAAACAAGCCCGAGTTTTAATGACCCTAAACAAGAACATTTTCTAAAACAATGTGGGAATAAGAGAAAATGCTGGTAACCAGTATTTTCTCCTTTTCCAACAATGTTTTCTACCTGTCTCAAAACAAGTTATTTCAATTTTTGAGTCACTTTTATTTTGTCATCTCCAAATGCTTTCAATTTGGACAAGTCTATGATTTTGTTGTGTGTTAAAGGGTTAAAATCAGACTGCATAAAACGTCCAGTCTGATCTTTGATCTACATGGTTTGCTTTGCTGAGACAGCCTGGACAAAGGCAGGTCAATATCTCATTTCTAGTCTAGTCTGGTAACCAGAATTTTCTCCTTTTCCCACAATGTTTTCTACCCTTCTCAAAAAAAAAAAAAAAAAAAATTCTATATTTGAGTCACTTTTATTTGGTCATCTCCAAATGCTTTCAATTTGGACAAGTCTAGTATTTTGTTGTGTGGTAAATGGTTAAAATCAGACTGCATAAAACGTCCAGTCTGATCTTTGACCTACACTGGCTACTTTGCTGAGAAAGCCTGGACAAAGTCAGCTTTGACATTGCTATCAATCATATCATGTCTTGTTTGAAAATGTGTGTTGTGTTTAGGCAGCAATCTAATGGTTAATAAAGTTGTAGTGCTTATTTAGCGATCATGGTAAATAGATTATGTTTAACCTCAGCCCTCTACAAGACAGCAAAATTTCAATCCATATTGTAAGCATTTGCAGACATCAAATCAAATTTGGCTAGCATTATGGAATTAGCTTTTGAAAGTGTAGAAAACATTGCGGGTAAAGGGGGAAGGTACTGGATTAACTAATCCTTTACCAAACTATCCCATATTTTAACAGCCCTGAGAAAGAAGAGTTCGAAAACATTGTGGGTAAAGGTGAAAGGTGCTAGAACCAAGCATTTTTTCCTATTCCCACAATGTTTTCTACTATTTGAAAGGCTAAAATCATCTTTTGTGGCTAACTCTTTACCAAACAACAAAATTTAAGACTACTCCAAGCTGAAAGCATTGGCATACCACAAATCAAATGTAGCTTAAATGATGGATTATGTGCCTGAAAGGACAGAAAACATTTTGAGAAAAGGAAAAAATGCGGGTTACCAGCATTTTCTCCTTTTCCCACAATGTTTAAAATAGGCTTTTTCATCAAGATTGTAAGAACTCAGGAATGTTTCACAAAGAATTAATTGAATTTGTCATCTGCAAATGCTTTCTGTTTAGAAAAGTCTTAGACCTTGTCGTTTGGTAAAAGGTTAAGCACATAGATAATATAAGAAACTCAGACAGATAAAATGCAAGACACAAAAAATCATACCGTGAGGATTTGGTCAGACTCTGCTGGCTTGATCTTGTACTATTAGACTGTTGTTGTCTGACCCCAACAACATTGCTAGGATATGCAGGGTTACCCACGGTGATTATTGTTACTGTGCCCTCTGTTTGACTGGAAACTGACCTAGTTTCCTTTTGACCTGAGCTACAGAAACATAACAAAAGTAATATGAAGCACAGTCTACTACAATACTATATGTTATTGCACTTGTATGGAAATATATTGTGTTAAACAAGTTCTTATGGTAGAGTTGCCCGAGCTTGCGAGGGCATCTACACCAAAAGAATGAGTTCAACACAATATATTCCCATAGAAGTGCAGTAACCTTTTTATTATATACTTTGATATTGTTTACAAAATTTCCCGTGATTTCACAGTGTTTTCATTAAATTCATTAATTTACCTTTATAGTGTCTTGTTAATTTCAAAAACGTAAGAAATCCGTTTCGTTGACCCGGTACTGTTCTTTTGCGGAATTTTCAATATTGCTTTATTGCCTTATGACCGTTGCTATAGGTATGTAAACAAACAAGATGGCGACCAAGCATCCCTTTCTTTCGCTACATAATTTCATCGTCGATAAACATGTTCTATAGCTTTGTAGTGACTGATATTCAGAAAACTAATGTTCTGTTAATTCTTATATTTTTATAAAGGACTATGCATTAAAAAATCACAGAACACGATCTTTAACAATGAAACTTGGTGATTATGGCGGCCATTCATATTTTGATTTTGGAACAAATGAGGCGTTTTAAAATAGTTCCATACTTAGCTCTGAAGTATGTAATATGAAAGTATGCTATATGAAAAAGTATTGTATACTTTCATCCATTGCGAATACATGGGGACAACATCAAAGTATATAATAAAGAAAAATATACAAAATCAGAAAAGATCTATTTGTGCCATACTCTGGCAAAAGGGGACTTAATGCATCTCTGTGATGCATTATAACATGCAAGTCATCACATACTTTTGGATCCATAAGATCCTTTTTTTTCTAACAATTGACTGGATCTGGAGGTACAATGGTCCTTTAACTCTTTACCACACAAGAAAAATGTAGACTTGTCCAAATTGAAAGCATTTGCAGACGACAATTTCACTGTGGCTCAAATGGTGCAATTGTTCTTTGACAGGGTAGAAAACGTTGTGGAAAAAGGAGGAAATGCTGGTTACCAGCATTTTCTCCTTTTCCCACAATGTTTTCAAAAGGCTTCTTTCCCAGGGTCGTTAAAAGTCGGGATTGTGTGGTAAAGTGTTAACATTGAGAAAATTGACCAGTGGCAAAAGTTTTAAGCCATATCAGCCTGCACAAACCCCGCAGGCTGACATGGGTCAACACTTTTTGTAGATGCATTAAGCCCCCTTTTCACAGAGCACAACTCATTTATAATGGAAGATATTTGTGTATTTCAAACATCATGCCAAACCAGAACCATTTAACCCTTTAGCACACAATCACCTCTTTAACTTCCCTAAGGAAGAATATTTCTGAACACATTGTGGAAAAAGAAGAAAACGCTGGTAACCAGTATTTTCTCCTTTGCTCACAATGTTTTCTACCCTTACAAACAAAAATTCCATCAATTGATCCAAAGTTAAATTGTCAAATGCAAACACTTTGAATTTGGACAAGTCCAAAGTTTTGTAGTGTGTATCGAGTGAAGTCAAAAGTTTGTAACTCAAAAAAGCTAACCAATTTTCTGCCAAATTTACAATGCTATCACAAAAAATAGCTTTTGGTATGTCTCAGTCTACACTCCCTGAGGCAATCCTCATGGTCATGTTCATGTTTGGTCATGATAGGTGTTGATTACAAAATTCTCTTACTATTTTTTGAGGTCATCTTTGAGCTGATGTACCAACAGTCTCACAGCACTGGACCCACACTGTGACAGCTTGTTTATTTCACCCATGTTATCCACGAGCAAGTCATGATAAAGAAGTCCTAGAGCTTTGATTTCTTGTAAAACACTGACTAGAGCCGACTGGTCCGTCATATTTAACTGTGACACTAAATAGTTCATAGTCTTTATTGCATGTACCTAGTAATGAAAAGAAATCTGAGACTTCAAGTTAAACCTTTTACCACATAATCCTGACTTTTAATGACCTTGAGGAAAATGCCTTTTGAAAACATTGTGGGAAAAGGAGAAAATGCTGGTAACCAGCATTTTCTTCTTTTCCCACAATGTTTTCTACCCTTTCAAAGACAAATACAATCATCTGAGCCAAGTTCAATATGTGGTCTGTAAATGCTTTCAACAGAGGTAAATCTAAAATTTTGTCAGGTGGTAAAGGGTTAAACATTATACATCTACCAAACAATTTTGTTTTACTTCACTACAAATCTGCGATATAGGTTTTCTTAACTCTTTACCATACAATCCCAAGTTTTAACGACCCAGTGCAAGAAACCTTTTGAAAATATTAAGAGAAAAGGAGAAAATGCTGGTTACCAGCATTTTCTCCTTTTTCCACAATGTTTCCTACCACATTTAAGGAAATCATCATTTGAGCTACATTTATTTTGTCGTCTGCAAATGCTTTCAATTTGGTCTAGTCAAAAGTTTTGTTGTTTGGTAAAGAGTTAAAGATTGTGGGAAACACAGAAAGTTCTATTGACCAGCATTTTCTCCTTTTCCCACGCTTTTTTCCACTCTAGTACAAGTTTAACCCTTTCCCAAACAATCCCTGGTTTTTACGGCCCTGGTAAAGAAGTCTTTTGAAAACATTTTGGGAAAAGGAGAAAATGCTGGTTACCAGCATTTTCTCCTTTTCCCAAAATGTTTTCTAATCTATCAAAGTCAAAAATCATCAATTGTGTTACATTTGCTTTAATGCCTGCAGACGCTTTCAATTTGGTCGAGTCCAAAACTTTGTCGTTTGGGAAAGGCTTAAATAACCCTGCAGTACACAGCTTTCAAAACCTTTATGGGAATAAGAGTAATTGTACATGCCAAATGCTGCTTTTCCTACAATGTTTGCGATATCAATTTTTCTCTCTTTAAAAAATGTTCTCTTTAGCTTAACTAAACCCTTTACCACATAATCCCGAATTTTAATGACCCTGCAAAAAAAAAGGCTTTTGAAAAACATTGTGGAAAAAGGAGCAAATGCTGATAAAAGGCATTATCTCTTTTTTCCACTATGTTTTCTACCCTATCAAAGACAGATATCGTCATTTGAGCTGCGGTAAATTTGTCATCTACAAATGCCTTCAATCAGGATCAGTCTAAAATTTTGTTGTTTGGTAAAGACTTAAAACTGAAAGAATACTGATTATTATTTTTCTACCTTTCAAACGACGTAATCTTACACTATCACACACAAATTCCATCATTTAACTCTTTACCACACGACAAAAATGTACTCTTATCCAAAATAAAAGCGTTGCAGACGACAATTGAATTGCAGTTGAACTGATTGAATTTGTCTTTGATAGGGTAGAAAATATTGTGGGAAAAGGAGAAAATGCTGGTTACCAGCATTTTCTCCTTTTCCCTCAATAGTTTAAAAAGGCTTCTTCCTAAGAGTCATTAAAAGTCGGGATTGTGTTGTAAACGATTAAGCCCCATTTGAGAAGTCCTCCGAGAGTTTCCAATATGGATAGGTGTAAAATTTTTCTTTCTGGTAAGAAATTTGGCCTTATCTCTTTACCAAACAATCATGTGTTTTTAAAGAGGCATTTCAAAAACATTGTGGGAAAATGAGAAAATGCTAGTAACCAGCATTTTCTCCTTGTTCCACAATGTTTTTCTACCCTGTCAAAATATGTCAGTTCATTTGTAACGCTTTCGTATTTACCTTCATTTCTTTTCAGCAAAGTCAAAGTTAGAAGGGTTTCTTCTGTGCTGGAAGGACTAAAATAGAAACAAATACACGAAACAAACCTTTGACACAGTGCCAACAGCTCCAACAATTTGCACCACCTGCTGGGTGTAGATTGGCTGCTGCTCTGAAAATTGCTTCAACTGGGTCACATGATCGACAAACACGATGGGACTGGCTGTTGCCAGGTCTATGAACATGTTCAGAATGTAGTTTACAAGGGTGCTCACAGACAGATGTTCACAAAATGTGATCACATGCTTCTCCAGTGTCTGTGAAAAGTAGAATTTAGTTAATTAATTATTTAATTTAAACATATTTATTTTACATCGATTGAGAAACATGTTCTTGCAAATTAAACTAATCTCTCTCCTGCTTCCTGGGAACTACACCAGTACTCACGCCATATGTCCAATGAAAAATCCCAAAGTTCACTCTTGCGCCCGGGTATCGAACTTGGGATCTTTTGGTTACGAGACCGACACTATACCTCACCACCATGGACACCATAATTTAGTCATATGATGTTTTTGATTATACAAAACAAACTGTGGAGTGCAAATGCCGCCTTTATCTCATAAACAAGAAGATTAAAAGAGAAAACAGTGGACTCCTGAATGGATAAAGGACAGCCAACCAAAAATGACACTATGCCATTGACACTTCTTGCCTTAACTCTTTACCAATAGACAAAAATTTGGAGTAGTCCAAATTGAAAGCATGTGCAGACGACAATTTAAATATGGCTTGAATTGTGAGATCTGGCTGTGAAAGAGTGGAAAAAATTGTGGGAAAAGGAGAAAATGCTGGTTACCAGCATTTTCTCCTTTTTCCACAATTTTTTTAAAAGGCTTCTTTCTCAGGGTCGTTAAAACTCGGGATTGTGTGGTAAAGGGTTAAGCCAGAAGAGCTACCTTGAAACAGAGTATTTGCAGACAAAAGAGGTACATATGACTCAAATGACGGTTTCCATCTTTCTATCCTTTTCCAGCAGTGTTTCCTACACTTTCAAATACAAAGTCCATTGCTAAACTCTTTACTGGCTGACAAAATTTTAACCTTGTCCATAATGAAATTATTTGCAGGTGGCAAAGTAAATGTGACACAGATGTTGAAATTTGTCTTGGGAAGAGTAGAAATCATAAAATGGAAAAAGGTGAAAATGCTGCTTACCACCATTTTTCCACAATGATTTCAAAAGCCTTCTTAATCAGGGTCCTTAAAGCTCAGGACTGTGTTGTTAAAAGGGTTAAAGCATATTTAACCCTTTACCAAACAATACCAACTTTTAACGACCCTGGGAAAGAGGCCTTTTGAAAACATTATGGGCAAAGGAGAAAATGCTGGTAACCAGCATTTTTTCCTTTTCCCACAATGTTTTCTTTCTGATTAAAGAAAATTTGCACCATTAGAGCAACATTGAAATTGTCGTCTGCAAATGCTTTCAGTTTGGACAAGGCCACAATTTTATTGTCTGGTAATGAGTTAACTCTTTACCAAACAAATTTTTGGACTGGACCAAATTCAAAGCATCTGCAGACAACAAATCAAATCTTGTTAATATGATGATTTCTGACTTTGATAGGGTAGAAAATATTGTGGGAAAAGGAGAAAATGCTGGTTACCACAATGTTTTCTATAGGCTTCTTTCTCAGGGTCATTAAAAGTCGGGATTGTGTGGTAAAGAGTTAATTTGTCAACTCCTAGACTTGGTGCTTTTTAACGTGGATGAGTCCTCAATATTTTGTCCTCTGGTGGAGAGTTACAGAAATTTGGCGATGGGCAAGGCATGACATATCAAGGACCATACACCATACTAGAAATTACAGGGGACACTTCAGGCACAAGTAAGCTAAAGAAAGTCTGATAATGAACTTACCCTCGGTTTTGACTTTGCTATCATCCCAAAGACCTGCAGTAGACTAACCCTTTCAGATACCCCACAAATTTCTATCAGGGGAACCAGATCATCCAAACTGCTCACCACTGGTTCCGGGTTTTGGGTAAAAATTTGAGGTAACACACGACACAAAGCATGCTGCCCTGAAAAGAAAATTGATCCTTGTAGAAACTATATATGAAAATCCAAGGGTTTTTTTTTTTTATGCCATTATATTTTCACGGAATGGGGCAGATCTTAGATCAAACTACATGTTCTGTACAATCTGATCTTGACCTACATATTTTGTTATAGCGCTCCTTTGGTAACCAGCATTTTCTTCTTTAACCCAAATGTTTTCTACCAATGAAATCAGAAATAACATCATTGGAGCCACATTTAACTCTTTACCAAATGACAAAATTTTAGACTGGTCCAAATTGAAAGCACTTGCAGACAACAAAATAAACTTAACTCAAAAATTGAAATGTTTCCCATATGGTAGAAAACATTGTGGGAAAAGGAGAAAATGCTGGTTACCAGCATTTTCTCCTTTTCCCACAATGTTTTCAAAAGGCTTCTATCTCAGGGTCGTAAAAACCAGGGATTGTTTGGTAAAGGGTTAATTGCTCTCCTGCAAATGTTTCCATGGAAAATCCCAACAAGTCTCAAATTTAGCAAGCTAGTAGACAAGTTCATTATTGTGAAGTGAGGAGGGAGGGGTGAAAGGCCGGGCTGATGAAAGTCATTTATTGGTCAGAACTTAAGCTCATCCGATGAAACTGAGAAATGTTTTATTCTTTTTTAAAAGTTCCCATTTTAGCCCTCGCCTCGAATCCTTCTTTCTGAATGTTTAGCCCTTACCTGAGCTCATGTCACGTGACTAAATAGTAAACAACCGGAAGTAATAGTTGAACTTTGAACTCGCCCCGGATGAAAACGTAAACTATTGCAGCCTAGAATCATTTGACGACTGAAAACTTAATCTTGTAACTTGGTAAGTGAAAAAAAGATGCATACAATCTAAAGTATACGTGATCTAATTCATAGGCAATAAAATACGCTCAGTGTACGAAAAAAGTTTAAAACTGTGTGATCGGCGTGTCTGGACATAGTGGTGTGGTTTGTTGTATGGAAATTCTAGTGGGTGGGGTAAGACTAAAATAAGATCAAAGTCGCCTCATCTATGCAGGGTATGCTGTGCTTTTTCCAGCTGGAGGTTTGTGCACCTCTACGCTAACAAATATGGGGGGGGTCAAGTCTAAGCCACATGAATACTGTTCGCTGTATCAATGTTAGTGACAGCCTATGAAGGCTATCTAGAGTTTGATCTTGCAGAACTTCAAAAATTATTAATCATGGTAAAACACCAGTAAAAAGAAAAATTTTAGAAAAAATATTTCTTAGTGGTATTTCCTGAATGGGCTTTTAACCTCTTAAGTATTTAAGTATTTGGGGCCAGAACTTCTGAAAGATTAGTGGGAATGTCTTGTGATCAACAGAACGCATCAGTAGGACTGTATTCAAATAATAGAAACTAGGATGATGCCATATTTGATCTCTTAAAGAGATCTTTTAAAGAAAGAGGTACCCATTACAAAGGGACCTGTTATTTGAATGCCAAATTGGCACCTTTTTACTGATGCTATTATCCATTTTTCTTCACAGTTTTAGAGAAAATCATGTTTTCTGGTAATAGTATTTCAGAAAAAGTTTTAATCCACTGCAAAAACCTTCAAAAAGGCTCCTTTAACAGTTCATAATTGGGGGTTTCCCTAAAAAGCGTCTACAAGCGTCTACAACAAAAGTTAAACGATTTTTCCTCTTTATTATAAATTTACTACAACAGTTAAGTCATTTCATAATCAATTTGATGTCAAAAATACAAAAATAGCCGATCTAAAAGTATATAGAATAGCCAAACTGTAGACCCTTTAGCATTATGTACAGCACGCATGAGCGTCTACAGGCCTAGAGGCGATAACATGTCTAAATAGAAAATGGAATAGTTTCTCCAGTGTATTCAATTACTAAAACCTGTGCTCTGATGGCTTATTTGTAGCTTTTTTGTTGCAAATATTTACAAATGAATTGCAGGGTATTAAAATGTGCACGTTACAACTTACAGTCTGTGAGAAATGCACCCTCTCCTGTTTTATGATCATGTACTTCAAACTCATCCCTGAACAAATTTATGTTGTTTTTTTTTTTTTTCAATACAGATGTAAGGTACTGACCATTTCTTCAACCATTTAAATCTATCTCATAAGCGTAAGGATAGTATCATATCAAATTTCATGACATGAACTGAATCTCACTCTTGAGATGCAGCGTTTTGTTTTCTTACAACTTAGTAAATCGTACGCACACCGGCAATAACTTGGTAGAGTAAAGAACAAAATAAAATACCCTTAAATCATCAAAATTTATGGCAGCGGGGATAGAATTCGAATTAAATCAACCATAAGCATATTTTTTAATGTACATATTGTTTATAAAATCTGCTAAACACTTGTAGACACTTGTAGACACTGTCTAGGGAGACCCCATAATTGGTATCATACACTACACATATGTAAGTTTTCACAGATGCATGGCTTTTTAGCTTTTGAAAACATCCAGGGAAAAGGAAAA
The DNA here is from genome assembly GCA_946811185.2 of Hippopus hippopus. NCBI lineage: Eukaryota > Metazoa > Mollusca > Bivalvia > Cardiida > Cardiidae > Hippopus > Hippopus hippopus. Next base: position 19,752,542 of record OX328111.1, on the reverse strand, counting down.
CAAACTCAAGCATGCAATCTTTGCATCCATTTCCACGCATACCACTCAAAAAAAAAATTTGGAATACAGATTAAGTAGACATTGATCATGTGCAATTCTCCTTCTGTCAATTTTTTATCCTGTACAAATTTGTTCTTTTAAGGTTTATACTGTTCAAGATGCCTGGCCCAAATGGTAAAAAAAGAAAGTCAGAAAAGGATGTAAAGGCAGCTCCGTCAAAGAAACCAAAACTAAGTGGTAACCAAAGCAAGAAGACCGCAGCATCTACTAGTAAGAAGACAACACCATCAAAAGTCCCAGTTTCTAATGCAAAGAGAACCTCTCAAAAGGGTACAAATCCACAAAAAGCTAAAACAAATGGGAAATCTACAAAGAAGCCTGTTCCAGCTAAATCCAAGCTGCAGTCAAAACAAAGTAATAAAAAGAAAACCCCAAAGAAAATTAATAAGCCTACACCTGTTAAAAAGAATGATAAAGGGGCACCTGTTAAAAAGAATGATAAAGCTGCAAAAAGTACCATTACCAGAGGAAAACTTAGCTCTGTTGTGAAATCCAAGACACAATCAGCAGCATCCAAGGCAAAAGAAAAGGCACTGAAGTTACAGAAAGCAAAGAAACCTGATATTAAAAAACCCAAAGTAGCTCCTAGTCAACAAAAACTTGAAAAACCAAAGAAGCCAGTTGTCTCTCAGAAAGTTGAAAAGAAGGAAAAAGCCACACCCAAACCAAAAGACAAGGTTGCTGAAAATCCTGCCAAGAAAAGAAAGGTAACAGAAGCTGAAGAGACTGATGACAGCCCAAGAAAAAGAAGGATAATTACACCAAACAAGAAATATGCCGACTTCGAAGTGGGTGTGTCTCCAAAACGTGTATCAGAGCTTAGAGCTTTTCTTCAAGATAAGAGAAAGTCTACCTCTGAGGATTCACCATCCAAACCAGCTTCAGTGCCGGAAAAACCTAGTCCCAAGCCAACTGTAGCGAAAAAGCAGACATCACAAAACACGACAGAAAGGGAAGATGATGAAGATATTAAAGTTATCAAGACAAGTGATATGAAACCAGCTGAAAAGTTACTGAAGAAATTACAGAAAAAACTGGAGAAAGAGGCCAAAGCTGCCTCTGTCTTCAAACCAAAAGAGGATAAAGATAAAACGAAGATCACAAAAGTTGTTACATACAATAAACCAAAGACAAAAATATCCTCACTTCCAATAAAATCTCTTGCTCAAAGTCCAAAATTAGCACGGATGCCTAAAACCTCCACCACCACATCTAAATCTACTAGTAAAGAAATGCCTAAAAACAAAGAAAAGAAAGTTGCAAAAGTAATTCCAAGAGTTCAACCAACCCCTGAGAAGATTGTAAAGCCCAAAAAGATAAAAGAAATAAAGCGTGAAGAACGCTCCATCCAGGTCAAGCTTGCCCACCAAAAGAATATTAAACAGAAGGATGACCAGAAGTGTTGGGTCACAGGCATCGATACATTCCCAAGTGGTGAAGTTATCATGGTAGACATGGCAAATAAAAAGATCAAACTGTTCAATAAGTCTTTGGATGAATGCTTAAGCCATGTTAAGCTTGATACTATTCCTCAAGATATTTCTGTCAGTCCAGTGGATGCCAGTAGTGCCTACTTTACAAAACCTTTCTCCAAAGAGGGGATCCAAAAAATAAGCATGTCTGATGGTAAGCTCACTTTAAAGGAATCTTTCTTCACAAATGGAACAAATCGAGGTATTAAATGCACCAAGGCTGGCATTCTAACTTCTGTTCAAGATGGCCGCTACCATGATCTTGACATCAACTGTTTCAAGATAGATCTTCTTGATTATGAAGGGAAGAGCCTGAAGACAGTATCCATGGATCAGACTGGAAACCGTCTCTTCAAACTCCCACTGTATTTCACCACCAGTAGTAACGACAAGCAGATCATTGTATCTGACTGTATTCGTCAGAATTCTTACATAGTCAGCCTAGATCTAAGCGGAAAAATCAAGTTCAAGTATACAGGAATGTTAGCACCAAGAGGATTAACTGTAGACAACAATGACAATGTTTTTGTGACGGAATGGGAACAAAACAATGTCTACGTTCTCTCACCTTCAGGCAAGCGCTTGCAGGTTCTCATCACTGACCAGGAATGTCAGGACGAGGGCCTGGATGGACTTCTCAAACCCTACCAGCTATGCTTTGTTCCCAATGAGGAGCAGGGACAGCTGATTGTTAGTCAAGAAGGTAGTAATACAATAAAAGTGTTCAATATCTCAAAACTAGAGAAGGCTGACACAGAAGGGTCTCCTAAGAAAGAGAAAGCTGACCCTGAAGATTCACCTAAGAAAGAAGTCGCAGCTAATGAAACTGAAGAGAAATCTGCATGATTGAATACAAACAGTGTGGTCGGAGGCCCAGATAAGCAAAGAGTCCTTCATCCTTCATCAAACAATCACAAGTTTCAATGACTTTAAAAAAGAAAACTTGAAACATGGTGGAAAGGGTGGTTTCCGCCATTTTTCTCTTTTTCCCAAAATTTTTTCAGCAGCGCTGTCCATCAGGGTTGCAAAAGTCAGCTTGAAATGGGGAGATTGTCCTTGAAATGGTAGAAAAAAATGTGAACAAAGGAAAAACGCTTGTTATCAGGGTGTTCTCCGTTCCCCAGAATGTTTTCAAAAGCCTTTTGCATTGGGGTCGCTAAATCTCGGGATCATGTAGTCAGGGGATAAGTTTTAAGGTGCATTCAAAAGGTTAGGAAAATAAAATTTCCACGTGAGCCATCATTTTAAAATTTCAATCAATTTAACTCTGCACTAGATGACAATTTTTTAGACCAGTCCAAACTGAAAGCATTTGCAGACTCAATAACTGAAATATGTCCATGGAAAGGTTGGTTGCTTTGGTTGGTTGTATTAGTGTTTAACGCCACTTTAACAGCTAAGGTTATATCATAGCGGTCGGTGACGCACATGTGTTTCCTGGCTTTCTCACACCAGTACTAACACAACTTTCTTTCCAAAGCCACCGACTACTTTTCTCACATGCTTCAGCAGAGGTGAGAGGCGAAAATACGCCGGAAAGAAGGTTCGTCTCAACCAGGTATCGAACTCACAACCACCAGGTCATGAGTCTGACACGCTCACCACTGAGCCACCCGGGCGGGGCCCATGGAAAGGTAGAAAATGTGAGGAAAATAAGAAAATTCCCATTAGCTGCATTTTCATCTTTTTCCAAAATGTTCAAATGTTCCCAAAAAGCATCCTTCTTCTTGCTCATGAGAACTGGCGATCGTTTGGTAAAAAGTTAGAGCCTTGACTGGAACACTCCTATAGAAAATGGTACATGTATAAGCAGCAGTTCTGGTTGCTCAAGCAAATGATCAGAATTGCTACTGCAGTATTTCTGTAAAACAGTATCTCTCATTTTGTATTGTGACTAGTGTACAAGATGTATACAATTTGAATTTTATAATAACTTTCAAGATATCCAATATGTTATACATGTTTTGCTGTGAGTTCACATAAAGGCCAAATAGTACCTATAAGTGATAAATTCATTAGTCAAATTGCAGACAAAATTTATTCATACTATTTTAAAGTATTGACATTATTATGAGTCTGATAATGTGTTTTAGTACAGTATGTCAAAGTTCCAGCCACTGCCAGTAAAATGAATTTTAAAATTAGAATTAAAGTTGCAAACTTTAAAGTTGCAAACTTTAATTCTAGTTTCAAGATTCATTTTTTTGCCAGCATTGACACCAGTGTTTGGTTTTGTTCACAGTGTTACAGATAGCTGGCAGAAATGGATAAAAAACAGTCCTTGAAATTTGTATTAGTGTATAATTTTAGAATGAATAAAATCCAACTCAATCTGTCTTATTTTTTTTAAATTTCAAATTGCTGAATCAATGGTGACTCTCTTTTGTACAGTGAAAAAAAAAATCCACGTAGCTGCAATTTTGACACTTTACCAGACAGCAAAATTTTAGACTTGTCAAATTTGAAAAAAAAATTGCAGACAACAAATAAAATGTGCCTCCAACGAGGAAACTTGTCTTTAAAAGGGTCGAAAACATTGCGGGAAAAGGAGATACTTGCTGGTAACCTGCATTTTCTCCTTGTCTTACAATGCTTTAAATAGTTTTCTTCAGGGCTGTTAAAACTAGGGGATGTGTGGTAAAGGGTTAAAGCCATTGGCGAAACTATCACTAATTGTATCTTGAAATACAAATCAAGGTCAGACCACATTATGTTGACCATGATCTTAAACTACACAGTCAAGAACATTTACAGTAATCAAGTCTTGCTAAACAGTTTATTTATAGGATTATGAGACTGAATGGAAAACTGCAGTGTTTTTACAAACATCACATTCTTTTCTAACACTAGTGTTAAGGCTTTGAAAACATTGTGAAAAATGGATTATGTACATTCCCCACCCTATGTTCAACACATTCGTTAAAGCCATATCATTGTCACTTGCACATACTACTTGATGTATCAATAAGGATCAGGCTAAGTGTCTGTTGGCTGGCAAAGAGTGGGGTATGTAAATAGATTTTGACCCATTACCATGCAGTCCAGAGTTTTAATGAACCCTAGGAAAGAAGCCTATTGAAAACATTGTGAGAAAATGCTGGTAACCAGCATTTTCTCCTTTTCCCACAATGTTTTCTGTCCTTTTAACCCTTTACCACACAATCCCGACTTTTAACGACTCTGAGAAAGAGCCTTTTGAAAACATTATGGGAAAAGGAGAAAATGCTGGTAACCAGCATTTTCTCCTTTTCCCACAATGTTTCTACCCATCAAAATCAAATAGTGGTTACAAGCACTGCCTTCCTTTTCCACAAAGTTTCTTCCATTTGAGCCTACATCCCATACCTTTCTTCTTTTCCCAATGACAGTTCTTATGACATTGGAAACCAGCATTTTCTACTTTTCCAGCAAGACTTTTCAAAATTCTTTTGCATCCAGGTAAAGAAAACTGGTAACTGTGTGGAAATGGGTACAATTTTTTTTTAGTACTAAATATATGTAACCATTTTCATTATTTGATACTCGAAGTGTATCAACTGAGTGCAATGTTGGAAGGCAAAAAATAACCTAGCAATGTACATGAATTAAGTACTGATGAACCTGTTTTAGTGGTCACCTGTAATAAACAGCCAGGGGAAAGATGCCCCTTCAGTTTCATAGTCATACATATTTGAACTGTACCGAGCAACAGAGCAACCACCTGTCTCCAACAGACACAACTTAAGCTTTCAATGAACAGCTGCTTACGGCAGTGTAGACTGTCTATGAATTTTTCTTTTAATTGCTTTACAGCATACTTACTGTTGGTTTTTAAATTGATATTGGTGTTTGTTGTAGTTATCATTTGTGTTTGCTGTTATTCCATTGCAATCATGTAAAAGTCATATCTTTGTCATAATTATAGTTTTGATTATAAAATACTTGTATAACACTTCCACATCCAATGTACATGTGAAACCGGGTTCATGTCCATAAATATCACTTTCCAGAAAATATTACAGTTAATTGCTTGTAGCAATTGCAGGAGAAAGTAGCAGTAATCAGCCTTTGAAAACATTGGGGAGAAAGGGAACCATTGCTTTTATCACACAATTGCTCCTTATTTCACAATGCATCTACATTATTTATACAAATGAGCTATGACCTGGCAACAGGGGGCTTAATGCTTCTCTGTGATGCATGATGCAAAGCATGCCATCACATGATTATGGATCCATAAAAGCCCTTTTTTTAGCAACCTACTTAACCACGAGGTAGAGTAGTCCTAGTCCTTTGACATACAGAAAATTGACCAACTGTGAAAAGTTTCGGCCCAGGTCAGCCTGCACAGCCTGACCTGGGTCAATACTTTTCGCAGATGCATTAAGCCCTCTTTTCACAGAGCATGGCTCAAATATTTTTTCTTGCTTTACTATTAGCAAGTGTGGTTTCTTTTCTTCAAGTATTCAGTATCATAATGATTGATACTTTCCCTGCTTTCAGATGTAAACTCTTTACCACAAGACAAAAATGTTGACTTTTCCTAATTGAAAGCCTTTGCAGATGACAATTAAAATGTAGCTCAAGTAATTATTTCTGTCTTTAACTGGGTAGAAAACATTGTGGAGAAAATGCTGATTATCGGCATTTTCTCCTTTTCCCACAATGTTTTCAAAAGACCTCTCTCTTGGGGTCATTGTGTTGTATAGGGCTAATACCTTGTGTCACACAAGGCTTTGAAAGGTCCAGAATTGGACTGTATGGTACTAGTATATTATCTCTATCTTTAGCTCCCTCTCATTTTTAAAGATTTTTTTTTTTCTCTGTGTATAGCAATTTATCTTTAAATTTGTGAACTTTTATTTTTCCAAAATGTAAGAAATATTGATATATCAACCAATGACATAAAAACAGTGTGGATTAAGATAAGACTGTGCAGATCAATCAGCCTGATCTTGTATACAACAGCAATGTCAAATATTTTCTGATTCAATCTGGATGTAACAGCTATTGGGTTAAATGCATATCAGCAATGCATTTTCCAAAGAGGTAATAACATAGTTATAGATCCATAAAATCCATTTGTCTAACAATCAGCTGAATCCTGAGGTACAACGGTCCTTGGACATGCAGAAAAATCGCTCAAGGCAAAAAGTTTCAACACAGGTCAGCCTGAGTGGACTGTGCAGGCTGACCTAGATCAATACTTTTTGCAGATCCAGTCCGTGCAGGCTGACTTGAGCCAAACTTTCCACTATTGTTCAATTATCAGTATGTCAAAGGACCAGTGTACCACACAATTCAGTAGATTGTTATACAAAAGGATTTTAGGGATGTATAATACTGTGATGACTAGCTTGGTATCATGCATCACTGAAATGCATTAAGCCCCCTATTGCCAGAGCATGGCTCATAAATAGGTAAGTGGCTGTATTCATCAATCATTCTCAGTTGAGTTTAAAATGGTTGAGTGAATTTCCTGTAAGTTTCCTTTTTAATATTGATACAGCCAAAAAAAAAAACGGTTCAGAAGGAGCATTCTTTTAATTCAACGTTTTTTCTGTTAAAAAAATTTTTCAAGTTCTATTTATCAAGTTTATAATGAATTGCTGGCTATTTTGAGATCTTTATCTGTTTTAAGGTACATTTTTATATGCATGTCATTTCATTTTATCATTTCATTTACAGAAGTTTGATTGTGTTCATCTCATGTTTATAAATTTTACCCTTAAAGCGCATTCAACAACTAAGGTGTCCTTTGCAACCAGAGTAGATCAAGATCAGACTGCACAAATCATGCAATCTGATTTGTAAGCTACAATGTCTTCTATGCTGAAACTTTCTGGACAAAAGCTATCTGTAAATGGCATTTATCTTGTTTCTGAAAAGAATAAATCTGTTGGGTTTCAGGGGGGGGTTTCGCAAAGGGTAAAATTATGTTCACTTCATGTTCATACATAGGACGCAAGTTGTGGTTTTGAGTTTTTGTACAAATCTTTACTTTTGTGTATCATAAAGTAGAATATTCTGGTCAGTATGTTTCTCTCCTTCTTTAAAACCAGACCTAGTTTTGAGACATATAGGATATGGCATGACTTGGTGTTTGAGATAAAATCTAACAAGTCTACAAAAAATGTTATAAAGCAAGCCTCTGACAAGTTTAATAACGTTTTTTATGGACAAGTTTATAATATAAATATTACCTCAAAAGCAAACAAATGTCAGGTTCTTCTTATCACATAACCGTAACTCAAGAATTATTGTTCCATGATGTGTTAAAACATAGGCCTATGTGTGCGTGTGTATTGAAATTTACATAAAGTTGAATTGTTTCTTTGACAGTTTTGTACATCACAGACAAAAAAAACTTCCAAAGAAACTTGCATGTAATGGTTTTGTCTTACATCTAAAGACACTAAAACTTGCAGCTTTGTCACAATCATCAGTTTTGACAGATCATTTGTACAGGAATCTTGGTCGGCAATGTTTTAGAAATGAGGCGCATAAATACAGCATGTTGACCAAATACGGCACTATTTTCTTACCTCACACGTGTGTTAGACAAGAAAATTCATTATGGCTGTCTTACGTTGAAAACAAGGGGAGTTTTGTGATAAAATAATATCAACTAAAGAAAACTTGGGGTGGACTTGATCTAACTCTTTCCCAAAAAGCAGGTGTTACACTCTTTGAAAGTCTCTGTAGATGAAAAACTTGATGGAAATGACCTGAAGTTCTCTGATATGGGTTAGAGTAAATCATTGTGGGAAAGGGAGAAAATGCTGGTTACCAGCATTTTCTCCTTTTTCCACAATGTTTTCAAAAGCCTTTTACTCAGGGTCATTAAAAACTTTTCAAAATTGACAGTGTCTGCAGACGATAAACTTGATACAAATTACCTGAAGTTCTTTGATAAGGTTACCATAAATCATTGTGGGAAAGGCAGAAAATGCTGGGTATCGGCATTTTCATCTTTTATCACAGTTTTTCCAAGTCTTTTTACTAAGGGTCATTAAATTTCAGGATTTTTTGGTAAAGGGTTAAGGAAATAGGGAAACAAACAGATAAATCCCTTCTAATGAAGAAACCATACATAGTATGTTTGCTCGCATGGTATTTAACACTTTACCCCACAATCCCAAGTTTTAATGACCTTTACCGAAAAGGCTTTTGAAAACATAGTAGGAAAAGTAGAAAATGCTGGTAACCAGCATTTCTCCTTTTACCACTATGTTTTCTATCCTTCCAAAAAAAATTCAATTTCTGAGTCTCATGTATATGGTCATCTGAAAATGCTTACAATTTGGACAAGTCTAAAATTTTGTAGTTTGATAAAGAGTTAACATATTTTCAACATTACTTTGATTAATCTCAGGGCCAGCCCATCTATCAATGCTTTCCTGAGTTGCTTTTACCAGTTCATTGCACATTATTCCTACCAACCTATTACTTGCCCCCATAACCATCCTCCCAAACATGATTGATTGATCATATGGTGTTTAACGCCATTTTCAAAATTATTTCAGTTATATCGAAGTGGCCAGTGCGCCTATCTATGCTTTCCTGGCGTTTCTTTTACTAGTACTCCGTACAACATTCTTTCCAAGCTACTGGCTGCTTTTCTACATAAAAATCATCTAAAGGATAGCCAGCTGTGAGAGAGGAATGAATCCTGTCGCATTGTCTGTCATCAATCTACGGAAAGAAATTGGCCAAGCCAGGGGTCGAACCAGTAACCCCCTGTTCTCAAGTCCTGTGCACTACTGACTGAGCTATCAGGGCTTGGCTCCTCCCAATTAAGATCCGTGGTAAGCGAGAAATGAATTCTGTTGCAAGAGCTATCATAAACCTTGGCAAGACATTGGGCAAACTGGAGATTAAAACAAATGACCCCTGTTTTCAAGTCCTGTGTGTTATCCACTGATCTACCAGGCTTAGCTCACCATATTTGGTATTTTCTCCTTTTCCAATAATGTGTTCTAACCTATCACAAGCAAATCATATGACTTCAGGAAAAAAAATGGGGGAAAAGGAGAAAATGATGGTTACCAGCCTTTTCTCTTTTTCCCACAATGTTTTCAACACTTTCAAAGACAAATTCAGCATTTGAGCTACATTTGCCATCTTCAAGTTCTTATAATTTGGACAAGTCCATAATTCTGTTGTCTAGGAAAGACATATACAGACCTACCTTTCAATATACTGGATACAATGAGGTCCATATACTTTGCCAACATGTCCGCATTATCAATGGCAGCTAAAGAGAGATAACTAGAAACATTGTGGTTCAATTCTTTGTGTTGACAGGACAGGAATTTCACAACCACTGGAATTGCAAGGGCCATAACTTTTTCCTTACTGTAATGCTAGAAGTAGACAAAAAAAAAAAGATTTTTGTTGATTGGACTGAATGGAACTGCTTTCAACATTAGTTCAGTCAGCTCACTTATTCATGAATGTCCTTGGTTTCAAAAGTGCTACGGCAGAACTCTGGAGTGTCTTACCCAAGGACACACCTGAAGAAGACTCGTTTCGTAAAGTTAAGATCAACCGGGGAGAGGGGGGGGAGGCCTCCAGGTTTGGAATCTACACTTTTCAGCTGAGCCATGCAGGACACCATTATCTACTTGAAAATGACCCCCAACATTTCTGTTCTCAATGTTTCTACAAGTTACCTTTGAAAAGTAAGAAAACAATAAAGGAAATGGTTTCCAGCATGTTCTCTGTCATTGGTACATTGGGCCACCTTGCTACATAAATTTGACAGTGACCATGTACACATGTGTTGATGAAGAACAGTCAGTGCTTAAAGAAAAAAAGGATTGGCCACTTTTCCAAACTACAAATAAGTGGCACTGATTACCAGCATTTTGTCCTTTAGCCACGATGGTTTTGAAAGCCTTCTTCCTTATGGTTGTAAAAGCATGGCATTGTTAAATGTGGAGTTATTTATACCTACCATAAAGAGACAGCTCATGATATCTGAGGCTATTTTAGCATGAGGTGGGTCAGATTCCTTCTGACTTGGCTTCAGATTGTGGGTGTGGCATACCTCTAGTAGTTTCACAAGACTCTCAACATTTTCTTCAATGGTATGTGTCTCTCTGCAAAATAAAAGTTCAACCCCGTATTAAATCTGTAACCAATGACAAAATTATGAACAGTAAGACTCAAAACGCAGTCATTTGCAGGTGACAAAATTAATAAAATGTGGCTCAAATAATGGGATGTTTTTGAAAGGGTGTAAAACAATCTGGCCAAAGGAGAAAATACTACTTACCAGCATTTTCCTCTTTCCCCACCATGCTTTCATATCCTTTTACCCAAGGTTTGTTAAAACGTAACAATATTATGAGGCATTTTCAGCACTATTTCATTTATTACTAAGTGGCCAGTGTCGTGAATTTGTTTTAACCCTTTACAACACAATCCCGAGATTTCACGACCCTGAAGACGAAGCCTTTAGGAAACATTGTTGAAAAAGGAGAAAGTGCTGGTCACCAGTTTTCTACCCTTTCAAAGACAAATTCTAAAAATATTTGAGCCACATTCATATTCATGTCCGCAAATGCTTTCAATTTGGACAAGCCTACATTTTTCTCGTGTGGTAAAGATTTAACTCTTGACCAAATGACGAAATTTTACACTAGTCTTAATCAAAAGGGTTTGCAGATGACAAATATAACCAATAATCTGAAATTCATCCTAAGAAGGATTATGGATAGAAAACCTTGTGTGAATAGGAGAAAATGCTGATCACCAGCATTTTCTCCTTTTGCCTACAATGTTTTCCAAAGGCTTCTTTCACAGGGGCGTTAAATCTCCAGAAGGGTCAATAAAACTGCATACTAGTATCTTGCCAAGTCACTGGCTACTTTTCCACATTAGCATTGTCAAAAAAAATGTTTAGTCGTAAGAGTAGAATCAAACAACTGCGGGTGCAATGCATGGCAAGGAGATAGCCAGGAAAGCCCCTAACTCTGTACCACAGGGAAAAAGCTCTAGGCTTATGTGAATAAAAAAGCATTTGAGCCATGCTCTGGGAAAAGGGGGCTCAATGCATCAAACCAACTGATTTGTGTGGTAAATTGATCCTTGGACATGCAGAAAACACATACATATAGCAAAATTTCTTGACCCATCTCAGCCTGTGTGGACTAAGGATGCATTAACCCTTTACCGCACAATCCCAAATCTTCACAACCCTGATCAAGGAGGCTTTTGGAAACTATGTGGGAAAAGGAGACTGCTAAAAACAGCATTTTCTCCTTTTCCCAGAATGCTTTCTACACTTTAAAAGCCAGAAGTCATTTTTGAGCTGCATTTATTTTCACCTGCAAATGCTTTCTATTTGGTCAAAAAAAATATTTAGTCGTTTGGTAAAGATTTAAACTCCCCTTTTCAAGGAGCATGACTCATCTGTTAACCCATTAGTTCGCAATACCGACATTTAACGTCCCTGGGAAAGACACCTTTTGAAAACATTGTGGAAAAAGGAGAAAATGCTGGTAACCAGCATTTTCTCCCTTTTCTGCACTGTTTTCTACCCTTTCAAAAAAGAATTGCACTATTCAAGCCACAATGAAATTGTCGTCTACAAATGCTTTCAATTTGGACACAGCTAAAATTTTGTCATCTGGTAAAGGGTTATCAAGTCAAATGCTGCTCAAACATTTTTTTTTTTTGAGTCGTTGTTTAAAAGGGAAGAAAACATTGTGGAAAAAGAAGAAAATGCTGGTTACCAGCATTTTCTTCTTTTCCCAAATGTTATCAAAAGCTCTCTTCCTCCGGCATATTGAAATATCGAATTTTCTCATTAAGCAATAAGTCCTAGGAACTGCAATGACAAACCTGACATACCTGATTGCTGATGTGACCCTTGTAATGCAGATTTCCACAACACTTTGGTCATTGTCACTAAGAGCATATTCATGACTTTTAGCAATTTCACAGATTCTCTCCAAAACCTCTGTCAAATCATCTTTTATGTCATTGTCTTCAAGTGAAAATAATTCTCCAGCTTTTGAAAGATCTCTTTTTGTAAGGACTTGGTTGAAGAGTTCATGCATTGCTGTAAGAGATCAATGAAAAATTAGGATAGTTAATCCTGCCTTTCTAAAAATAGATGAAATTCATCAGCACTTACAGGAAAGCATGAGAAACAGAGGATAATCAACTGGTTGTGAGTGATATTAAAAATCTGTTACCAGAATGGGGTGTGATGCGGTTGAAAAAACAAGTCTGAAGGACAAGTTTTTTAACCGCATCACACCCCATTCGAGTGACAGATTTTTAATATCACACACAACCAGTTGATTATCCTATTTATTATATTCCTAATTCACCTTTTTTTTATTTTAATAATTATCAAGAATGGTACAATATGAGCCATTATCTCCCGCTAGATGGCATTCTACAAATACATATCTATCTAATTTGGGCATTCTGGGTACAGAACCGGACTACTTTTCAAAACAACCGTTACTTTGAATCTCAAAATGAAATAAACGTTTACTCAATAAAATGCTACCTGGTGTGATTCATTCAGCTATGATCGGCTAGCATGTAATCTATGCATCGGCCATTTATTAAAACAGCTCCTACATGCTTGGTTAATAGGCTAATAGCTTCGGTATAAGCCCTTCTTTTCCCAGGTGTACGGGGATGGGTGATGCTTCATAGCAGACAGGTTGAATCTTCGAAGAATATGACATGCGCAGACAACACAATATGAGCAGTATAGGAAAAAAGTTCCACCAAATGTTCTAAAATTAGATCTATATCGTCTCTAGTGATGATACCATAATTATCATCACTAGTGGTGTTATTTACTGTGAAATCCAAGTAATCCACTGATCAATAAGAATATAATAAAAATTGGATATTGCATATCTATTATTCCCTGCTGAATAGCTATGCAACATCTAAATGCTATGGCAGCAAAACTATTGTAGAAGTTCACAACACAAATACAGTATGCATGTACACACACTGATAGACAGGTGAATTCTAATAAATACACAACATTCATACCTCTGGTTTTGCAGGATATATTTATCTTAACCTTTTAAAAAAAAATCCCCAAGTTTTAACAACCCTAAAGAAAAAGACTTTTGAAAACATTGTGGTAAAAGGAGAAAATGCTAGTCACTAGCATTTTCTCCTTTTCCTACAATGTGTTCTACCCTTCCAGAAAGATGTTGGGCTTGGTCTCTGTTTGCCATCTGAATCAGTTCGTACAATGATCACTGAAAAAATGCAGTGCATCTATTGCTTAGAATATGTTTAAAAATTTGGTTTGGCAAATGTGCCACCATTCGGGCAATGAGCCACTGTTGCACTGAGGACAAACAAACTGTTCAAATCGAGTTTAATGAGCAAACCAGTTGCATATTGGTTGTTTTTGGTATATATATGCATAAATATTTTAAGCTGAGAAGGATGTGCACAAGTGTAATCTAACAACTTTTATAACAAACTGCAGCATTGCCTGCCAATGCCAAAATATCTCCGTATTGTGGTATATCCTGGGTAAATTTATTATAATGTATGGCTACCTTTAAAAAAAAAACCTGTGTTTATACAACTCAGATGGGTGGTTTATAAAAACTCTGTTTATATGACTCAGGAAAGTTGGTTATAAAAACAGAGACAATGCTAGTAGCAGCATTTTCCTTGTTCTCTTCAGATTTCCACAAATCCCATCATTTCGGCAATATTTTTATCTGATGATGCTTTCAATATAGCTAGTCTAATGTTCTGTTCTGCAGATGAGGCCAATCTAAAATGTGTCAGCAGTAGAATAACACAAACCCTACAAGTATTCAACATACACACATGTTTAGAAAACTAACAATTGTAACATGTTGAACTTGAGGACTTCTATGAAGTTTTAAGTTAGTTCGACTTCAGGTGCAGTTGTGATTTCTTTTCAGAGTGTCTCAGTTTTGAAAACTGTGCAAAATTATTTAGGCTATAAATAGAAACAATTTTGATACGAATGTTAGTATTCAATCAAATCACCTCACTTGTTCAGTCGCACAAAATATTCAAGGAATTTCATGAATTTCAAGTCGAAGCCATTCCTACCTGGTGCATCGTACGACTTACTGATTACTATGAAGTTTACTCACATACGGTGCGTCAATAGACATGGCAGGGTTTAGTGGGGCGCTACAAATAACAGATTTAAATGATTTTATAACACCTTCACAGGTATACATGAGACTTCTCAGTCATAGATCCACTCCCCTACGTGTTTCCGAAAGTTTTGTTAGTTACCGAGCCTTGAGTATCTCGTTTGATTACATCTTAAGCAATGGGAGGCAGATTTCGTAACTGTACTGTACATAACACTTGGCAAAAACTGAGTTAGAGTTCATAATACAATGCGAGTAGGACTATTGTGATGCATACTTATACCAAACAACAAAATTTTAGACCTATCCAAATTGACACCATTGGCAGACGACAAATTAAATGTGGTTCATTTGATTCATCTTTGATGGAAAACATTGAGGGAAAAGAAGAAAATGCTGGTTTAACCATGGGAAAGAAGCCTTTTGAAACCATTGTAAGGAAAGGAGAAAATGCCAGTAACCAGCATTTTCTCCTTTTCCCACAAAGTTTTCTACCCTATTAATGAAAAATTGCACCATTATAGCTACATTGAAATTTTCGGCTGTAAATGTTTTCAATTTGGACAGTGCTAAAATTTTGTTGTCTGATAAAGGGTTAAATGAAATATTACGATTACCAGTATAGATCTGTTATCATTGTCTGTTACTTGCAGGAGTGTATCAAACCAGTAAAGATTGACAGGAAGCCAGGCAAGGTTGGAAAAATACAGATTGAAGATGATGGCAGTTATTTTAATGTTTCAGAGGTAATTAACCAGATGAAAAAACATCAGCTTTCACCTTAGACCATATTCCACTACAATTTTAAAAAATATAGGATAATTGTCTGTTTCGATGTATGATCGAAATTTCTTTCATCAAGTAAAAAGTGAGGGCTAAATTTTGAGGAGTGGCAAAGCCATGAGTGAAAATATGGTCTTTGCTTTTCATGAGATAAAAGGAATTTCAATCATACACTGAAACAAAAAAATTTCCTATTTCTTTTATGCTCATTCCTGTAACTTTTCTTTTCATGTCTAATTTTTGCTCAACTTGAAAGATAAGTGTATTTTTCAAGCGAAATAAATTTATTCAATCTAGTTAGGTATGGAGTAGCTGTAATAATGATGCCATGAGTGATGCTGACTCAGTTATAAAACATGATATTAACCTTCTAAAAATTCATTCATGTTCCGTGAGTACCTTTACGTCAAAAATAAGATTGTTAGATTTCTGTAGACTACTGGAAAGCATAAAAGAAAGAAATTCCATATTTCTTCAGGAATCAAAGACTAAGAACATTAAAGCCATAGTTAATCAGATGGCTGGTCGTAATACCCCCCAACAACAAAGTGGAGGCTAAACTTCAGACTAAACCAAATTAAAAGCATTTGCAGATGACAAATTAAATATAGCTCAAAAGATGATTTTTATCTTTTAAAGGGTAGAAACATTGTGTGAAAAGAAGAAAATGCTGGTAACCAGCTTTTCTCCTTTTCCCACAATGTTTTCAAAAGTCTCTTTCCTCAGAGTCATGTAAACTAGGGATTGTGTGGTACAGGATTAACTTTTTTGTCCGATCCAATGACATGGCAACCAGTGGAGGTATTTGACAGCCTCTGACAATTCTTGTGAGTTACTAAAACTGTATATTGCTTGGTGCAGGGTTAAATCTTAAAGCGCCTTTCTTAACTATAGTTGTTATTGCGGCCATCTTAGATCAAGATCAGATCACATGAAACATGCAGTTTGATCTTTGATTTACCCTGTCCTCTTTTCTGAAATATTCCGTACTTAAGCCACTTTTCAGTTGCACTTATTTGGGTCTTATAGTCATTGCGGCCATTATATTCAAGATCAGACTGCATAAAACATGTACTGTAGTCTGATTTTTTATCTACTTTGTCCTCTTTACTGAAGTATTCTGGACATAAGCCACCTTTCAGTTGCACTTATTTGGGTCTAATTTGTAGATTAAAAATGTCTGTTAGGTTTATTGGGCTTTCTAAGGCTTAACCCTTTACCACACATTCCCGAGCATCAACGACCCTGAGGAAATAGCCTGTTGTAAACCTTTTGGAAAAAAGGAGAAAATGCTGGTAGCCAGCATTTTCTCCTTTTCTCACAAGGTTTTCTGCACTTTCACATGTAATTACCATCATCTCAGCTACCTTTAATATGTCGTCTTCAAATGCTTTTGATGTGGACAAATCTTACATTGTATTGTTTGGTAAAGGGTTTACTCTTTACCAGACAATCCCAAGTTTTAACAACCCTGAAAGAAAAGGCTTTTGTTAAACATTGTGGGAAAACCAATGAAATGCAGGTAACCAGCATTTTCTCCTTTTCCAACAATGTTTTCTACTCTATCAAAGACAGATATCAGACAGATTATTTTTTCCACCTTTGATTTGTCATCTGCAAATGCTTTGAATTTGGACAAGTCTAAAAATTTGTCGTTTGGTAATGGGTTTAAGAAGAACAATATTTACACAGACAGGAAAATCTACAAAGCTAGAGAAAGCACAGATTACTTTGAACGATTGCCTGGCATGCAGTGGTTGTATCACATCAGCTGAAAGTGTTTTAATCACTCAACAAAGTCAAGATGAACTATACAGGGTGTTGCAGGAGAATCTACAGTTGGAGCAGGTATAAGCCCTTTACCACACTATCTCAAGTTTTGGCGACCCTGAGGATAAAGCCTTTTGAAAACATTGCGGGAAAAGGAGAAAATGCTGGTAACCAGCATTTTCTCCTTTTCCCACAATGTTTTCTACCCTATCGAAGACAGAAATCATCATTTTAGCAATATGTGATTTGTCGTCTGCAAACACTATCAATTTGGCCAGGTCTAAGATTTTGTCATCTGGTAAAGGGTTAATTTATTTCCATGCTAGTAAAGAGGTGGAGGCTAACACTTTACCAAACGATCCTAACTTTTATAGACCCTTAAGAAGAAAACTTCGACAATATTTGTGCTAAAAGGAGAAAATGCTGGTAATCAGCTTTTTCCTATTTTCCTACAATGTTTTCTACCCTTCCAAAAATACATTTCAATTATTGAGTCACATTCATTTTGTCAGCTGCAAATGCTTTCAATTTGGACAAGTCTGAAATTTTGTTGTGTGGTAAAGGGGTATTTTTTTTTTTTTTAAGATTTTTAATTCTGTACTCGTCATTAAAATCACTGCCTGTGGCAGCTCATTAGAAGTGTCTCACCTAGAAAATTGATGAGTACAACACAGGTTGTAGTGAAGGAATAATGTTTTGATATCTGATACACCCCATGTCTCTCATATCTGGATATCTGTCCTGTGCAAATTAACTCAAAGCTAACTCAAAATTAACTGCCAAATGACAAAACTTTGGACAGGCCCAAATTGGATGCATTTGCAGACAACAGGTTAAATGTGGCTTAAATGATGCAGTTTGTGTTTTACAGTGTTGAAAACGTTGTGGGAAAAGGAGAAAATGTTGGTCACCAGAATTTTCTCCTTTTTCCTCATGTTCGAAAGTTTTATTCTTCAGGGTCATTAAAACTCGGGATTTTGTGGCAAAGGATTAAGAGTGTTGGAGAAAGTAGGGCCTAACAAAAAAATATCAGTGTTTAGGGTTTCGGTCCAAGATGCTGTAGGTACATGTAGGGTAGGTAGGGATTTTTTTTTTTTTTTCAGAATTTTTTTACATGGACCATGTTCTGAAATCGCACTGGGAAAAAATTGTTTTTTTCAACCGTGGGGTAAACAGTTTAGGGTCGGCAGCATTTTCTAGGTAGGGCCGAGAAACCCTAAACACAGATAGTTTTTTTTTTAGGCCTAGTCAAAGAACAGAGCCTTTGCCTCTAACAGAGGCTCTAGGTTTAACCCTATGATGAGAGGGGTCAGCCCTTGGTACTACCCACATCAAATGACTTGATCCCTGGTCTGGTTTCCAGAAAGTACTGATCAAGTTTAATTGATCTAAGTTGAAAGAACTTGTTTAAACCTTTATCACACGATCTCAACTTTCAATGACCCTGATAAAGGAAGCTATTGAAAGCATTGTGGGAAAAGTAGAAAATGCTGGAAACCAGCATTTTCTCCTTTTCCCACAATGTTTTTTCCCAAAATAGATTTCAATTTTTGAGTCACATTTGTTTTGTTTGCTGCTGTGCTTTCAATTTGGAAAAGTCTAAAATTCTGTCGTTTTGTTAACCCTCTACTACACAATCTGGAGTTTTAACAGCCATAAGAAAGAGGCCTTTGGAAAACACTGTGGAAAAAGGAGAAAATGCTGGAAACCAGCATTTTCTCCCTTGTCCACAATGTTTACTACCCTTTCACAGGCAAATTTCATTATTTGAGGCACACTGAAATTGTCATCTACAAATGCTTTAAATTTGGACAAGTCTAAACTTCGGTTGTTTGGTAGAGTTAAGAGGTAACTCTGGATGTAAAATAGATACGTGTAGGTGTTGACTCAACTAGACAAATGTACAGGACACAGTCATAAGGGAAGATCCAGATATTGCATTACCAAAATGTCCTTGACTGGAATCTCTGTCAGAATTTATCAAACAGTTCAACAGTGTTTACCAAGATCAGACTGCAAGTTTGTGCAGCCTCATCTTGTCCTGCATTTTCTACACACGTACACACACAAAAAAATATCTAACTTTATGCACAAAGAGTTACTGAGTGTTTCTACATCATGCTGCCCAGAGATTTTTAACTTAAGAAAATAATCCAGTGTTTTAACTCTTTACCAAACAACAAAATTTTAGACTTGTCCAAATTGAAGTATTTGCAGATGACAATTCAAGTGTGTGTAGAATGATGGAATTTGTCTTTGATAGGGTAGAAAACATTTTGGGAAAAGGAGAAAATGCTGGTTTCCAGCATTTTCTCCTTTTCCCAAAATGTTTCCTAAAGGGTCATTGAAACTCAGATTGTGTAGTAATGGGTTAAAAACTTTGAGGAAGAATGCTTTTGAAAACGTTGTAGGCAAAGGAGAAAATGCTGGAAAACAGTCTATTTGGCCCTTGCAAAAAGACATATCACATCATTTGAATCTTAGACTAAAGATGTCTGGTAGCAAACCTAGTCACATGGGTGTGTCCTTTTGCAAGGCGCTGAAGTGCTCCAAAATAAAGACATATATTTTTTCTAGATTAGCGTTTTTCAAAGAAAACCACAAGTTACTGTAATAGCACTGTCGTCGTCGTTGTTGTCTGTGACATTGTCTGCTCCATTGTGGTCATGGGAAAACTCCGACATTTCGTAATATCTCTGTTATTACAGAAGATAATTATTTTGAACTGGGACAAGTTGTTAATTATCAAAAGTTGAACTAAAACAACAGGGGCAGGTAACCATCAAAATATTTTTGACACAGTTATGCTCCTTTTTTTGACTTAGAATTTTCACTGAAAATCAAGCACTTGTAGCCAAGCGTTGGCACCCACATGCTGTGCTCTTGTTTTGAATTATGTACCATTACAGCTGTTGCTGTGCTTTGAATTAAATACTGGTGTGAAGAGCTAAAACACTTTTCAAACAAATTAATTAGGACCAAAAAACTTATTTTCATTTTTCAGGATGGTAAAAAAGATGGACAGAAAGTGGTTGTGGTATCAGTTTCCCCACAAGCCAGGGCTTCCCTGGCAGCTAAATATAGCTTAGATATCCCAGCTACTGCTAGAAAGTTAACAGGGTTCTTCAAAAGATTAGGTAAAAACATGTCTAGATTCTGAATGTCATGGATACTGTGAGAAAGTTGACATGATTCTTCTAAAGATGAGGTCATTTCATGTATTGGTATCTTTATGAACAGTTCTCTGAGAAAAGAGAGTGTAACCCTTTACCACATAATCCCAAGTTTTAATCAACCTGAAAAAGGTTTTTGAAAACATTTTGGGAAAAGGAGAAAAAGCTGGTAACCAACATTTTGTCCTTTTCCTATATCGTTTTCTACCCTATCAAATGCGAATTCAATCATTCCAGGCACATTTGTTGTCTGCAAATGCTTTCAGTTTGGACAAGTCTACAATTTTATCATTTGCTAATTTAGTAAAGAGTTAAGTCAGCTTTGCAATGCATTATCCAAACAATTTTCACATAACTTGGGTTTGATATATTAAGGTGATTTTTTAACATAACTTAAACATTTTCATGACTGGCAATTTATGTCCTAGTTTGGATGTTCATTTACAGAAATTTTATTGTCATCTTACCTCAAACAAACTATTATCTTCTTTTGCATTTTCTTCTGTTTCTGTTTACAGGAGTACACCATGTTTTTGACACAACATTTTCCAGGACTTTCAGTCTCTTAGAGAGTTGTACAGAATTTGTCCAGAGATATAAGGAGTCAGAGACAAATAAAACAGCTCTTCCAATGCTTGCCTCGGCTTGTCCAGGTAGATTATTTTAAAAATCTCAATTAACCCCAGCAAAATGCAGAGGGATATAGTTTTTGCGTGATCTGTCTGTCCATCTGTTTGTCCGTCTGTCTGTCCCTCCCTTCCAGACAGATATCTTCTGAAACCCAGGAAGATTATTGATGAAACTTCATACATGTGTTTCGTATGATACTTTGCCGATATACATTTTCTTTTTTTAATTTAATGCCGTGTCATTGAAAAAAGGGGCTTGATGTTAATTTCGATTATGGACCAATATCTCTTTGACTACTTGACAAAATTTTATGAAACTTCATTCATGTTTGTATTGTTTATCATAAGCCACAGACAATCATTATTTGTTTTTATTTAATAAAATGCCATGTCATGGAAAAGGGGAGCTTAATGTATAATTTCATCATGGACCAATAACAAAAAGGCCACATGTACATGCCAAACACAATACCTCTTATAAATATGTTTCTACCAGAAAAGCGTCTTTTTAGGCAGGGGATACCATTTCAAAGAAATAACTTGTTTATTCTAAAACCCTTGAAGTTTTTTTTACAATTATAGCTGACTTTGTGGACAATGTAGATCAAGAATGGACTACAAGTACGCAAAATATGCAGTCTGATCTATGATCTACTCTGTCTGCTACCCTGAGACATTCAGGACAAAAGTAGCTTTGAAGTTGCAGATATTTGGCTCGTATTTTGTAGAGTGTTAATGTCCATTGGGATTATTTTGGGTACTGGGGGTGAATTATTTTTGTCCACTCATTCATGGGATTTCCCGAGGTAACCGTTGACTCTATACCAAATTGAAAGCCTTTCTAGATGACAAAATACATGTGACTTGAAACTTGAACTTTTTTTTTGGAAGGGTAGAAAACAATTTGGGAAAAGAACAACATGTTAGTTACCTGCATTTTCTCCTTTTCCCACAATGTTTTCAAAAGGCTTTTTCCCAAGGGTCGTTAACTCTTTACCAAACGACAAAGTTTTAGACTTGTCCAAATTGAAAGCATTTGCAGACGACAAAATAAACATGACTCAAAAATTGAAACTTGACTTAGGAAGAGTAGAAAACATTGTGGGAAAAGGAGAAAATGCTGGTTACCAGCATTTTCTCCTTTTCCCACAATGTTTTCAGAAGGCTTCTTTCTCAGGGTCGTTAAAACCTGGGATTGTTTGGTAAAGATTTAACCCCTAGGCTGCTAAGCGTGACTCACTGACCTTTTGCAGACAGTGTACATCAAGATCAGACTGCACAGAATGTGCAGTCTGATCATGAACCTACACTGTCTGATGAGGAGATATCATTTCCCCAAAAATACTTTTTTAAATGGCAAAACTTGAGTTTTTACTGTCAGCTTGAAAGTTTCATTTGAAGTTATTTAGCACGATAAGAGTTGACATGTTGCTTGTACACTTTGTCAGCATTTAACACAAAGTGAGAAGATTTCAACCAATAGAAAGAAATGAAAACAAAGTTTTTGGAAGAGTTTCTTAACATTTTCATCGCGTCAAAATGATTTCACTGAAGATTTTGTATACCACAAAAGACATGCTTAACCAAAAACTAATCCAGACATAATCATTTCTTCCTAATGATTTCAGGTTGGATTTGTTATGCAGAAAAGACTCATGGTTCATACATTTTACCATATATCAGTACGGTAAAATCACCTCAACAAGTTATGGGATCTCTTGTGAAGGTAATGGGTTGACATTTCATGCTGCCAAAGTGGACAGTGTCTTTGAGGCATTGCATTGCAGCTTACTCCAGTATCTTTCTGACACAGCCAGGTAGCTCAGTTGTTAGTGTATCCAACTTGTGACCTGGTGGTTGCATGTTACATACCCAGTTTAGGCAAACTTTCTTTCTGGCAATTTTTCACCTTTTACCTGTCATGCATATGAGAAAAGTAATCAGTGACTTGGAAATATAGTCATGACATGACAGTACTTGCCTGAGAAAGCCAGGAAACACATGCTAAAGTACACTGACCGCCATAATATGACCTTAGCTGTTGCAACAGCGTTAAACTTCAATACAAACAAAAAAATAACATACAACACTTTTTCCATACAATGATAAAACTGTCTTTTCCATCATATCAATAATGTTGAGAGCTCAGAATTAGAAATGGCTAATATAGGTACTCTTTGCCAAACAATCCTGGATTTTGACCACCCAAAAGAAGAAGCCTTTTGAAAACATTGTTGGAAAAGAGCAATATCTCTTTTTCTCGTGGTGATTTCTAAAGGGACAAATTTTATCTGTTGAGTCATACTTAACTTGCAGTCTGCAATAGCTTTGAATTTGGATGTGTCTAAAATTCTGTTGTTTGGTAAAGGGGTACATTGCAGTGTATTATATACATAACTCTTTACCAAACGACGAAATTTCAGACTGGTCCAAATTGAAAGCATTTGCAGACGACAAATAAAAGATGGCTTAAATAGTGGAATTTGTAATTGATAGAATAGAAAACATTGCGGGAAAAGGAGAAAATACTGGTTACCAGCATTTTCTCCTTTTCCCACAATGTTTTCAAAAGGCTTCTTTCCAAGGGTCGTTAAAACTCGGGATTGTGTGATAAAAGGGTTAACGGACATTTTCTGTAAAAGAGTTATACTCATATACTTGCAATTTTATTGTTGATCACATGAAATGTTACATATACTTTTTCTTTCATTACCGCTTTATGTACTTGAGTAGTGAAATAACGTTTTTTGTAAGATGTATATCTTGTCCAGGATGTCTCAGCAAAGTAGAAAGTGTAGATTGTAGATCAGACTGTAGTAATGATTTAACTTGTTTTTTATCTATTTATGTTTGTAGGATTACTTTGCCAACAAAGTGAACAAAAATCTGGACAATATATACCATGTGACAGTGATGCCATGCTTTGATAAAAAATTGGAAGCTTCTCGATCCGACTTTTATAACGACTTGTACAGCACTAGAGATGTGGACTGTGTTATAACATCAGGTAAGTGTTTGGTCTTGTTTGTCATCTCTTTCAAAAAAATGATAGAGGCTTTTAAGAACACATGTAATGTGCAATATTTGCCTTCTTTTACACCTCAAAGTGAAATTTCTGTAAACTGTCTTGTAACAAGCAGTTGTTTTACTGTTGGAAAATAGCAAACACTAATGGCTATCTTTTACTCTAGTTTGACATTTAATAAAGCCTCTTTTATAGTGTATTTCCTTCCTCACAAAGTTTTACAATAGTTAAAAATGATATTTTTCCTTTCCATTAACTCTTTACCACACAATCCCGACTTTTAACGACCCTGAAAGAGAAGGCTTTAGAAAACATTGTGGGAAAAGGAGAAAATGCTGGTAACCAGCATTTTCTCCATTTCCCACAATGTTTTCTGCCCTATCAGAGACAGAAATTGTCATCTTAGCAACATTAAATTTTTCGTCAGCAAATGCTTTCAATTTAGGTAAGTCCAACATCTTGTGGTTTGGTAAAGAGTTAAATGGTTGTCCTCTTGTGTGGTTTGTAACAGTTTTATTAAGGTCTAAAAATCTGTCTATGAACAAGAGGATCCTCATTATCACATGTGAGATTGAAGGTCAAAGAGATAGCAGTCTATATTATACTTCATGTGTCTATTTTTAGAAATGTTATGGGTAAAGAAATGTCGTAATTTAAGCTGGGGGGAATTATTTCCCCGTCACAGTGAATATTTTCCTCCTGCCGAAAATCTGGAACTACTTTTTTAAGTTTTTTAAGTTTTTAAGTTTTAAAAGTGGCATTCGTTGACAAAATAATCAAAGGAAATATATAATTTATTTCATCAGCTTGTGGTTAATATGGGGAAATATTTGCCTCAAAAGGGAAAGGTCTGGGAAAATAACTTGTGCCTTACGGCACTCGTTATTTTCACATACCTTTCCCTTTTTCGGCAAATATTTCCCCATATTAACCACAAGCTGATGAAATAAACTCTGTTTATTTACCTAACCTTTCACAGAACAATCCAATGTTTTCAAGACCCTATGGAAGAATGCTTAGTAAATCACTGTGGTTGCCAGCATTTTCTCCTTTGCACACAACACTTTCCAAAGGCTTTTTCCTATGACTCATTAAAACTTCGGATACATGTAGTTTGTTGAAGTGTAAAGGTTTGAGGATAAGGGTTATAGTCAGTGGTTGCCATGCACTTTAGGATTATTACGGCTTTTTACTCTTTACCAAACAACAAAATTTTGGACTGTACCAAGTTAAAAGCATATGCAGACAACAAAAATAAATGTGATTTGAGTGTGGTAAAGGGTTAACACTTTTCCAGATAACGTATTTCTGCACTTGTACATACTGAAAGCATCAGCAGACAACAAAGTCAATGTGGCTGAAGTAATTGAATTGGTTTTAGAAAGGGTAGAAAATATAGTGGGAAAAGGAGAAAATGCTGGTTATCACCATTTTCTCCTTTTCCCACATTGTTTTCAAAGGCTTTCTTCTCAGGGTTGTTAAAGCTTGTGTGGTAAAGGGTTAATGAGAATCTGAAAACTTTTCCGTGATTTATTTAACTATATACCCTTTTTGCTTATTTAGCAGTTTGACCCTTTACCAGACAGAAAAATTTTAGTCTATTGATAGCGTTGGCTGACAACAAATTGTACCTAACTCAAATGATGGACAGAAAAAATTGAGGGAAATGGAGAAAATGCTGGTTACCAGCATTTTCTCCTTTTCCCACAATCTTTCCCATATCCATCTTCCTAAGGGTTGTTCAGGACTTGAGGACAGGAGATGGCTGGTTCGATCCCTCGCTCAGCCAGTTTCTTTAAGAGGATTGATGATAGTCATTGCAACAAGATTCGTTCTGCTCCCACTGCTGACCATTGTTTCGACGATGGTTATGTTGGAATGCAGCCAGTGACTTGGAAAGAATATTGTGTGAAACTCCAGGAAACCATGGATAGGTGAACTGGCCGCTGCAATATATCCGAAATAATGTTGAAAAGATGTTAAACACCATACAATCAATTATTAAATCCTAAGGGTTGTTAAAACTTGAGGTAATTTGGTGATCAAGGATCAAGGGATAAGGATAAGGTGTATGGTCAATGGCTGCCATGCAATGACCATAAGGACTTGTAAATTACCATGCATGTTATTTACTTGCAGGTGAGGTGGAGCTTATGTTAGAAAAAGAAGGTGTGTCTCTAGCTGATGTTGATGACTGTGAACTAGACAATATGTAAGTCAAACTTTGGTGGCTCAAATATGGATAATTTCGAATACCAAAGAAAGCTTGAACATTGATAAAGGTCCCGGCAAAATCTCTATATAATTCACATTGTTCTACCTCGGAAAGCTCACACAACCCTTAACTGGAACTTTCAAACACATATCACGGTCCCGTCATTCATTTTCCTGTGTATTTTACTTCTCAGAAGTCGAACAAAGGGTTAGTCAACAATTAGACGTTAAGTTTCTTACCTACATTGTTAACTGGATACGCTGGTAATCGTCTGTCAAATATTGGATAAGGTGCATGTTTTGAATGCTTACTGTAAATTTTACACACACTTGCTTAAGGTGTCAATTACAAATTGTCTCGCCATGATTGAATAATCGCTTTTTTTTTTTTTTAATTTTTTGTTTTTCGAGGTTGTTTGAACTTCCGAAGTTTGACTGTATTCCTTACTCTAGTCTGTCTAGACTTTTCTTTTATGCTGTCACTTGCAATAATTTTGACCTGTTAAGAGGGTGCAGTATATTTCTCATGCTAACTGTCAGTTGATCGTATGATCATAGAAGTAGGTAGCTGCCAACTGGGACTACTTTTTAGATAACACCTCAATAAGTAAGTGAAGGTATAATCATCAGAAACTTTTGCCAAATTTTAGATATCTGTAAAAAGTTTCAACATGCAAACACATTTTCCATGCTTGTTGTTTTATAATATCAAAAACAGAGAAATATTGTCTTCTTCCTCACAATGTTTTTTTAGGGGGGAAAACATAACATCTGTGGGGTAGTAAATATTTTTCATGATGTCATTATTCCAGCTGCATATCCAGAAAGCTTCACAAAGTTCTTCATTTTTTCTCATAAGTTGATATGTGCATCATTTCAGGCAAATTATTTAGTCAGATATTGGTTATAAACAAGAAACAGGATAAATGGAATATACAGTTGGTTTCATGGATATAGAAAGTTTATCAGACAAGGTATAGGTTTAGAAATGATGTAACAAACTAGCTGAAATGGTTTGTCATGAAAGTTACATTTACATAGAGATTATATGTAAACATATAAGAGCCCTGCTGTGTGAAAAGAGGGCTTGATGCATCTGCAAAAAGTAGGACATAAATGAATGAATATAAAGGGAGTTGTTGCCATGATATTATATATTTTATATTATGTTTATAGCAGCATAAAACACCTTTCAATTGTCAGATGAGTATTATATAGATGTTGTGATTTAGTGTAAAGATTTAATGCTATACCAGACAGCAAAATTTTAGACTGGTCCAAATTGAAAGAGTTTTGCAGATGACAAAGTAAATGTATCTTAAGAACTAAAATACAGTGTGTCTTAGGAAAAATTGAAAAGATTGTGGAAAAAGGAGAAAATGCTGGTTACCAGCATTTTCTCCTTTTCCCACAATGTTTTCATATGCCCTCTTCTTCAAAGTTCTCAAAACTCCGCATTGTTTGGTAAAGGGTTTACCCTCTTTCTGTTCAACTCTGTAGGTTTGGAAATGGCGTAACAAATCATGTTGGGGGAGGATCTGGTGGCTACTTGGAACATATATGTCGATATGCTGCTAGGGAACTGTATGGAGTAACCGTAGATAGAATAGAATATAAAGTACTCAGGTAAATGTTCAGCTTATTACCTTAAACTCTCTACTCTGAGCCTGGTAGTGCAGACGATAGCATTCAGGACTTGAGACCGAGAAGTCACTGTTTGGAATCCCAAGCTCACCAAATTTCTTCTGAGGATTGAAGACAGTCATTGTGACAGGATTCATTCCTCTCATACCTCTAATCGTTTTTTTGACATTGGTTATGAGGAAAAGCTGCCGATGGCTTGGGAAGAAAATTGTGCAAACTTCAGGTAAAAGAGAAATTCCAGGAAAGCATGGATATGTGGTGCACTGGCCGCTGGGTTGAAACTTAAATAAAGGTTAAAACATGCATTAAACACGACCTAAACAATCAAAATTTAATTCTTTACTGGACTTAACTAACATTATTTGAATTTGTCCAGATTGAAAGGAATTGCAGACGAAAAATTAATCTTGTCTCAAATGATAGAAATTATGGTTGAAAGGGAAGAAAACATTGTGGAAAATGAAGAAAATGCTGGTTTCGTCCTCAGGGTTGCTAAAACAAGGCATTGTTTAGTAGAGGGTTAAACCCTCAGTGCAACAGCTGAAAACAGGGGCTCTTGTGGCTTGCATAGATCAAGATTAGGCTGCACAAAATGTGCCATCTGATCTTTGGTCTACTGTCTGTTTGTTTTATCAAGCCTATCATGTAAAATTCTTCCTAAGTTTCAGTGGATTGTATTTTCAGAAGTGAAAAGAGGTTGAATTTGAGCCTTAATCTGTAAAAAGAGGGCTTAATGCATCTGCGAAAAGTATCGACCCAGATCAGCCTGCGCAGTCCGCGCAGGCTGACCTGGGCTGAAACTTTTCGCTATTTGTCAATTTTCTGTGCATCCAAGGACCAGTCTACCTCATTCTTAAGTCGGTTGTTTAAAAAAGTGGCTGTTATGGATCCATAAGTATGTGATGGCTTGCTTCTTATGATTGATTACGGAGATGCATTAAGTACCCTTATGTCAGAGCATGGTTCAGTTGTATGTTTGGCACTTTTGCTTTTAAATCTAGATCCAGTTTTGTTTTAAACGCGTATTATACTTCACCATACAATCCCAGTCATAGTGACCCCATTAGGAAGAAGATAACCAGCTTTTTCTCCTTTTCCAAGAATGTTGTTAAAAGTCGTCTTCCTCAGAGTTGTTAAAACTTGGGATTGTTTGTTAGCCCTTTACCAAACGATAAAATTTTAGACTGGTCAAGATCGAAAGCGTCTGAAGACGACAGACTGAATGTGACTAAAAAACTGAAATTCCTCCTTTGAAGGGTAGAAACATTATGGGAAAAGAAGAAAATGATGGTTACCAGGATTTTCTTTTACCACAATGTTGTCAAAAGCCTTCTCTGTCTGGGTCATTAAAACTTGGGATTGTTTTTGTTAAAGGGTTATTGACCCAAAAGAAGAATGCTTTTGAGAACATTGTAGGAAAAGGAAAATATGGCTATAATGATTGAGTTTCTTTTCTGAAAGCTTAGAAAACACTGTGGGAAAAGGAGAAAATGCTGGTTATCAGCATTTTCTCCTTTTCCCACAATGTTTTCAAAAGTCTAATATCCCAGGGTTGTTAAAAATTCGGGTTGTAGGGAAAAGAGTTAAGACACAGAGTGACACCATTGCTGATTTATCATTTTTTTTTTTTACATGAAAAGGAATCAAGACTTTCAAGAAGTTACGATAGAGGTTGAAGGAAAAAAGCCGTTAAAAATGGCACTTGCCTATGGATTCAGAAACATTCAAAATATTGTACAGAAAATCAAACGGAAAAAATGTCCATATGATTTCGTGGAAATCATGGCATGTCCATCAGGTTGTACGAATGGCGGGGGGCAGATTAGACCCGAAGGAGAAGAAACCATGAAGGAAAGACTTGCAAAAGTGGATGAACTTTATAACTCTGTGCCATCGATAGAGCCTGCAACAGAACAGCAAGTTAGATACTTGTACACTGAATGGCTGGGTGGTTCACACAGTAACAAGGCAAAGTTGATGCTACGTACACAGTATCATGAAATTGAGAAAATGACAAATGCTTTGGCTATCAAGTGGTAAAGCTTGATTATTGCAGCCTTTACCAAACAATCCGATGTTCAATCCTTTACCACACAGTCCTGAGTTTTAACCACCTGGAGAAAGAAAGCTTTTGGAACATTTTGGGAAAAGAAGAAAAATGCTGGTAACCAGCATTTTCTTCTTTTCTCACAATGTTTCTTTATCTTTTACAGACAAATCCCATTACTTCAGCCACACTTACTATGTCCTTTGGAAATGCTTCCGATTTGGATCTGTCTAAAATTTTGTCATGTGGTAAAGAGTTAAACGACCCTGCAGAAAAAGACTTTTGAGAGTATTGTGGGAAATAGAGAAACTGCTGGTAACCAGTTTCTTCTTTTCCCACAATATTTTCTACCCAATCACAAACAAGTCCCATTTCAGCTGCCTTTTATTTTTGGTCTGCAAATGCTTTCAAATTGGATGACTCTAAATTTTTGTTGTGTGATAAAGGTTGACAATCCAGTGTTTTAACCACCCTGCAGAAGAAGTTGTGGGAAAAGGAGAAAATGATGCTAATTATCATTTTCTCCTTTTCCCACAATGTTTTCTACCCTGTCAGGGACAATATCACCATTTTGATCAAATGATAAGGTTCATTGCTTTGAAATTGGAGTAGTCTAAAATTTTGCTGTTATGTAGATTTTAATTGGATGTTTAATTTTTGTACCAGAATAAAGACTTGTTTAGACTTGTCAAAATGTGGGAAACATTTCTAGACAACATATCAAATTTTGGTCTCAAATGATGACATATATCCTTTAAAGGTTAGAAAACATTGTGGAAAAAGGAGAAAATGCTGGTTACCAGCATTTTCTCCTTTTCCCATAATGTTTAATATGGCATTTTTCTTAGGGATGTTACAATATTTGATTGTTTGATGGAGAGTAAATCCATTATCGCATGGGCTGTTTTGAAGACCTCTGCCAGATGGCAAAATTTTTAGACTTCACCAAATTAAAAGCATTTACAGACAACCTATCAAATATTGCTAAAAAAATGGGATCTATCTTTAAAAAGAAAGTTAACACTGCGGTGAAAAATAGAAAAAGGTGGCTGTATAGCTTCATTTGATTTTTCTTCTTTAATTTGGAGACATCCAAAATTTCGCCATGTAGTAAAGAAGTACGCAGCACTTACGAATGCAGATAGTAGATTGATACACTGTGTTCCATTTTTCCTCAAGGTGTTAGGATTTTTCGCAGACACTTTAGGGCCCTAGTTTTGTAGTCATGAAGCTAGATACACACTTAAATAAGTAAGCAATTACCCCATGATATGACTGAAATAATGTTGAAAGCTGTGTAAAACATAAATCAATCCATAAATCAATCAATCAGTCAATCATGTAAGCTATCACTCTGTAGAGTGTTACCATAACTCTTTTTCCACACAATCATATATATTAATGATCTTGAGGAGGAAGACTTTTGTAAACATCATAGGAAAAGAACTAAATGCTAGTAACAAGAATGATTATAGTTTCATAAAATGAGATCAAACTAGGTGTAAACTGAAAACGAGTATATCTAAACAAACAAAAAAATATTGTTGACCTAGGGAAGTTCAACCACCTATTTATTATTACATAGATACTCTGTTTTGATGATGCTGTTATTTTATATATGTTACATGTGACAAATAGAATATTTAATTGTGTTTCTATTGTTATACAGCTTTCATGAGCCCTATAGCGTGAACTAACCTGATAGAAGTCTGTTATCCCTATACCAACTATTCATGATTTTGAGGAGGAAGACATTTAAAAATAATGAAGGAAAAGGAGAAAATGCTAGCCTTTCATGGACAAACCCCATCATTTAACTCTTTACCAAACGACGAAATTTAAGATTGCAACAAATTGAAAGCATTTCCAGACAACAATTTTAAGGTGGCCCAAATGACAGATTTAGTCCTTGATAGGGTAAAAAACATTAAGGGAAAAGTAGAAAATACTGGTTACAAGCATTTACTCTTTGTCCCACAATGTTCTCAGTAGCTTTGTCCGTCAGGGTCATTAAAAGTCGTGGTTGTGTGGTAAAGGGTTAAGCCGTATCTAATTTGTTTTCTACTAATGCTTTCAGTTTGGACAAGTCTAAAATTTTGTAGTGTGGTAGAGTTGAATGGACAGCAACAATGCGGAGTGGGGTTTGGTCCTTCATGGCTCATTGGGTTTGGTCGTGGAATATATAACCCCTAGGTATGGGGCCAAGCCCCGACAGCTCAGTCCATAGGGTACAGGACTTGAGAACAGGTCATTGGTTCAATTCCCAGCTAAGCCAATTTCTTTACGAGGACTGATGATAGTCATTGTGACAGGATTCCTTCCTGTCCCACCGCTGACCATTGTTACAATGATGGTTATGTGGGAAAGCAGCCAGTGGCTTAGAAAGAATATGTTGTGGAGTACTGGTAAAAGAAACTCCAGGAAAGCATGGATAGGTGCACTGGCTGCCGTGATATAACTGAAATAATGTTGAAAACGGCGTTAAACACCATACTACCAATCAATCAACCTAGGTATGGGACGCTTTTGAAAAAAGTTCAACAGTGAAACATTGTTTCACTCTCTGATTACTGTGTATTATAAAGACCCAATTGGTGCAATTTCGCTGCTTTTTTTTCCCAGGTAATATCAAAATTGGGTAGTTAAGATCAAAGATCAGACAGTGGAGGAGGTGCAGTGTGATCTTGATCCACACTTTCTGAGAAACACCTAATATTCTTCTAGGTAGTCTGAATGTTTACAAAGTGTTGGAGACATGGTACAGGTAAGAAGTAAAACAAAGGGGACAGATCAACAGTCACGGGGTCAAACATACAAATCTTGTATAAGTGAACTTTCCTTGTTTACTGATAAGATTTGATCTACATTACAGTGCCATAGAAAAACTTGAGGACTCTGTGTCCTGAATATTTTGTGATCAAAATAAGAAATGTTTTGGGCAATCAGTTGTTGTTCCTTTTCTCCTCCTTCTCCCTCTCTGTCTCCTCCTCCTCCCCCCCTTCCTCCTCCACCAACACTATCTCCTACTCCGTCTTCTTTTTCTTCAGCAACAAATGAACTATGGCCCAAATGATGGTAATTGTCTTTGAAATGGTAGAAAACATTGTGGGAAAAGGAGAAAATGTTGGTTACCAGCATTTTCTCCTTTTTTCCTACTAAGTTCCAAACGCCTTTTCTCTCACGCCATTAAAACTCAGGATTGTTCAGTTGGGTCAGGTCACAGCATATCAAAAATATTGGACAGTGTAAATCAATATCAGACCGCATCCTGTGCAGTCGGGTCTTGGTCAACACTGTAAAGGCAATTGAATTTTCCCATAAACTGCAACAAGAAAGTAACAAATCTGTCTTGCAAAGAAGAGTCAAAATCTGATATGTCTTAGCAACCGTGAGGAAGAAGGCTTGTGAAAACTTATTGTGAATAGCTTTCGTCCTTTTGAAGACAAAACCCATTATTTCAGCTACATCTATTTTGTATTCTTCGAATGATTTCAGCATCAAGGAGTCAAAGTATTTCATGCTTTTCGGGAAATAATGGTGGATAATAAGGTTTGATAATTCATGCTTACGACCAGTGAAATTAACTGTAAACTATTTCCGTAACTCTTCAAATTGAAGGCGGAAACGGTAGTTCCCGCGCACTAGTTATCTAATTAAACAGTGCATGCCATTCAACCAGACGGAAATATGACGTGATTTACGTTCATTTTCCCTACATTTCTCGCGCTTTACGTAATATTGTAATGCGTTCTTAAATGGAGGGTGGGGGGGTACGCCACCGGGAATTACCGAAAACAACTGTAGTGGATTTTCATGAAAGTCCCAACAAAAAGGGGGTTGGAAGCATGAAGTAAATAGAATATTTGTTTGTCTTTAGTTTTTTAGTGAAAGATTGAAATTTATTTCACTTAATGAACATTATCGGTAATGTTTTCACGAGTGGCTGTTCACTCGATCGGAAATAAATTTCGATCTTTCACAGAAAAAAAAACCATGTACATATTTGCTATCTAGTATAGAGTTAAAACAAGAAGTAGAAGATTACCCTGGGGCAACATACCAAGCCTGCGATGGGTAAAATAGTAAAGCTCACAAGCTGCACTTGGAAAAAAGTAACCCATCGCTCAATGAACATCTTTCTTATTTTTAAATCCCTTTGTTTTCAAATTCACATGAGGATAGAAGTATTCCCCATTTATGAACGAGTAGAACCTTAATTTTTGACCTTGAAGTATGACATTGACTTTGAAACTATTGAATAGAAAATAATTCAGAGACACTTACTACCCATTAAACTTAATTAGTAGAAAAGTTGTCCAAAGTTATATCAATTGAACATCGTGTGTGACCTTGACCTTAGACCTACCTGAACTACTGTTTCAAATGTAACATCCACTTTTACAGGAGAGCAATTATGCAAATATATCTTTATATTAAAGTTCATTCATAAATGTAGAAGTTATGACACAGATACACTTATGATAGTTATTGTTTGACCTTCAAGTGTGACCTAGACTTTGGACCTATTTGATCAAATGTTTCAAATGGCATATTTGCTCATGAAGAAGAACAATTTTGCTAAAGTATTTTGAAATTGATCCATATATGTAGAAGTTATGGCTTGGACATACTCTATGCATGATAACTTGATCATTTGACCTTTAAGTATCACATTGACCACAGACCTATCTGAACAAATAATACAAATGGCACTTCTACTCATGAAGGAGAACAACTGTGCCAAATTATTTTGAACTCGACACATAAATGTAGAAGTAATGAGTTGGACTAGCTCCCTGTGGGACATTTCTTTTTTATCAATTGACCTTCAAATGTGACCTTGACCCTAGACCTATCCAAACAAATTTACAAATGACAGTGTTAATCTTAAAGGCGAACAATTGTGCCAAATTATTTTGAAATCCGTCCATAGATGTAGAAGTTATAGTTCGAATAAATCCAGACGGATGCAAGCACTCACGCATAAACAAACGTCTAGCCAAAGTTATGGCGACTATGTCTAGCTCACCCTTGGTGGACTCGACAAAAACCTTTCAAACCAAAGAAAGACGGCGTAAAAGAGGCTGGAATATGAATATTGAAACTCTTTTGTGGTTCGATGAGAGGAAGAATTATAAATAGTAACGTCGTCAACAATTGCCTCTTTTTCCCCATTGTTTTGCATATTGATGTGAATTTTTCAAAAAGATATATCTTTCAAGATGACATGTAAATCCAAATTATCGTTGGAGTAGGAGCAGTCGCTGCTGTAAATGGCGTGTCTTAAAATACCTCATGTCTGTACAGAACTGGGTTACAGGGTAACGCACAGCTTATCAACCCTTAGGCTGCTAAGCGTGACTCAAGGAACTTTTACGGACAGTGTAGATCAAGATCAGACTGCACAGAACGTGCAGTCTGATCTTGGATCTACACCTTCCGATAAGGAGATACTTTTCCGCCCAAATATATCTTTGAAATAGCAACATCTGGATTTTAAGTAACGCCTTGAAAGTTGAATTTCACTTATAAACCAGGTTATGGGTTAAATTACCAACTTCCACAAGAAAAAGATAATCCCCTATCATACCTATTTTATTGTGGTGTACACAGGCGCCGCGGAATATCGATGAACAGTACTAAACCGTTGTATACTGATGTTATCAAATGGGTCCGCAAATGGGCCCGCAGAATAAACGTTTCCACATGTTTTACTCATCGGAAATAACTATTTATTCCTTCGAGACTAATACTGAGAAGTGGGTTCAAAGCCAGCTATACAGCTATGAAGAAAAAAAGAACACAACACATTTTTTACTCATGGCAAATTACTATTTATTTAGTCGAGACTACTATCAAAGTAACAATAAAGGCAAAAAGTAAACAAAGCGGGTGTTTAAATGCATTTGAATTTATATCATACCATTTAAAAGTATGGAAATTATTGTGGAGATTACAATCTGTCATTGTACGGTCGGTCCAAGTGTTAGTCGCTGACTTAGAAATTAATTTCAAAACTAGGTTAAAACCTGCCAGGTAGCTGTGTCTTTTGTTTACTTTTTTGCCTGATTCTTTTTTCTGCCAGCGACTAACATATGGGCCGACCACACGATAACAAACTGTCATCTCCATAATATTTTCCATACTTTTAAATGGTACGATTTAAATTCAAATGTATTATGACACCTGCTTTGATATTTTGGCCTTTACTGGGCCTTTAAGAGGTCAAAAATCAGCTGTACAGGTACGAAGAAAAAGAACACACACAAATCACGAATAGAACGAATGGCAAGATTTACCTAGAGCAGATATTGGTCAGCGAGCTCTCGATTTTTTCTATCACCCAGTTTTTTATAGAAAAGAACAGTGTAGACAGTTTATTCATAGCACGTGACATTGACATAGATACGACAATTTGGGACGATTACTGACAATGTCTAGTTATAGAAACGCTCGTGTCACATTATAATATTTATACCCCTGGTCACTTTAGTAACACTTCCGGGAAATTTATTGCCACTCATGTCTCTCTTTCTTTGACGCTTGTTAAATTTAACTCTTTTTTTACGAAAGAAAATGGACGGATCTAGTATCGTCTGATTCATCTCTTAGTTTTTGTGTGGTCTTTGAGCCGTTTGTCCGTATATCAGCAGGATTTCAGCTTTTACACGGTGACCTTTGTACCTATCCATGCTCTCTTGGAGTTTCTTTGGCTCTTAACCGGTCAACAAATTCTCGACTTGTCCATATCGAACAGAATTGCAGACGACTATTTAAATGTCTCACAAATGACACAATTTGGTTTTGAAAAGGTATTAAAGCATTTTGGGAAAAGGCGAAAATGCTGCTTACCAGCATTTTCTCCTTTTCCCATAATGCTTTTCGAAACCTTCTTTCTATAGGCCGTTAAAACGCAGCATTGTTCCGCAAATGGTGTAACTTTACTGTATAGTTAAAAACGCTCTGGTCAAAACAGAAACCAACATCATCATGATTGTTATTTTTTTCTCCACTAACCTTTATTCATGTGATTCCACATATGGTGCTTGCAAAATAATTTAAGCTCATTTTTTATGTGTAGACCATAATCAGAAAGCTCAGGACGTCCAGATTGACATTGAATCTGTGGTTAGAAAGCCCGATATTCTATAAGGTATTCTGACGAGACCTTACATTTTCTTTTAGAGGGCCGGGGCTTGTCTTACAACGTTTTGATTGATTGACTGATTGATTGACTGATTAATTGATTGATTGATTGATTGATTGGAGTTCAACGCCGCTCTCGACATTATTTCAGTCATATCATGGTGACAGCTCGCTTATTCATGCATGTCCTGAGTTTGACCAGTTCTAGGCTAGGGCTCTGAAGTGTCTTGCCTATTGACAGACTGAACAGTAAACACTGTATCAGACTACAAAATTTTAGATCTGCCAGAATAGAAAGTATCTGCAGACGCCAAAACAGGTACTGCTGAGCGCTGTCCAGACGAAAACGTTGCGAGAAAATAAAAGAAAAAAGTGCTGGTAACCGACATTTTCTCCTTTTTTCAAACAAAACTTTCGAACGCCTAGTTCGTCAGGATCGTTAAAACACGGAACTATTATTTTATTGTTTTTCCGCCAAAATGGCGAGCAGTGTAAAACAAAAGTAAAATGAACACATAAGAAAAGAATGAAAAAGAGTTTCGTTATATTTTAGAAGTAAAGGGGGAACGAATAAGAGGAATACTTGACGTGACTAAAACAACAACAATTCTGTCAAGTGTCGTCTGCCAAAACTTTACAATTGAAAACGAGGCCTTCTAACCTTAAAGCAATAAAATAGACACGGATTGGGTATCGCCGTAAATGGAGACTTTTTTTTTTGTCAAGATTCACGAATTATTGGCGTGGTATTGCATGGTATTGATTCAGGCAAGTTGCAAACATCCGAAATGCTCATTTATTTATCTCAACTTTTTAACCATGCGACAAAATTTTAGACTTGTTCCAATCTGAAAGTATTGGCAGACGATACATTAGTAAGCGTGACTGAAATGATAGTATTTGTTTCTGAAAAAGTAGAAAACATTATTGGAAAAGGAGAAAATGCTGGTAATAAGCATTTTCTCCATTTCCCACAGTGTTTTCAAAAGTGCTCTTCTTTAGGGTCGTTAGAGGTCTGGACTGTGTGGTAAAGGTTTAGAGGATTCGGATCTACAATCTCCGATGCGAGGAGCCGCTACGCTACCCTTACACTGTATACAGGATACGTGCAACATCTTTCTATAGCCGTGTTACAAAACTTTTATGTCTCTAGACCACAGTTTTGGCGGTACATAAAAACACGATTTTTTTAAGAACAGAGAACTTCCAAACAAGTGCTATATTATTATTATTATCATTATTATTCGATGATTATTAATAAGAATAATATTGTTTTTTCGGCCAAGCTAGCGAGCATTAAAACAATAATACAATAAATAAACGAGAAAAGAATGAAAAAAGATATCAATAATAAGAAGTTTACAGCCTAAAAGTCTGTATGTATCTATGTATTAATTGTTGTTCCTATGTTTGCCTGATTACTAGGGCTTGTACTCAGGTACCGTTATAGCTTGCATTGGTTTGCTCAGTTTTTAAACACCATTTCAAATAAGATTATTTGTCTTATTCTAAAATTTGAATGTAACGCCGTGTTTGATTGGCTAAACCATTGGGTTTAGCCAATCAGAAATTGCGTTACCTTCACAAAGTTTGGAAAATTCTTTGAGAAATAGAAAGCAATTCAGTCGGTAAATACAGTTGGTCCCACGTACCAATGACAGCATAATGTGAAGCACAAATTTAATACTTACAGAAGTTCAAGGTCGAAAGTAATGTCACACGCATATAATTCGATGTCATGCATACATAACTGGGGTAACAAAGGTCAGGGTCAGCATCAATGGTTGACGATTTTAAAACCTTGTGATAAGAAAAATACGAGCTCTATGCCGACATCATAATTTGAGTAGGCATAATTTTAAATCGTTTACAAGTATTGCCATCGATTTTACGCCACCCAGTGTGAGCCCACCTGCAGTCCTTTGCCGTATTTTTTGAAACATGG
Source organism: Hippopus hippopus (assembly GCA_946811185.2). NCBI lineage: Eukaryota > Metazoa > Mollusca > Bivalvia > Cardiida > Cardiidae > Hippopus > Hippopus hippopus. Next base: position 19,713,516 of record OX328111.1, on the reverse strand, counting down.
TCCTCATTTAACCCTTAGGCTGGGTGCTAAGCGCGACTCACTGACCTTTTGCGGACAGTGTAGATCAAGATCAGACTGCACAGAACGTGCAGTCTGATCTTGGATCCATACTGTCCGATCAGGAGATATCTTTTCTGCCAAAAGTACTTTTGAAATAGCAAAATTTGGATTTTTACTATCGGCTTGAAAGTATCATGTTAGTTATTTAGAAGAATAAGAGTTAAGCTTTGATTATTCTGATGTGTATTTACGAACAACTGTTTCAGCTTAGAATAGTTTGATGTGTATGCCTATTGACAAACAACCATTTCAGCTCAGAATAGTTTGATGTGTATTGACAAATACACATTTTATCTTCGAAAATGTTGATGTTCATCTACAAACAAACATTTTATCTTAAAATAATTTGATGTGCATTGAGTCCAATGTCAACTACTTTAGCTTGGAATATTGTGATTTGCATAAATCAACCACCAATTTAGCTTTGAATAATATGTTGTGTATTAACAAACATTTTAGCTTCAAATATTTTGATGTGCATTGACAAACAATCATTTCGGCTTAGAACATTTTGATGTGCAATGACAAATAAATTAGCTTAGAATGTTTAAAAGTGTATCGACAGGCATTTCAACATAGAGTATTTTGATGTGTATTGACAAACAGCCTGGTTTAGAATAGTTTGATGTGTAATGACAAGGAGTCAAGTTACGATTGTATCTGCAGACAAACATTTCAGTATAGAATATTCAATGTACATTTATATTTTTATTTTAGTTTGGAATAGTTAAAAGCGTATTTACCAACACACATTTCAGCCTTGGATATTTTGATGCTTATGGACAAAAATGATTGTTATGATTTCAGCCGATCATGAAGGGGGTGGCCATTATGTGTATTTACAACAAGCAGTGTATCACATGTTATATCTATCTAGATCTGTCCCGAATTCTAACTTTAAATTTAGATGCAAATGAAAATATCAACCGCTGGAGGGTGGAAAGGAAGTATTTCTTGCCTGTTAACCGTTTGAAAACTGCCAAGTAAACAGATGAACATTTCGTTCAATGTTTGAAAAAAAGTAATACCATTTTAAAGCGCCCTTCGTAAGAACAAAGTACGTAGTATTGGACAATTATTTCATGATCAGGCAGGACAGCACGTTCTGTGCTGCCTGATCTTGATACTGTTTGTAAAAACGCACTGAGTCGCTCTTAGAAGTCGAATCTGGTGTAGAGTGGGTAGACTGTCAGTGACTTTAAAGGGGCATTACCCCTTTACCACACAGGAAAGTTTATACTTGTCCAAATTGAAAGTATTTGCCGACGAGAATTGAAATTTGGCTCAAAATGATGGAATTTGTCTTTGATAGGGTAGAAAACATATTTTCCTTAGGATTATCTTTCAGGGTCGATAAACCTCGGCACAGTGTGGTAAATGGTTAACCCAGATTTCGTATCGCAAGCTATCTAGAAAATCTTGACAAAGACGGCTTATTTCCATTCGCGTGCAAAGATAGGCTCCGTAAAATTAAAACATAACCAGAAATTCGAGTACATGTAGAAAACACAAGGAATTACCGAGAATTTTGTATGTTTTCTGTAAAGTTCCCTGTCAGGGATAAATACATTGAAACACCAGTAAATTTCATTTGGCTCTTTCGTTTCTGGTCGTGGGTTTTAGTCCCACAGGAGACAATTTTTCCCCAGCTTTTTGTTTTATGTTTCCCCATCGACGGGGAAAACTTGGATACGAATCTGATGGAATGTCCATTTAGGAGACCGTCCTTACTCTGACAAACATTGACTTTGATTTCTTACACAAGAACTTTGACAAATAAAGATAAGACACCCTCAGGCGGCTGCGAGTGACTCAGCTTCCTCTTTTTTTTTTTCGGACGGTGTAAATCAAGATAAGATTGCACTAAACAGGTGAAATCTGATCTTGGGTCAACGCTTTCCGAAGCGGGAGTTAAGGGTAAACTTTGTTCTAGCGAGTGCTAGCTGGTACTTTTTAAATCTGGGAAAGATTGGACTAAGTTAGCTGTGCCGGCCATTCGGAATCTCAGGTGATCTGTAGATCAAATCTTAGATGTAGGTGCGGAATCGGCAGAGTTGTGACGAGTGGTGTGCCTGCAGAGAACAAAAAACTGAAATGCTATTCTCGTAAAACGCAATTCAAATTAACATAGAAACATGTTGCCACAAAAGATATCTTTGTTAACTTCTAAAAATATCAGCGCCATATTATAATTGGCTTGCAACACACGAAAAGGGGCATTCGGACATTTGCGTAAAGTGTCGTCTCGGATCAGCCTGCGCAGTCCGCGCAGGCTAATCCGAGACGGCACTTTACGACTACATTAGATTTTGTTCTTCAGTAGATTTGCGCAAAACAGGAAATTACATAAAAACGGAAAGTGTCGTTTCGGATAAGCCTGCGCGGACTGCACAGGCTGATCCGAGGCGACACTTTACGCAAATGTCCTAATGCCCCTTTTCACGTGTTGCAGGCCATTATTATTATAGGCTCGAGCTCTTACGACGGCTGACAAAACAATCCAACACAGAAAGTTTTATTTGACAGGCTTGAATCTCTCTCTCTCTCTCTCTCTCTCTCTCTCTCTCTCTCTCTCTGTGTCTCTCTCTCACCATTTTGTTTAGCCAATCAAGAATTGCGTTACTTTCGAATTTGGAAATTTTCTCAGAATAAGACTAAGAAGTTTTTTCAAAATGGTTAGTGAATATGGAGCCTGTATACAAAGAATGAATAAAACACGAAATTATTTTATGCAAAGTTCTTCAGAATAAGACTAAGAATGTTCATAAGATCAAAAGAATGGTTTGTGAATATGGAGCCAGTATACAAAGAATGAATAAAACATGAAATCATCATTTTAAAATTTTGGCTCGCGAACGGGCTCTAGAGCACGCGACAGGTCTTCACTCCGCAAGATTTATGGCGGGGACATTGTTTTAAGTGGCACTTCAGTAATCGTCTTCTCAACAAGTAGAGAAATCAACTGTATCAGATATGAATCGACCCTTTTACATTCTTCGAGGGCTTTATTCATTTCCTATTATGGGCATCTACCCTTTAAAAGTAACAATAAGGCCCAAAAGTAAACAAAGTGGTGTTTAAATGCATTTGAATTTATATCATACCATTCAAAAGTATAGAAATTATTGTGAAGATGACAATTTGTCATTGTACAGTAGGTCCAAGTGTTAGTTGATGACAGAGAAATTAATTTCAAAACTGGGTTAAAACCTGCCAGGTATCTGTGTCTTTTATTTACTTTTTGCCTGATTTTAAAATTCTTTTTTCTCCCAGCGACTAACATATGGCCCGACCACACGATAAACAGACTGTCATCTCCACAATATTTTTGATACTTTTACATAGTATGATTCAAATTTAAATGTAATATGACACCTGCTTTTATATTTTGGCCTTTACTGGGCGAACAGGACTTTAGAACAGGAGGTCGCTGGTTCAATCCACGACTCGGCCAATTTCTTTCCGAGGATTGAAGATAGTTATTGCGACAGGCTTCATTCCTCTGTCACCGCTGACCATTGTTTCGACAATGGTTATGTGGGAAAGCAGCCAGTGGCTTGGAAAGAATGTTGTGCAGAGTACTGGTAAAAGAAACTCCAGAAAAGTATGGGTAGGTGCACTGGCCGCCGCGATATAACTAAAATAATTTTGAAAACGGCGTTAAACACCATACAAGAATCAATCACTCATTTAAAGTTTTTTTTTTTAATTTAGAAAAATGTGTTACGATAAAACATTTTAAATACACGTACTTTTACAAATAAACTACGATCAATACGGATCGGTTGAAAAACACCAAAAAACGGGTCTGACACCTATATAATTAAGAGCCATGTTCTGTGAAAAAGAGGTTTAATGCATCTACAAAAAGTATAAGGACTGCGCAGACTGACCTGGGTCAAAACTTTTTGCTTATGTGAACTTTCTTGATGTCCAAGGACAACTCTACCTCGGGGTTCAGTCGTTTGTTAGACAAAATGATTTTTATGAAACCGTGATTATAATTGGCTTGCAACATGCGAAAAGAGGCATTCGGACATTTGCGTAAAGTGTCGTCTCGGATCAGCCTGCGCAGTCCGCGCAGGCTAATCCGAGACGGCACTTTACGACTACATCAGATTTTGTCCCACAGTAGACTTTCGAAAGACAGGAAATTACATAAAAACGGAAAGTGTCGTTTCGGATAAGCCTGCGCGGACTGCGCAGGCTGATCCGAGACGACACTTTACGCAAAAGTCCGAATGCCCCTTTTCGCGTTTTGCAAGCCATATGATGACTTGCTTGCTATAAAGTATCATAGAGATGGATTAAAACCCCTTGTGCCAGAACATGGCCCATATAGCATTTTGACATTATCTCCATTTCATTTAAATCGGCAAATATTGGTAAAAAACCATTTGTTGTTGTTGTAGTTGTTTGTTCCTTTGTTTGTTGTAAAGATGTTCATAAAAAGTACCTGTAAAGCTGTCCGCGAGTAGTTTTCTTTTTTTCATTTTGCAGTTTTCTGTATAAGAATAGAAAGTCTTTGTCTCTAAAGGAAAGTGCAATCTAAATCAGTCTACATGTACGAGCATGCTAATCTTTTCTCGTACCCTTTAGAATCAATTAGAATTTGGTCCGGACGATTTGACCTGGACGATTTGGCCAGCCAGTCGTGCAAAAAAACACCGTGCAAACAAAACCAAACATTAATTTGGCCAAAGTGTCCGACGTAATAACGTTATTACTTTATGGCCATATTTTCCCTTACCAAATCGCCCGCTGGCCAACTTGAACACCACTGGTATCGCACCACTGCGAACTCTTTCCGGACTGTAGTACCACCACTGCGAATCGCAAATCGCGAATCGCTACCCTAAAGTGGTCTCGTTTGAAAATTCGGTAGCAAGCAATACTATCTGAAAGCATGGAAGGACAGCTCTTAAATCTGTTTCCAGGGTTGATTTGATGATTTTGCCATGGAAACTGAGTGTAAGTTTTTTATTTCTTAGGGAACTATTTTGTGCCTTTGACCACATAAAGGAACATGGTCTACCAACTGGAAGGACCTCTTTTCACAGTGATTTTTCCAGGGTAGTTAGGTTTAAGATGGAATAACAAATAAAGCCATCGGTTGAGGTGCCATTTTTGTGTGGGCCACTGAACAGCAAAGCTGTAGGTTTGCCAATCAAAGTACAGCAGAAGATCAAAGATGGTGATGTTCAGTCTACTTTCAATGTAGGAAAAATCTAGTGGTGTGACACACACTGTTTCTTAAGACTATCAGAACAACAGATGTTGCTCTGGTTGACAATGGAAATCAAGAACTTAGAGACTGTGCTCAGATTATGAATCTACACTGTCGTATACTACTTTTGTATAAATTGACCGATAGCAAAAGGTTTCCACGCATACCAACCTAAGCAGGCTTAAATCGGTCGATACTTTTTGCATTAAACCCCCTTTTTATAGAACATGGCTCATTTACGTATATAGTTGTAATATCGCAAAATTTATTTGGTCGTATTTATAGGTATTTAATAGTGGTTTGTTGGTGTTCAAACATCTTAACTGTCGAAAAGAGAATGTGGACCAAGATCGGACTGCACGCATGTATGCAGTCTGATCTTGGTCATATAATCTCTGCCCATTGTATCAATACTCGCTTGCGACAAGATAAGAGTTAACCCTTTGAACACCATAAGCGAAAACAGGGGCTTTTGCGGACGGCATAGATCAAGATCAGACTGCAGGAAAACTGCAGTCTGATCGTTGATCTATAGCGTCCGCTTGTTAAGTCAAGCCTATAAAATAAAAAAAAAAAATCAGAGAGAGTTTATTTGGATTTCATTTACAGCCATCGAAAGAGGTCGAGTTTATAGATTTGGCGCTAAGAGAGTTAACCCTTAGGCTGCTAAGCGCGACTCACTGACCTTTTGCGGACAGTGTAGATCAAGATCAGACTGCACAGAACGTGCAGTCTGATCTAGATCTACACTGTCCGGTACGGAGATATTAGTCCTCAAAACATGACTGAAATAGCAATATTTGGGGTTTACTATCGAATTAAAAAATGCATTTATGATATGTTTATCACGGATATTCAGCAGGATAAGAGATTAGCCTCTTCCCCCCCCCCCCTCCCCCATGTCTTATCTCCGCTCAGTGAGATAGCCTCACCTGTTTTGATAGGTCTTTGTCACATGACGTTTTCCGTGTTAATTTCACTCAAACGGATTTCGATGAAGTAATGAAAAGTGAAACTTTCAGAGTGATGGCCATTTTGAGAAAAATAATATACATCGTTTCGTCAAAGAAATGTTCGCGCCTTTGTTCGAAAGTGCGTATCATGTGGCATTTTTGTGACGATCTGTGTCATTGTGAGCTGTTACATTTGTGGCATTATTGACGTCGATATTTTTAAATTTGCTTCATAATGTAACATGAATCTCCACAAAATGTTTTGGTTCTGGGTCTTTTTGACGACAGCGTATTGCGCACCAAGGTTTGAACTTTTCGATAAAACCAACAAAGACGAGAAAAACTTCCATGAAAGAAATACGGATGTGTCAAAATTCGAGAAAAATGAAGATGGATTCTACTTAAACACTATTGAAAAACAGATTATTGAATGGCTAAGTGAAACAAATAATAATCATGTGAACAAATCTAAAAACAAGGATGAATCGAATAAACTGAACCGTATAAAAAGGTCTATTGGCGAATTTTTAAACAAAGGTCGATTGAATGAAAACTTTCACGAAAAGACAGATAACCCCACAACAGCAACTGGGTATGTGGAAAACCAGTCTGAAAATACTGAAAACGACGCAAAAACGGAGGGTAAACTAACTGTTGTAGGGGAAACGGATGAGGAGCGAAACAGTGCCGACGACGTAGATGACCATTCTGAACGTACTGGAAGGATTTCTCCTTCTATAGTAGATGTTCTACACAAAAATGGAATAGACATCACTGACTCTGAACCAGACAGTAAAGATGTGTACACGAACTTTTTGGCTCATCGATTTCAAGATACTTCATCGCATGTCAGTCTGAATTCTTTTGACAAAGAAAGTCTACTGGCTTTGGTTCAAAACATCTTTACTCAGTATCAGCGCAGGAACAGCAAAAGAACAATTTACAATGACGGTAACTTTTTTGGCCTGTCTTCATGTCTGTATTTTTGTCTTTTCTTGTTTGCTTTCATTTAAACTTATTGTGAAACACTTCCGTGTATTGACGATTATTATGATGAAAAAAAAAAGGCTTTTAACTCTTTGGCTGCTAAGCGCGACTCATGAACCTTTTGCGGACAGTGTAGATCAAGATCAGACCCGACAGAACATGCAGTCTGATCTTGGATCTACACTGTCCGATAAGAATATAATATTCCCCAAAACATAACTTTGAAATGGCAATAATTTGGTTTTTACTATCGAGTTGAAAATTTCATTTAAGTTATTTAGCAGGATAAGGGTTAAATGTATAACAGGAAATGGAGAAAATGCTGGTTACCTGGGGTACCTTTCACTTAACTGTGTAGATTTACGCAACTTTTTTTTTTTCTTTGTGAATGAATATACAGACATACGATCCCTGCTTTACCCAAAGGTATGAGCCGGCGTAAAGTTATGCAAATATAGTGTATTTAGTCAAATCGTAAAGTTACGCAGTTCAGGGATATTTGTTCTTAGACCTTATGTTTGCTTATCTAAACTGCGTACGCCTATTTCGTGCATACGCAGTTAAGTGAAAGGTACCCCGGGTTATCAGCCTTTTCCGAAAGTCTCTTTCCAACACAATTTTCTACCCTTTCAAAGACAATTCCTGTCGTACGAGTTTAATTTATTTTTGTTGTCAGCAAATACTTTCAATTTGGACGAATCTTAAATCATATCGACTGGTACAGACGATACTTTTTAGAATCTTAGCCCAGTCCAAATTGAAAGCGCCTGCATACCACACATTAAGTTGGCTGAAATTGTGGGGTAATAATAACATGGTTATCAGCAGCGGCTAGTGCACATACTTATGCTCTCCTGGAATTTCTTTTACCAGTATTTTGCACAGTCGGTCCTATTCCTCCCATGCCACTGGCTGCTATGCCATTTAGAAGTCGTCGAAAGAAAGATCAGCGGTGAGAGAGGAATGATTCCTGTCGCAATGACTATCAGTCCTCGGAAAGACATTGACGATGGCCAAGCTTGGGGTACTCGCTTGAAGGCAGACGACTATAGAAAAATCGTTCACGTTAACCCTTATCCTGCCACATAACTTAAATGAAACTTTCAAGCCGATAGTAAAAACTGGAACAATGCTATGTCAAACTTATTTTTAGAAAAACATCTCCTTATCGGGCAGTGTGGATCAAGATCAGACTGCACATTCTGTCAGTGAGTCGCGCTTAGCACCTTAAGGATTAAAACATGGACTATCATCAAGAACTGCAGTTTGATGCAAAAATCTATGTGACAGAAGGAGAAATCGACTCTCTTCCTAAATGTGTCGGAAGAATGACGAAAAAACATTCTGTCGGTGGGAACGGCTGAACCCCTTACCACACAGTCCCGGGTTTTAAGGATCCTGACAAAGACAGCTGTTGAAGACATTGTTGGAAAAGGAGAAAGCGCTGGTAATCAGCATTTTCTCCCTTTTTCCCCCACAATGTTTTCTACCCTGTCAGAGACAAATTCTATCATTTGAGACACACTTTATTTCTCGTCTGCTAATGCTTTCAATATGGCCAAGCCTAAAATTTTGTCGTCTGATAAAGAGTTAACTCTTTACCAGATAGCAAGTGGTAGACTTACCAGAGTTAAAAACTTTTGCAGGCGTCAGAGAAATTGTAATGAAAATGCTGAATTTTATCTTCGAAACGGCTGTAACGTTACATTATGTGAAAAAAAAAAGAAAATCTATTTAGTATTTTCTTCTTTTTCTCATAATGGTTTCAAAAGCGCTTCTTTAAAAGCCTGATTGTTTGGGGGATTAATAATAACAGAAATGATTTTAAAAATATGATTGCTATTTCTGCCTTTTCTATTTTTGTACTTGGTGTTTAATCTGGTAATGCAGACACGCTCTTGAAATACGGATGTGCGTTTCAAAGACACGTCAACAATTTACACCATTCGGATGACATCAAAATCACACTGTCGACGAGAACAATCTGTAACAAGAAATATCTTTAAAAAAGATAGACGGCGTAAATTCGCCCGCAAATAGGCAGGGGCCCTTAAAATAAACGTGTCTACATTTTTGACCAATCAGAAATTTCTATTTATTCATTTTTCACAAGTACCAAAAAGTAGGTCAAAAGCCAGCATATTCAGCCTCGCCGAAAGAAAAGATAAAAGGCATAAGAGGTACTGGAATATTGGAATAGCGAGAGAGAGAGAGAGAGAGAGAGAGAGAGAGAGAGAGAGAGAGAGAGGAATATCGATCATAAAACGTCCAATCTGTAATGCCATACTCTACACCTTTACAGTAATAAATGTGCCATTCTCTGTGAAAAACGGGTTTAATACATCTGCAAAAAGTATCGACCCAGGTCAGCCTGCGCAGTCTGCGCAGGTTGACCTGGGTCTAAACTTTTCTATCGCTTAATTTTCTGCACGTCCAAGGACCATTCTATCGCATGATCCAGTCGGTTGTTAGACAAAATGGATTTTATGGATCCATAATTATAAGATGATTTGGTTGGTATGCCGCACCAAGCAAATGCACTAAATCCCCTTTTGCCATAGCATGGCTCAAAGTTGAGAAAATTACAAAATTGTTTAGCCACAAATCTTTTTGTCGAGCATCGCTACATTTCTACTCGAAGCCTTTTTTTTTTTTACAGATATTAAACAATATTAACAGCCCAATTTAGCGGCAAAACTATAAACACAGCAGGTGTTAAAATGCAATTTAATTTAAATCATACCTTTTAAAAGCATGGAAATTACTGTGAAGATGACAATTTATTATTGTGCGGTCCGTCCAAGTGTTAAATGAATAATGAATTTTAAAATCAGGTAAAAAGTAAACACAAGATGGAGTAACCTGGCAATTTTTGACCTGCTTTAGAATGATAATTCAAAAATAAAGATTCATTTATTTCAGGTTGATGACATGTAGATCAAAAGTGGGTTTATACAGGTACGCCGAAAGAAAAAGATTTCAAAAATTGGTATCTAAAGTGCTATGAAAGATATTTAGCTGTTTACAACACATTCTCGAGTTTTAACAACCCTGAAAGAGAAGGTTTTTGGGCTTGGAAACATTGTGAGAAAAGGAGAAAAAGCTGGTAACCAGCATTTTCTCCTTTTCCCACAATGTTTTCAATCTACTAGATATAAAAATCAATATTCAAGCTACATCTAATTTACCGTCTGCATATGCTCGATATGGTCCATTCCCATAGATTACTTATACAAGCAAGGCAGTGACGTTACTCTCATTACTTTGATGAAGTGTTTCTTTAGTTCCGCTTTGGCAGAATGGACAATTCTTGCATTTCCGCTTGACACCATATGACGTTGTTTGAAAACGACAGATATTGACTCGTTGTGATACGTAATCTGTCCGCAGTTTCAACTTAGACAGCCGATAAGCTTTGGAGTATTTTTCAAATACGATGACGTTTACGCGAAGATAGTTATATATGCAGAGCAAAATAACGACCATATGTTTGCGTTCAGTTATCAGGCTACAAGATTACTCTGATTGGAAAATGCTGATTCCTTCCCCTTCCCCCAGTCCCTCCGAAAAATAGCATTAAAACAAAACCAAGAATGTACAATTATTTAGGTTCGAACAGGAGAAATGACCTGTGTATTTTAATTGAAACTTCGCACGATTTCCGAAATTTAATGAATTCAAGCAATCGTCCGAAAAAATGCAGCTCCAGATAACATTTTGATGCTCAAACACTCACCAAAAATAAAACTTGGTCAATCATGAAATGTCGACAAAAAGAAATAATAATAATGGTTTGGAGGAGTTTGTTGTATGCGTGCAGCAGCCAGCCCGCCCGGGTAGCTCAGTGGTTAGCATATCGGACTTGTGACCTGGCGGTTGTGAGTTCGATACCTGGTTGAGGCAAACTGTCTTTCAGGCAATTTTTCGTCTCTCAGCTCTGATTTATGTGAGAACGTAGTCAGTGACTTGGAAAGAAAGTTGTGTCAGCACTGGTGTGAGAAAGCCAGGAAACACATGCGAAGTTGCACTGACCGCCGTGATATGACCTAAGCTGTAAAAACGGCGTTAAACTTCAATTCAATCAATATGCAGCAGATAGCTTTACTCCCTCCCCCCATCCATTCTGTTCCCTTTTTTTTGAGGGGGGGGGGTGGGGAAATAGGGGTTGCCTCCCGGCCTCCCCATATTTGCCATACTTAAACCTTTCTTCTCTTTCTTCTACATTATAAGTAAACTATTTGCGCGTGTTAATAAATCTTAGAGAAAAAAGAATGGCAGACGACAAATTAAAATATAGCTCAATGATGTGAATTGGGTTTGAAAGGTAAGAAAACACTCTGGAAAAAAAAAGAGGAAAATGTTGGTTACCAACATTTTCTCCTTTTTCCCGCAAGGTTTTCAAAGGCATTGTTCTTTGGATTCCTCAAAACTCTGGATTGTTTTATATAGTGTTAACTAGAAGGGGTTGCGTGACGTTAATGTGTTTTCTCACTGTAGGTGAAGTAACAATGGTCGACCAGGAAGAATTAGGTAGCTCTGGTTCGGAGCAACAACCTTTGTACCACCGATATACGTCCGCAATGACACTGAAAGACATCTACCTGAAAATGGGCGGAGTTTGTACATTAATACAAGGCTTCAGTCCCCGCCCGATCTACGTCATTTCATCATGCCCTTGGTACGGACAATCAAACAACATAAAGTTCTACTGTGAAAGAGCTATACCCTACAACAAGCGTTTCCATGAAGAGAATATCATCGATCTAATCATGACGCCAGTTCAGGACGCCACAGGGTTTGTGTACAAAAATGTATACTGTGCTCAGTGCAACGGGGTCACCTCCATAACTGCCTGGTCGACGAAATTAGACTGCGATAATTTCCAATCTGTTGAGCTCTCAGATGGGCGTCAACAAGTGCGCATACTGGAGCAGTTTTCGGACAACCACGAAGGCTGCCAAAGACAGCTTGCACCAGAAATAAACAACATGCTCCACGAATGTCCACCCTCAGAGGTAACTAATACAATGAATCATCGGAATCATGAGCTTAGGATAGGAGAGGGTAGCAAGACCGAATTGTCGCCGTTCCCGCTGTCATATTCGCTCTTGATGAACTTCGGTTTTGATGGTAAAACTCATATCCTCTTTACAACAAAACCCGAGCAGCAAACGTCATACGCTTCCTACTGCAATCCTGACGAAATGTTTGATCCACACAGCATGAAATGCAGAGCCATTTCCTGTAATGAGGGATACGAGCTTATTAATGGTGCCTGCCAGAAAGCGACTTATTATGAATCAGATTCTACTTCCGGTGATCTTGTTACACTAGATGAGCTTGAAGAACCTTTACGTGTGACGCTGACCATAAAGAATGCAACCATGTTAGATTTAACAATGTTAATTATTCTAGATATGGATGGGAATTTAGAAACCTTGCTGCAAAATATCATATCCTCAAGTTTTAACATTAGCAAGGAACGTGTACAAAATGTAACAATCACCCTTTTCAATACTTCAGACTCGACGGACCAACTTTCTAGACAGGAAATAGAAGTTATTATCCTTGCAACCACACAAATGCGAGATTGGAGCAGCACTTTACCGACTACGATTAGTAATATACTAAATGAAAGTCGGATCCTTGACATTGATCTAACTGAAGCTGATGTCTACGAGAACCTTGATACGGAAATAGATTATGATCCTGGTGGTAAGTATGACACTCCGCTTGATGACGAGGAACCGTTCGACAGAGGTTCAGATTCTGATATAAATGTGACGGTTGCTACCACAGTAACTTCACGGTTCAATCAAGTTGTATACAGCAATATGTCAGTCAATATCTCCTTCATTTTGTATCCTGCTCATAAGGACCGAACCCATCTCGAGAAGTCAACTAAAAGTGTCGTGCAGTCAATGTCGGATCTCGTAGAGTCTAATCTATTTGTAATCACTATCAACGGAACTCATTTTCCAATCGTTGGCATATATAACGTCGAAGACGTGCAAACTATGGACACTTTCTGCGAATTTGGTCACGTGTCTGATTATTACTCCATTGGGGAAGAGTTTGTGGTGCTTATGGAATCTATTCCCAACCTAGGTTTGAATGTCACGCAAGTATATGTGAATAAGACTGGTCGTATTTACTTACCAGGCCAATATGATTTGACTTACAGTGTAGATGGCATTATGGGTAGACTTAATGAAACAACAGTCGAGAGCTTTGTGTTTGTTTGCAACATGCCCGAGATATCGGATGAACAATGTAGCCGGATAGTTTTGGCATCGGACGAGTACGAACTTTTCCGTGATGATAGTGATATAATACCACCCTCTATCAAGTTTGCAAATCGTACTTACAACATGAGTCAGTTCGAATGGAAAAACACGCGCGAAAAAACTGTCCGTATTTGTGCGCCAAACTGGAATATGACTGTTCATTTTAAGGAAGGAGAATGGAGTTTTGTATGCGGAGACGATCTTGTCAAACTTGTTATTGTAGAAAGCTACCTCACGTTCATTCTTGGTCTATTTTCCCTTGTTTGTCTATCGTCTGTTCTAGTGACGTATGGAATTTTTGAAAAATTACGAAATTTACCAGGTATCAATATACTGAATCTAACCTTGACATTGTTCCTTGGAGAGTTTGTGTTCATGTTATCAGGCTGGATTCAGCCACACCGATGGCTTTGTTCACTGGTTGGCGTTGTTCTTCATTTTCTCTTTCTAGCTTCGTTTTTCTGGATGAATGTTATGTCTTATGACGTATATTGCACTTTTGCCAAGTCAAACATTCTGGGAAGAATTCGCAGTAAGAAGAAATATGTTCTGAGGTATTCGGCATACGCCTGGGGATCCCCACTGACCATTGTCGCTATCTGCTGTGTTATTGACTTTTCAAATATCACTGGAAACGTTTCAATAGGATATGGCGGTAATTCTGTAGCACCACAAACTACAAATGAAACTGGTTGGACTTTGAATTCAACTGTTGGCGAAGCTGAACATATGTACAGTATTGGGTGTTGGATTCAAGAACCAGTGGCGTCAATGGTCGCATTCGGGGGCCCAATGATACTAATTCTATTTTCCAATGCTTTCATGTTTGTCAATACTATCATCTGTATCAGAGCAAACACAAAATCAACAAAAGAGAGCATCCGGCGGAGCTCCGTCAACAATAATGTAGGACACGATGACGTCATGCTTTACGTTAAAATGTCAACCGTCATGGGATTCACGTGGGGTTTTGGCCTTGCATCCTCAGTTGTCAGCGCATTTGCAGGCACACCAACACGTGCATCCTGTATTGCGCTTCATCTACTTGGAATATTGTTCATTGTTTTCAATTGCTCGCAAGGGATTTTTATTTTCTTCGTGTTTGTTTGCAACAGGCGAGTTCTTGCTCTCTACAGGGGCTTGTACCAAAGACTTAAACACAAGAGAAAGAAACCCGTGTCAGTTTCATCAAGCTGTGGTACGATACATTCAACACTGAGCCAGTCGTCCTTAAACAGAGTCACTTAGGAGATCTACAAAATGTCAAGTGGTGTCCGTGAAACCTGAATGTCGCGCATGCGGATTGAGAAGAAATAACTGCCGCAGAGCAATCCTAACACTACGCTCGTCGTAATGTAACAGTTGCTACGTCGTTTCAGCCTAATTGAGCTAGTTTTAGGCTCTGAAGTACCGTGCACAACTACTAAATGGTACTGAATATGACAATTATGTTTGGAAACTTTTTTGGACGCCAGACATAACGTGAGAATAAATCCCGCGTACTCCGTGATACTACTGTTGATCATTGTGTCTTGAGAAGGGAGTTTGTATGGTATTTCAGCTTTCGACATTATCAGCCTACGGTTATATCGCGGCGGCCACAACACCTTTCCATGCGAGTTTCCTGGAATTT